>VZSZ01007902.1:16388-33420 GCA_013398815.1 Ibidorhyncha struthersii | reverse complement strand
AGCCCCCAAAAAAAGAAAGACATGGACCGGTTGGAGCGGCTCCAGAGGAGGGCCACGAACATGATCAGAAGGCTGGAGCACCTCTCCTATGAAGACAGGCTGAGAGAGTTGGGGTTGTTCAGCCTGGAGAAGTAGAAGGCTCTGGGGAGATCTTATAGCAGCTTTCCAGTATCTGAAGGGCACCTACAAGAAAGCTGGAGAGGGACTTTTTACGAGGGCATGTAGAGATAGGATAAGGGGGGATGGTTTCAAACTGGAAGAGGGGAGANNNGAAGTTGTGGAAACCCCATCCCTGGAGGTGTTCAGGGCCACGTCGGATGGGGCTTTGAGCAACCTGGTCTAGTGGGAGGTTTCCCTGCCCATGGCAGGGGGTTGGAAGTAGATGATCTTCAAGGTCCCTTCTAACCTAAACCATTCTATGATTCTATTATTCTATTCAGCAGGCCACCATCTCATCTGTGTGGTGGATGCCAGGTGACCCTCCAATTGCAGTAGACTCAAAAGGAAGAACTCTTCCTTGTCAAAAGGAATCACCTCAAGCTTTTCAGCCATCCCTGTTGCCTTCTCAACTCTTCTTACTTTCCCTGTGTAGTGAGGTGTAGTTAAGACACATCTACATGCTCTTGTACCTTTATGTTTCAGCTTCATCTACTGCAATAATGGGGATTGTCCAGTTTGAAATAAAACATCTTGGCAAGGGGGGGGGCTGTAATTTGCCTCTTGGACTGTCCAAATATCTTGTAATTCACTAGGTCCATGGAAGCGTTGCACTAAATGTAAGCCATTGACCACTTAGGAGAACTTAAGAATGCCAAGGTACGGTTATTGAACTTGCTCCCAATAACAGAATTTCCACCTTCTCAAAATAGAAATAATTTTACTCTGCAGTATAGCACAGAGTCAGCTCAGATCCCCAGATGAAGACTGATACAACAGCAACAATTCCCTGCAGCCTGCCATTGGCTGGCAAAAAAAACCCCAAAGCTTGTGATGACACTATAAATGGTTACTAGCTTCTAAAACACAGTACAACACCTGTAATACAGGTGCTAAATGTTACGTTATCCCCTTTACACAAAAATTGAGTCAGAAAACTAATGATAGCAACATGGCATGACAGTTAGAAACACAACCCTGCCTCTGGCAGGATATAACATTTCTGCAGGTATTTCTTAATTCTCATGGTACACAGGCACAGGCAAAGGCAATGGCTTTGCTGCTTGTCGACCTCTCACTTGCACTACCTGAAATATTCCTCTAGAGTTAGGACAAGCTTTGGAAGCAGACTAGTAGCTCAGCTCCAGTTATCCCTAAATGATACACAAACTGAAGAACCAGACTTGCTGTGACCCACTGCATGGTCTCTTTGAAGGGTGAAACGGGATTCTTGGCAAAAGGAAGAATTATTTTCTTTCCATCAGCAAGTCTCTGTTCTTTGCTGCAAGGAATATTGCTAAAACTGAAAATATAATGTAAATACAAACCCTGTCATATAGAATTTTAAGTAGCACCTGAGCAGAATAAATTACTGTCAAAAATATCAGAATTGCTGTTTCCACCTGTGTGTGGGTGTCCTCAAAAGTAGAAGAAGAATGGAAAGTTTGACTAGAAAAGCTGCTCAGGTACCCACTGCGAAAGTTCCCAAAGCCTACTGTGAAATCAACAGTGGTGCTGAGAGGAGTCTACAAGGAAGCAAACAGCAATGCTGGGCTGTCCGCTTAGAGATGTCGAAAAGATGTGAAAAGCAAAGTTAAAAAAGGGACCTCGGGTGTCACCTTGGACTAAAAGACTTGACTCATCTAAACTGGAACTTTGAAAATCCCTGCTTAACCACTAGTTAACACTGGAAAACCATCAAAGTCAACTTTTGACCTGAACATTCCCAGCAGTTGTGTTTCTGCTAGTTCCCAACGCTTCTTTCTTTACAGCGCTGATCATTGCTTGTATCTGATGCTTACTGGGATTCAGAAACATCCTCTCCTGCATAAAACTCCCAGGGAGTTCAATCCAATAAGTGTTCTGAGACTAAATTTAACACTTATACCAAGCCTGGGGGATTTATAAAAGAGTACCAGCCACCTCCTTCCTTTCGAGTAGAGCCAGAGGACAGGCAATCCCGTTGCTTCTTCAGAAACGCAGCCATTAGACTACTCACCTGGTGGCAATCACACAATGAAAAGTAATCCCTGAAACACAGTTATCTTTCACAAACTTTATGGGTCATGTGTATTTTATCCTGCTAGCCCAGTGAATGTTTCCTGGAGGCCAGCACAACACAGACTGCAGAACAGACTCGGAATTAGTAAGTCCCTTTTTTCCCTCCCTTGCCATTAGCCACGGAGCTGTGTCCCAGCTGGCAAGAAATGGAGGGATGCTTTTGTCAGGAGTGAGCGTATAAAAAGCAGGTAGCGCTCTTCTGTTAGATTTGAGATGTGTTTCATTTGCTTTCAAAATGAGGATGGTATGACTCTATTTCCAGGAGAGCAGACACGACTCTGAGGTGGATGAAGGCATCCTTAGGAAGCCATGCATGAGAAAGAAGATACATCCATCACAGATGTGTTGATGAGAGCTCAGCCCTGCTGACTAGCTGGCAGTGACAGTTGTAACCGTGTGCTCATGAGGCACAACAGCTGGTTTTGTCCAAGTTTGAGATATGCAAGAACTGTTACAAAGAGCCTTGGCAGCCTTGGTACCTCACACTGGCTTTATATTTTATATATAAAACACTGGTTTTACATATGACCGGGTGGGGTGTTTTGAGAAACCTGATCTGGTGAAAGATGTCCCTGCCCATAGCAGGGAGGTCAGACTAGATGGCCTTTAGAGGTCCCTTCCAACCCAAACTGTTTTATGACTCTATGCTATTTTTGGTCAAGTGGCCTTAAAAACAGCCACTGCGGTTCCACGCTGCTGTGTTTGTCCTGGTTCTTTTCCCTGTCATAAAACATAAGACACGATGCTCTCATCAGAAACTCGAGGTTTCTCACAGAATGCAGTTTTCTCCAACAAAAAGAGGACAGCAAAAAATTAATATTACCAATTATCTGTATTACTATGGTGATTAGTTGATATAAAGTCACAGCCTACAGATCCATGCCTATGGATTTTCTTAATTCACACCAGCGGAAGCGGCTTTGAAGTGTCAGCAAGCAACATTACCAAACTACAGGAGCAACTGGGAGCTTGGTAGCTATGCAGGTTTCCACTGCCTGTCTAGTCCTTTTAGAAACAATACTACAATGCTGCCTCCAAAGATACACATAATGAAAAAGGTTAATGAAAACTCACATTAACTGGATATGCATACTTGCCTTATCTTTACAGACTTTCAGGTCTGCTTCCAAATGCACTCAGAAATACCCATTACAAATTACTATGGTTTTGTTTACAATGCTTTTATGTTGGGAAAAAATTAATTTCACATGTACTATGTGAAAATTTTATATATAAATTTAGGAACTAGTTATACTAGAGCATCAACATTAAATTCATTTCAATAAAAGCAATAAAACTGACGTTGGTGAGTACTTTTCATTTTAACTGTGATTGTCAGCAATGTAAGAACCTACATAGATTTCCTGGTTTGCTCTTTAATAAAGCACAAGTGATACTAATTTGATGAATGCAGAAATAGTGATTACAGCTCCCAGTAACCTTATTTAGGAACAGGGAAATATGAAAAGCATGCTACCACTGCATGGCAGCCTTTGTGTATAGTTTCCTTCCCTTTACACGTCAGAATGAGACAAATATGAACACAAGTGTTAACAAAGAAGAATCTGGATAGTCAGAACGCCTCATGTGACAAATGAATTTCAGCTGTTTCATCTGCTGCCATTTGCTTTTCTCTCTATTTCACAAATACTGCTATGCAGGTACCCAAACCATTCTGGAAAATATGCATTTGTATCCATTGTTTTCCCTATAACCATTGGTATAAAATTTTCTAAAATAGAATCATTTACATGAGAAGATCACAAAACTGGAGGAGGTTATCTCAAAAGAAAATTCCTCCAGGGAAGACAAGATTGGGCCTTCCTGGAATATATCTTGAAATATGCAAATAAACAGATCAGTCATGATCTGCATTATTCAGAGATATCCACACAGATGCTCCTTTCCATTCATGATTATGGGTGTTTGTAATTCAGCTGCTAAAAAAAAATGAGACTTTTCAGAGAAATTAAGTGTCAGATTTATTTTATTTATTTATCTTTTAATTTTGCTGTCCAGTTTAAGTGTTCCTAGAAGGAAAAGCTCTACCACTAAGGATATGTGACATGCAAGATCAATTTCCTCATATATATATATATAACAGTCTGCAGACACTGCTCTCACCCTTCCCTCTGCTACATGAGGCTTGTCACACTGTCATGACATAAGGACACAAGGTGCTCGGTGCATTCACAGCAAGAACAACGATGGCTTTATCTTCTTCTGAACCTTGTTTGAGCTGTTAAAGAAGGGATGCATATAGCTCATGCTTGTAAAGGATTACTTATCAATGCCACCAATTTCCAAGATTTTTGCATTCGTCTATGTCTATTTGTGAAATAGCAAATCATACATAAGGTATTTCTGTCCTGTAGAATTTACTTAGAATCACAGAGTGGAAAAACAGACGTGAGAACAAATGCTTAATTATTCAACAGCATTCAAATAACTAAGTTATTCAGGCTCATTAGAAGTTGGACTGTGGTATAGCTGGTGCTTTCAGAGGTTTTAGCTTGCTTTGATTTTTTATTCCATATAAATTGAAAGACTCGATAGGCATACTTTAGATCATACTTTCAATTACTTTGTAGCAGATGATTCGGCTAAAGCTTGGCAGCCAGCTTAGAAGAAAAGGCAGTGGTGCCTCTGCGAAGTTAATCTGCTGGAAAACAAAGGGCACAGTCCCGCCATTGCTCATTACCCTCAGCTGTCACCGACTTCCCAGGAATTTGGAAAAGCTTACTATGGAGAATGGCTAACACTTTGCAGTACTGGGTCCGTGATGTGCACATCTGCTTAATTTTCAGTGAAGTTATGGGCTAAATATTTTTGTCCCCAGCAGACGTTCTCTCCACAGAGAAGAGTACCAATATTCATCAATACAAGCGCATGCGTTTTTATTTGACTGAACCTGTCATCCCCACAGACATACAGGAACCAACAATTACTAGGGATCAAACTCAGAAATGTCAGCACTAAAAGATCAGAATTTTATCACATCAACTGAAAGATCGATCTTCAAGAAGGAATAATTAGACTGTTCAGTTGCTGGAAACAGGTGCTGCAGGCACTAGCTGAGACAACAATTTCTGTTTTGTTTTTCAGATGAACCTACGTCTAAAGAAAATTAGATATTGACCATCAAAGTGGTTTTACACAGGCTACAAAACAGCCACCTGAAAGTAACTTTTAAGCTGCTGCAACCTGAACCAGACACAAACTCAGAATCAAAAAGGAAATGTCTTTGTCGATAATGCTAACATATACACACCTGGTCTTTAATGAAGGTAAAATGAACATTGGTGAATGCAAAAGTAGCAACTAATTCACTACAACTATCCTGCTATTTTCTGTTCTATTTACATGACGTGTAATTATTTAGTTGTATTTCTTAGCCATCTACAAATGTACAACCATTACATTAATTATGCATTCTTCTCAAAATTAAAGTTGTAATTACGTATCTGTTTCACTTTTTTTCATTTATTCTGTGTCATTACCCATTTTTCCACAAGCATCATCCTATTCAATCCTGTATAAACAATATGGTATACATATAGAAATGATACCTATATTAACAGTAACCATTTTATTTACATATACAAACGCAAGCATGATTGCTGCCCATATGGATTTGCCCAAAGCTAATATAAATAGACAATACACTATAACTTTGAAAATATAGACTGTGATCGTAAGTCACTTTTCCACAATTACCTCATCTGTAATTCAAACAGAGAGTGTTGTAAATTACTATGGAACAATACTGTGGGATTATCTTTTTCTTTAACTATGAATGAAAGGCAATCACCTACAGACAATGTAGAATAAATTTGCAGTAAAATACATGAGGGTCTCAGCTTGTCATGGTTTTGGCTGGGAAGCTGACTTTCTTGCTGGCAGCTGGTGTGGTGCTGTGTTTTGGATTTGGGATGGGAGTGGTGTTGATGGCACAATGACGATTCTGGTTGTTGCTAAGTAGTCAAGGACTTTTCTGGTCCTCACACCACCCCACCAGCGAGTCAGCTGGGGGTGCACAAAAAGCTGAGAGGGGACACAAGTGGGACAGCTGACCCCAACTGGCCAAAGGGATATTCCATGCCATATGTCATCATGGTCACTATATAAAGCTGGGGGAAGAAGAAGGCAGGCAGGGACACTCAGAGTGATGGCGTTTTGTCCTTCCAAGTAACCATTACACGTGATGGAGCCCTGCTCTCCTGGAGATGGCTGAACACCTGCCTGACAATAGGAAGGCGTGAACGAATTCCTTGTTTTTCTTTGCTTGTGTGAGCAGCTTTTGCTTTACTTATCAAACTGTCTTTATCCCAACCCACAAGTTTTCCTTATTTTTTCCGATTCTTCTCCGCATCCCACTGGGGATAGGAAGAAGTGAGCCAGCAGCTGCCTGGTCCTAGTTGCCAGCTGGGGTTAAACCGTGACAAAGTTTTATCCAGGAATCTGCCCGAGGCCAAGTCTGAATGAGTAACATTGGCTTCTGAATTAACTCTTTTGACAGAAAACAGAAAGTGGGCGTTAAAGAGCCAGGGAAACACAGTTTACAAAGTGTAATGGAACCCCCGTGACATTTTTGTATTTTGACTATTCCCAGTTCTTCTGGAATGTAATAAAATAGAAGTCAAGGAGTTTATTCTATTGAAATTGTTACCAAATTCATTGGCTCATTAGGCACAGGATAGATTTGTCACACGGAAACTCTGAAATGTTCCATTCTGTGCATAAGACAGTTGTGTTAGGACCACAATTTCTGAAACAGATGTTATGCTGGCACTGAGCAGGAAAAGACTTTTTCCTCTCATGACCAATAGTTGAGATGAAATTTCCTAAACTAAGAAAATAAGTGCATTTTCAATGTGAATTAATCAGAATGTTCAACTGACATCAAAATAATACTGTTCAATCTTATGGACTTTTGTGAGGATTACAGTTTCACTTCTCATTACGTTTCTAAGTATCATGCACTTAAATTCGGTTTCAGATAACACAATCAAAATTCTCATTGTGACAAGGCAACTGCACAGTATTATAAAAATAGCTTTTCAAAATCATTTGCTGAGAAGTTCACTGAAACAAGCACTTTTTCTTAAAAGCAGGTCGAGGGAGGTGATTCTGCCCCTCTACTCCACTCTCGTGAGACCCCCACCTCGAACACTGTGTCCAGCTCTGGAGCCCTCAACATGGACCTGTTGGAGTTAGTCCAAAGGAGGCCATGAAGGCGATCAGAGGGCTGGAGCACCTCTGCTGTGAGGACAGGCTGAGAGAGTCGGGATTGTTAGCCTGGAGAAGAGAAGGCTTCAGGGAGACCTTACAGAAACTTTCCAGTATCTGAAGGGGGCCTAGAAGAAGAACGGAGAGGGACTTTTTACAAGGGCACGTAGTGATCGGATGAGGGGTAATGGCTTCATTCTGGAAGTAGGGAGATTTAGATTAGATATTAAGAGAAAAAAAATTCACNAAACCATTCTATGATCTGTGAAAATTTCTATTTTTGTTAAATTACCACTTTCAACAACGGAGATGTCTCACAATACTGAGTTGCCTTGTTTTTTATGAAACTTTTCACTTTGTGCTAATACCTCTCTAAAACAAACAAGCAAAGAAAAACCCGCTTTTTAAAACGGTAATAATTCCCATATTTTAAGACTTCTATCTGAAATTACTACATATATCAAGACTCCCTGCACTGCAGTTTCTGGCTGTGAAGGGTTCTGGGACTTGGTTTCCATATAAAACACCCTACGTGAATGACTAGAAAAGCAGATTGGTCTTGTACTTTTAGATGTTTTACACATCTGTAAGATAAAGACAGGACAGTTTAGGGATATACCACATCTTCAGGTAGATCATGTCTTAAATTCACCTCACAGGTCTCCCTCTTGTGATCTGTTCATTATTCCCTTTGTCCCTTGCAGTCCACCATCTTCCTTAATTTGTTTTACCAAAAAAATTAAATATTTCACATTTCTCTGCATTGCTGTTCATTGTTTTCCAAAATCAGAATAGCTGTCTTTTCCAATGTGAAAAAACTCACTGATACGTCAGATTGGCTTTGGCCAAACTTCTTGGCCATGTCACAAAAGAGGAGGGAAAGGTAAGTTTTCAAGCTGTTAAAAATATCAACATTTCCCAACATCATCTTCATTTAACTTCCACATACATGTACTCACCATTCCCTCAAAACATTGGACCAAAAGCCAGAACAACTAGCCACTCTTCACACATATGATGTATGCCCGCAAACTGCAGAGTTTTCTGGGGCATTTAACACTGAAGAAGTGATTGGCAGAACTAATGGAGACATATATATGTTATGTACATAACTGCCAGGTTTTGTTTAATATACCCTCTCACAATTTCATCTAAAGGGTCAAGTCAATATTTGCCTAAGAATTGTCTGTCAAAGGGGAAGAAATATGAGGGGTAGGCATCAAGCATTTTTATTCAGGAAGTTCAGCATGGGTAACTTAAATGAAAACCAAGTTATTGTTCCTGGAAATACAGAAGGAGAGGGAAAAGTGTATTTGGGACGCAGGAGAAAAGAGTTGAGGAAGCTTCAGACCTCCAATAGCACACGCGCTCTGGAGTGATGTGACATAGCCATGACTCTGCACCAACATTTAAATTCTTTTACTTGAAAGTGCAATCAAAGTTAGTAAGACATGGAGTAGTGTTTTGTAGGTGAGAGAGAAGTCTCGGTGTGTTTAGTAGAATGACTAAGTCAAGTCAAGCAGTGCTGGGAAAGCTAATGTCACTTGTGCCCATGTTTGGCTGTCCTGAGTGCTCCAGATTCCACTCCAGACTAGCGATTTTTCAGTGTGATTTGTGCACTACATTTTTTTCTTGGAAATAACGAGGATGCCTTTGTCAGAGAGGTGGGGTGGGACTGGAATCCTCTCTGTGATTAGAGGAGTAAAAACCACTGAGAAACTGACTCTTGCTCAACTCTTGCCCTCTCTGTTAAGAAATCAAACATGATTAAAGACTCATTTTTATTCTCTTTGGAGTTAAGGTAAATGATTATAATGAAAGATCAATGTACTTTACAAAATATAAAGAATAACGACTCTACAGAGCTCATAGACAATCTTGTGTGGCTGATTTCCTCCTTGAAGGTACATTTCATTAACTAAATTTCTATAAGTTAGTTAATGTAAGATTAGACCTGTATGTAACATACCAGCCACTAGCTCTATTATAAAAAAGACAATTAAATTTACACTTAAAAATAATAAGCTAAATATTTTTAAGATTTCTTCATGCTTATTTCTTGTACCAACCTGCTGAATCACTGTTTCTTTTTCATTGGCTAGCACTCTGTTTTATTGCTAACAGTCACTGAAAACCAAAGTGAAGCCTATTCCATGCCAGAGAAACAAGAAAGTGATTCCCTAATGCTGAAGCTAAATCATTTGGGAAGTTGATCCAAGTCCAAAAATCTGTGGGAATTTTCAGTAATTGCATTCCTAATCTCCTTCAACATTTCTGAATGTGCTAAATCCAAATACTGTAAACAGTTAAACTGCTTGCTTTATTATTATTGCAAATAAAGCAAAATGTGTGCAAGACTTTCGGGACGAGGTCCTAAACCATGTGAACAGTATGCTTATTTTCTGTAGTTCTGCTAGATTTTCTGCCCCTCCAATTACAGACAGACTTGAAGGTTAGAAGGATGTCGCAATAAGAGGTAACACCAAAAAAAAAAGAAAAAAAAAAAACCAATGAACATTTCAAAATTTTATTCCACAGCTCAAGTCTTCACTCAAATGCAACTGTTGTGAAACTACAGACATAGTGCAAGAAGGAGCCACGCTTTCATCAAGGTACTAAGTCTTCCGGCTGGAGAAGGACAAAAAGCAACAGAACGTTTGGCTTACAACCGAGTTTACACACAGAGCAAGAAGTTCCAGTGACTGTCTCTCCAGTAGGAAAGGAGCATGCCTTATAAATTCAAGCAGCAGTTTCTAGATAATCATTAAATCATTAAAGGCTCAACTGCCACTCTTCACCTGGCTGTAAATCAGGGAAAGCGATCTTCCATTCCCAGACACCTCTGGCATGGAAAGTAGCCTGTATCCACTTAGCACTTTCTCTGCAGGTCTTCTGATATGAAGACTGAGAAGATGATGAGGAAAAATATCTCTTTGCTTTTATTCTCCTATGCAGAATGGGGAGAAGTATACTGTTTTTTATAAAGTGATAATGTAAATATTCCCTTCACCACTGTAAAGAAGAAAAAGTTACAGGAATGGTAAAATATTTCCCTAACACAGAATAGATAATAGATGGGAGACTTCTGTCCTTGTTGCCGTAGACAAAAACATATCTGTTTGTGACTAAGCACACAGAGCAGATATTACACAGTAGGATGCTAGTCCCTAATTCCAAAACACAAGCTAAATAAAAAGTTCAGATAGAAATCATATGTAATGGTCCTTCGAACTCTGATAGTGATTCATGGCATGATCTAACGGCTCTGTATCCAAGTGTTCTGTTAAAATTCATTGCCATTTACACACTTGGAAAGTTTCCACAGAAAAAAATGTAGCACGTTGAAATTCTAGAAATGGCACTTTTTATAAACATTCCAGCTATTGAGGCAGACTTGCTAATGTTGCGCACTGTCTCCCCACACGTTTACAACCTAGTAGGGACAAGCAAGTTTAAAACTCCAAAATGCTGTCTAGATAAATCAGTATTTGGAAATTAAGAGGCAAGTATTAGTATATCCTGATGTTTCATACTCTCAGTTACAACTACCAAGAGTGCGCTGCACCACTTCTGCAACTGTTGCTGCTAAAGGCATAGCCGTTCAAAGTTTGGACTAGACGCCTCTGCAAGCAGCAGAGAATTCATCACAGACTGCCATATCCACCTAAGAAGGAGAGCCCGCACACATCAGCTAGTCTGCACCGAGCGCTCTGATCCTACAGTCATGTTTGCAGCAATACCTGAGCTAGTTGTTTTGAAAGGTAGTTGAATTATGGCAGCTACCCAGGCTTCAGTCGTAACTGTAGTATAATCATTTCAAGGCAGGGGGGAAAAAAAAGAAAAAAAGAAAAGAAGAAGAAAATTGTTGCTGTGAACTTCGCAGTTGGAATACAGACACAACTGACTTGCTGTGCATCTACTCAGGTGTTTCTGCAAAATGTACTGCACTGTGATGTAAAGGGTAAACAACAACTTGCAAAGCATAAACATGAGAACTGTAAGATTCAAACTAAAATGCTTATTCCAACAAAATTCCACTCTAACAAAAAGGTGTCAGGAAGGTCAAAAAATGCATCCAAACGTAGGAAAATCATTAAGGGCCTGACCAAAGAAAATAACACAGAGAGACAGAACCATCAAAAGTTATGATTGCCATCTTTCAGGTCAGCATCAGGAAATTTACCAGCCTCTGACACCAAGTAGTCTAAAGCTTTCCTAAATAAATGATCTGTCAAACAGAAGTTTGACACCGCATTTGGCCCATCATCAAGATCTTCAAACTGCAACAGGTTCATTTCGTGTCTGTCTGACAGTAACATTTCTTGTGAAGAGACAAAATACTTAAAGGAAGCAGATGGCTTAGGTCCATTCTTCTTCACCTCTGAACGTCTGGTTCTCACAGCGATTTCTAAAATTCCCCTCCAGAGTATTTGCTTTGTAAAACTCAAGTGGGTAGGCAAACATTTTTCCAATGGAAAATAGCCAAAATATATCCACGTAGCCAGTATGTATTAATGTGCTGTCAACACTGTATTCGTTCTTCAACTCTTTGAATGGTATGTGCTTGTGTGGGGAGGGTATAGGATGTGCCCAGCATGTGTGAATAGTTTTTCATAATTAATACTATATTTGAATTCCTAATACTGTATGCTTTGGGTGCTCAAAAAATTCTTTTATAAAATGCTTTTATGAATAACAGTCTTCTGAGACTTTCAGAGATATGCAAGAGCTACATTTCTAAGAAACTTATAGTGCAGACAGTAACACGCACTTTTCCAGATATTTTTTTCTTCCAGATACTTTTTGTTCTGCAAAGACTTTATACATGCTTAGTGAGTGGTTCTTTTAGAGGTGACTAGAAGTACAACTTGAGAAGTTCTCGCTCCAGTTATGATAAAAGTTCAAAACCACAAATATCAGGCAAACCAACTCTTCAAAGCCTGACCCACTATCATGATCTTATCTGTAATGTAGAAACAGAAAATTGGATATAGATTATACTTGAATGTTAAAAAAGCCCTCTCAGTTCTAAACATTTTATGTTATAAACTTTGTGGGTATAGTTAAGGATTTTGAGTTGATGAGTGATTTGGATTACCAGATAGTCAAAATTTAAAGGGTTTCATTAAGCACTAAATCAGAACAAAGGAGAAATATCATTTCTGAATATTGTATTATTGTAGTATTCCCAGTGGTGTTCAAGATACTACATGCAGGTGCCTGCGTTATCTCTCCTAAAAATGATAGACTTAGAGGACACCATATGCTTTTTTGTAACACTTTTCAGCTTTAACACACTTATTTCTAATTATTACAGGGATTTCTTGAACTGCTAATGAGTCAAGTGAGGTATTGACTGACAGCTTTTCTAGTTGAGGGATTTACCTCAAGGCAAAAAGAAAAGGCCTTGTTGTAATTGCTTTGCTCATTTGTTAGAAAGCATAACCCAGTAAGTATTCAGTTTTTACTTCAAGTAATTTCCCCCATTTAGTTGGGGAAGAGGAGTCTTCCTCTGAAATACGCTCTTACTGTTATAACAGCGTATTCCAATTTTCGTGCTGTCTTATGACTCCAAATTTTATGAATTTTTTTTTCAAGCTTTATTCTCTTCTCAGCTTAGAGTAAAATAGTATAAAATTCCAGTGATTTCTTTCCGACAATCCACAGTTCACACCTTTTTCAAGCAACAACTGCTAATTGAAGCAGCCAACTGTGCAGCTGAAAGGGCTACAGCTGGATTAATCAACCGCTGTGTTAATGAGCAATTCAGCTGCAAGAACACTTCATCTAAAACAACTTCTTCAGCTACACCAAAAAACAAGAATAGGACTGAGAGTACAAAGAAGCACATAAGTAGTAATATTTATATGCGGCATTAAGAAGGATGTCTGACAGGAACTTGACTCCAGGCAACAGTCTTCAGGATTTACCAGACAACACAGAGTTTTACTGATGCTCTGAAAGCTTCCATCTCCCTTCAGAAGTACGTGTTTAGAACCATCTGAAAGAACTGCATGTCCTGATTACTACATTAAGTCATTACCCTGCTTAGAGTTCAGCGGGTTGGCTACAGATACTACTGTGACTGAGGGTTGTGTATCTATTAGACATTCCTTGAAAAAATCTTGTATGCTTTGTAAAAAAGGTTTCCAACTGTTCTGAAACAGTTCACAGTCATATTAGTTCTGCACGAGACGTAGCACAACAGGTAACACATTTCACAAACTGGAAGGGACCTTTCTCTACTTTACTCCAACAACTCAGTGAATATCATAGAATATATAGATCTGCACACAATGTTGTGGGATAACCTAGAAAGACTCACCATGCAGGAGGGAACCTGACTGTTGAAAATAGCACACTAGGACAGGTAAGAATATAAACATTAATGGTGCCAATGCTTTGCACCAGCTTAATGCTTTGTCTGACCAAATATTTCACTGAATATTTGGGTTTTAGGACATCAAAGATTTCAAGATGATGGTGTGCATACTTCTGGAAGATTACAGAGTAGGTACTTGTAAACTAGACAGCTTAAGACATCTGAAGAAGAACTGTGTGCTCTGGTGTGTGCCAAAACCCTAACAGCAAAAGGAACCTCTACAGAGGCTAGAAGAAAAGAGTTTGGAGACTTTCAGAATGGACTAAACAGTCTTCAAGATGTTCCCAAGCAAATAAGGACCCACCAGGCAGCCCTACCAGAGGAGACATGTATCAGACACATGCTTTACCTACTAGTCTGAGTGTCCTGCAGCGTGTAACAGCTCCAGACCCGTCCAAAAGCCTGCTGGATTGTGGGGATGAGTTCTTTTATTTACAGGTATTATGTGATATTTTTTTTCCAGTAAGCTCTATGCACCTCTATCAATTCGAAGCAAAATGCTGGATGCCAAGTCACCACAGGGTATGTGTCAGCGTTTGTTAAACACGCTCTGTACACTCTTATTAATTTTACATTGCTGTGGTTTCACTGTTGGGGAAATGCAAATGGCAGCACATGGCATTGCCCTGTGGGGAAACAAGGGAAACACTGCATATTTTAGTAACGCAGGGTTCATTTTTCCTGCTTTCATAGACTTCTTTGCATTTTTTTGCTGTATAGACAATTTCAGTGCCACGTCTTACCTGCCTAAGGCACTCCTTCTCTATACACAGGATTTTTTTTACACAACTTATAAATCTCTGAATTTTAAAAAAGAATGAAAGATGGGCTTTCGTGGCAGAAGAATACTTTTGACAAAAATAAAACCCCTTAATATTTAAAAAAACAACAACAAAATCCTTCTTCCCTGCATATCGGTCCATGGAGTTTGGAGGAAGGCTCACACAGCATTTCAATTCTAAAGCTTGTGTACTTTCAGTTCAAAAGCCGTATTATAGGGCTTGAGAAACAGGATGAGACTGGTATTGGATGAACCTCCTACTTGATTTGGAAAGATAAAAGGAGCCTGACTCCCACAGGAAACTGTTTTTACTGTTATGTGGGAAGAAGTTGCAGCTTCTGTGGCAAATTGATATTCCCAGCGACTAAAAGCAATCAGGGCTGGTGAAGCACGAGGTTAATGTGATTGCAGGGGAACATCAAGAGGAGAGGATGAGGTAAACCTGCTGCTCTGATGGAGCACGTTTCTAGCAATATTAGCTTGTTACGGCCATCATCTGCCTCTGCATTTTTCTGCCCATTTCCACAGTATCCACTTAGGACTCCCTTACCAGCAAAATCCCTAAGCACGAAGACTTCATCCTTAGCAGAGTCCCTTTGCTGTAGAAGATTGCCTTAAAAGATATCTGTGACAGTTTGACTTCCATTTGATCCTTTCTTCTCAAGACCAATGGCTTGTCCGCATTTATTTAGAGCAAAATACAATGTAGCTGCTGTATTTTCCATGTGCAACAGTTCACTTGCCTGATGTCAGCCAGTAATGATGGAATGTGAGAAACACGATGTCTATAAAGAAGAGGACCGTATCAGTACAGGGACCAGCAAAGAAACACGTGAAACAGGAGAAAACCCCAGCCAAATTGATTCTGGGCTGATATGGCCTCTGTACCGTCGCTCCCAGAGCACCGGGATGTGTACTGGGACTCTGCCACACGACCTGGCAGGTTACACAGTCAGGCAAGTGGAGGATCAGCAGGATCTGACCAAACGAAAGGCACAAGTTATAGACGATAACTCCCCCTTAGATTGCTTAAAGTGTTCTTTTTTTCTACGGCAAGCCCAGTCTATCAGAATTAGTCTGTCTTGCAGCAGAGAGACCTTAATTCCTTGCCTTCCTCTTTTGCATTTTACGCCCCAAGAAGAAGTTTTACCTCTACCACTTCACATCAGCTTCCACTGAAAGCCAAATATTGTCCTTTTTCTAACTCACCAGTTTCTGGATACTGAGCAGCAGCCAGCTTCTTTCCCGGTATCCTACAGTTTTCAGAGGGCTTCATCAGTTTTGTGGGGTTTTTTAAACAACGTTCTGCTTTTCTTCTTGTAAGTTTTGAGCTTGTTATATACAGTACATCTATCACTTCCAGATGCGAACAAAACTAGGTTAGACACACATGATATGACAGACCGTGCTTTTCACTTCACTGTAAAAAAACACAGCAAGAGGCCAGACAGTATCAATAATCTTTTCAGAACATGATGTGGGTGAGCAGAGAAGCTTAACTAAACAACTGCATTTCTATAGGCAGTCCTAACTGTAATGAAAAAAAAAATATATCCCTAGACTAGGTGGCCAAACAAAATAAAGACTATGTGATTTATGACAGCTAAGAGAAACCAGTGCCATAGGTGCACTGCTTCTGGAACAGCTGAAAAGACAGCAGGTATTTTACTGACAGGAATAAAAGTCAGGTTGAATACATTCTATATATTTCCAACCCTCCAGGCAAAAATTGTGCCCAGGGTTGGATACACGGCTTTTGCCACAAATACGTCCATTGACAGACTCCAACCCATCCCTCTAGTTAAAGAGTGGTATTGAATAAAGAGAGAAGAAACCACGTTCAGGCGTTGCCCTCTCTTCAGGGAAGGAAGTTCACCAGTGCTTTCCAGGTATTCCTACTGGAGGACAGTCCTGATTATAACTCAAGGTACACTCATGAATTCCATACATTTTGCCCTAAAGAGCTGCCCTGTACCTCTCTCTCTCTGCACTGCATCCAGGTGTTAGATCCCAAAGCAGTGAGAGGTCATGAATGTAGCTTTCTGTTTTGCCTTGACAAAAGGGCACGGTTCCCCGTTTTGGATGCAGGAAGACAATTTCTGATTTGCAAATTCCGTTGCACGTTCCCTGGGGGTCTGTTTGAAGTTCACAGTAATGTGAGGATGTTTTGCAACTGGAGATACTACAACCTGACTGTGTTAATAGCAAGCAACACATTTTGGATGTTTCCTACCTGGATTTTGCTTACTGCTACAATGTACTTTTAATAGATTTTTACTGATAAAAAATTACCTAAGTATTTAGGTAAGTAAATCACATTTCATCATTACAGAAAAGAGTGTATGCAAGCGTATTCAGTAAAGCAGGGAGTGAAGTCTGCCCCCACCTCCTGGGACTGGAAGGAGCATCAAAGCGGGTGGCAC
>VZSZ01007902.1:0-10632 GCA_013398815.1 Ibidorhyncha struthersii | reverse complement strand
TGATTAAGGCTGATTTTTTAACTGCATTATGGATAAATAACTGATACAAAATTAAAACTCTCTAAAAGTTCTTACATTTATTTCCATAGTTGAGGCTTATTGTTTTTATCCATTTTCTATTTTTAAGCAAGTAGAATATATATAATTTGAAAATGTCAAGCAAATGAACTTGACATACAGTAACTTACTAAATTCTTCTAATTACTCTCCAATATCTAATTAATTTCTTAATTCTAACTTCAATTAGTGTTGTGGGGAAAAAAAAAAGATATTTTTCTCTAATTAAAATGTAATTTTCACCCAAGTGAAATTTTTGCACAGAACACATCCCCTGTCATCGAAAATGAAATATAGAGTTCCCTAAGGAAAACAACTTACGTAATTGTCACAGGCCATTTTGCAGCCAACAAATACACAAAACTTTAAATTTCAGATTGCTGAACTGAGAAAAGAATACCTCAATGTTCATGTCTTTGTTTCTGATAAACAGAATTTTCTAGAGAAAAGAAGCCTTCCTGATCAGCCTTCAAATAGCTCAACAATATCTAGCTGATATTAACCAACATATACTTTTTCTCTGATGTTTTACAAATAAAAAAATCATATATGTAATAAAACAGGAAAATTGTATACTTGACTTGCAGGCTGGGATGGTGGAACGTATGGGAAACCTTCGTTTTACAAATGCTGGTGATTTGGGGAAATCAGATCATATTCTGCAATCTTCAGCAAAAACACAGGAAAAATACCTACCCAGCCCCAAACTACCATCTTCTGGGGAGAAAATAAAAATAAATAAATAAATAAATGAAAAAAAACAACCACAACCAAACTGCTGTTTGGAATAAATTTACACTTCTGTGTGTTTCTTACGTCTCTACAGCAGTTGATAGCAGACAGTTTTCTCTGGAAATAATCTATGCTAACAAAGAAAGCATAAAACAGGCATAATTCTTTGGTAGATAAAACAATGATCAGGTACAGAATCTGTTTTATAGTCCTTGCTTTGTAAAGTACTTATATACTGGTACTTAAAAAAAAAAAAAAGAAAGAAAGAAAAAGCCATCACTTCTGGCACTTTATCTTCTTTCCATTTCCTGGTACCAGTAGTTTGCAGGTATTTATGTTCCATGTGCATGGAACTTCATTGCAAGGCTAATGTAATACACCACTAATAACTACATCCTGGAATTAAAGCTACAGCAATGTATTTGCATAAACCCTGCCATACTGTCACCTAATAAAGTATTCCCTGCATAGAATGTAGCTATTATACTCATTTTTGGATTTCCTGCTTTTCTGCAAAACTGTAAGACACCGTGGTACGTAGCGGAGTGACAAATGTTCTGACGACATATTTTACCTCCTCCCTGAAGCGGCCAGAGCATCCCTGCCACTTGCACAACTACACCAGTAACGCTGCATCTGCAAAATATCTGATAATGTTATTTGAAGCCAAGGGAACGGTCCCTCTGTGTTCCCACTCAGGTGCGCTCCAGAACAGCCTGATTAAAAGGGCATGCCCTTCAACAAGTAAATGCCACTAGTCCCAGGATTAAGGAATCTGTTGAGATGCTAAATTTTGAAAAACATATCCAGGCAGTACAAATGCATCTCCGTGTGGTGATTTCAATATAATTCTGTTTAAATATGTCTTTCTTAGACATAAAAGTAGAACTCTTTGAAAGAGCATAATCTTTTAAAGGTGTTTATTTCTAAAAGTACTGTAAAGTATACATCTCTTTGGCAATAGACTTGCTTTTAATGAAGTATAAATCCATTAAAAATGATACTGAATCATATTTCTGTAGATTGGCTATTCTCTAGCTTTAGGCAAAATATAAACAACTGCTTCAATGTCTCTACTGTATATCATTAGTCTACTGATGTTACATTTTTTACTGTATTTTTAAATGGCTCTGATTGGATGAATATTTTGTGATATTTAAAAAGAGCTTATGTATACCTGAGGATTTGTTTCAAAGAATGATTACAGCTATGAGAACACACTTGACAGATATATACACTTCCAATTTTTATCGGTAAGAACTGTTTACTATTACGTGTTCAGGAAATATCTAGGACAGAATTGTTCAGATACCAGGCTGTGCTATGCTCAGTAAAAATCTTAAGCTTTACCTTCATGTGCCAGTTGTTTGGGCAGAGAAACATACATTGTGCTGTAACACCAGGTTATTCCCAGTGTGGACAGGACAACACACCCCTGTGAAAGTGACTGAAGACTTTCTATTTTCCACTTTCTTTCAATGCATCTAACGTTATATTTAACATTTCAGTAATAAAATAAATCAGGAGTTCTTCATAAAGAAAAAGATCAAAGAAAAAAATCCACAGCTTTCATAACGTGTGAAAATATTTGAAGTTCTTGGATTCAACATACAATAGACTGTAGCCTGGGAGTTTTCCAGACAGAAGGTTCAAGGATTGTGCCATAATTCTGTGATTCTCAAGTCTCTCAGTCAGTGATCCAGAAGTAGCCTCAGAAACACACCTTGGTAAGAAGTCCAGAGGGACTTGCTTTATGGTGCACTAAAATAACACCACCAGGGAAACAGATAACGGTGTAACCAAAGGGTTAATGGAAGAAACAAGTGACTGCCTGTGTGCACGTATATTTATTGATATGCATTCACAAGCAATGCTTCATTTAGAATCCTTTTGCTGACAGAGATTTTTTTGCACCCATCCTCCATCCCTTCATCACACATAAACCAAAACAAGAAATGCTGATTAGCGCTTACCTTTTGCCAGGTGAGTAAAAAGGGAATGTATTCAAATATATATTTGGACATCATCTGGATCAATTTTACTAACGGTCCAGACTAAAACTGCGGTTTGGAAGAACAGCAAATTAGGGAAGAGAAAGTTTGCAAACGCCTACCTAAACTTTGTGAGCCATGCATAGTTCTACATAAATTTTAACTAGAAATAATTATGTGAATACAAAGTTCCTGACAATTCATGTTTATTTTTCATTCCTTCCTTATTTCCGTTACAATCATGCAATACATACTGTAGTACTAAGTCATTTAACTAATATTTTGGGGAATAGCATCACAACATATTACACAGTGCATCTCACCAAAGCTGTGATGAGGCCTATGAAGCACGTAGTAAAGTGCACACCAACTTCAGGAGCTGTTTTTCCCTTCACTGTTTCACAGTAGACCTGAGAAAGGACTGAAGGAAGGGACAGCCTTTATTCAGATTTCACATTCTCAATCTCTTCACCATGCACTAGCATACGCAGAAGTCATGTACTATTTGATTAAAGAACATAACACAGAAGAAATCCTATTCTACTCCAGAAAAAAAATTACACTTAGGAATACATCTAAAGCTCTGGCATCTCTTTTTATGTACACATTGTATACAAACCATGATATGTTAGTAAATGCCCTGATAGTTGCTTAAATGAAATACATGGTTGTGTCCTCGTTTAAGAATCTTCATATTAAACCTTCAGATAAGTGTATGGTTTTTGACCTGAACTATATAGGACTTCTGTTCTAAAAAAAAAAGCCCCAATAACAGATGTTCTCTTGACAAGGTCGTGGAACTCACACTTTTACACAAAAGTACTTAATTTCCATTAAAGCCTCCTGATAGATTCTCCTTAATGTACAATGAAGGCTTATAGTTAGTTCTCTATTCTTAGTGGGTCGTGCTCCCATCCTTTACTATTTTCAAACAACATATGTTATATTCCTAAACCGAGGGCAAAGAGGGAGGACTTATTTTACGGCATTTAGTCACAGAGCTCCAATAAGAATCAGCTAGTGGCATGCCAGCACATCTTTCCATTTGGGTTCAGCCTTGCAGGGCAGATAAGACAGCTTAACAAGTTCTTGTCTGCCAGCGAGAGACAATACAAGAGACAATTCTCAGGTACCTCGCAAATACGCAGGTCACCCAAGCCAGTGAAGATTCCAACAAACTTCCTAAGAAAATAGTTAGTATTTGTTTCTGAAGTCACTTGATCGCACAAGTCTCTGCTTAGATGTAAATATCTATTAATGCATTATACAGCTAAGACCTCTGTGCCAGATTTACCAAAATAACCATTATTATTGTGGTAATTCATTATAATCCATTCATACCCACACAAATTCACATGCTGTCTTTCAGAGAGAGAAAAAAAAAAAAGAAAAAAGAGTGTCATAGTCCACATAAAAAACCTGTCCCTAAGAGAAAAGGCATTTTTTAAACACTTAAGTTTTGCCATAAACATGTAAGTTCTTACTTTTTATAACTGTATATATTTATTTTACAGTGTAACTTACTAACACTAGGATTTATGGAAAATACTTCACAACTTAGAATTCACTGTGGATGTTTCAATTTCTGGATGTCTCTGATGAGATAAGCCTTTTTAAAAGCCTTGCTGTATGAGTGTGACTGCTCAGGATTTTCTGAAAATCCAGCTTCAGAATTGCAACTCTTTCCTCTCTTCAAAAATCACTACTAAAAGCACTGCATTTGCATTACTTAAAATGTTATTTTTCCAATACAGTGGAAGCTGAGTAAAATATATTTATCAAAAGTGGTAGCTATTTGGTTTAAAAAACCCTACCGATTAATGTTGCTATGATGTATTGATTTTCTTCCTTAGTGGTTAATAAGGGCATGTAGAGCGTAGGAGCTTGAGCTTATGGTTGTAAAAGACAGAAAAATATTCACATTGGGTAAAAAAATATAGAATTCTACACTGTCAATGTATTATTTCCATTTAGCCTCACTGTTCACTAATGTATACCCTCAGTAAATTAAGACAAAGACCAAAAAAAACTTTGAATAAGGCTTTAGATAAGTAAAAGGCTGTCAGTAGATAATAAGTTATATTCTTTAAAAAAAAGAAGTATCTGTTATTAGCTACCTGTTGAGCATATACCACTGGTATGAGAGTCTTAATGAATGTTTATGGGAGCTTCTATGTTACAAATATTAAAAGTGACCAAAATGCATTTTGAAAAGGTTTTAATAAGTGAAGAAATCATGCCTCTTGTTTCATACGCCCAAAATACCCAAATTTTCCAGATGAGTTTCGGATAGACCCAGAACAAACAGAAATTTGGGGAGAATGATGGACTTGAAGCTCAAACCACTACTGTGTTTAGTGCTTAAGTCACACAAAGTTCCCAATGTAAGCACTTCACTCTTATATGTCTTTTTTGAATATACTTATCTGTCACCTAATTGGAAGCATCTGAAAGTGCCTAGATTTTCCAAATATATTTCCCAAGTAAGTTTAAAGTTCTGCTTCTGGTTGTGCTCAGAAACTCTACAGTTTAAGCACAAGCCTCTCAATAACTGTTTTACACAAGCATGTCTTCATCCACATATATCATCTGAGGGCTTCAATCTGTTGCCTAATCTTGATGAACACTTAAAACATGCAGAAAACAGCCAAAAGAGGTAGACCTTTCCCTTTTAATTCAGTAGTGTAGCCCCTAGGCCAGCTCCAGAAGACAAAAGTTCTCTTCTTACTACATACTCCATCTCCCAGTAGCCCCAGCCATCAAGTGACAGCACATTCTCGCTCTGAGATGCTAGAAAAAAAAGTTGAAATATGGCTGTATCAGAAAAGTGAGACCCAGGATGCACTTCTCTGGTGGGCATCTGGGGCAGCTGCTTCATCAGCCTCAGCTGTTGGGAATCTAGTGCTTAGGAACCGAGTTGTTCCACGCATTTCACAGACAGCTCCTTCTGCTAAATCTAAGCCATTAATTCTGCCATAACAGCTATGTGACACCCACCCACTGTGTTTTTGTGGATTTAGTCATCACTGCCGCCAGTTCAAAACCAAGCTTTTGTAACTGAGCAGGTGCCACCTATTAAAAACATCCAGCAGGTAAATATGTTAAGCCTTTAAGTGAAGGCTTTCCATAGAACAGGTATTTTTTCATTCTAGTTTACCCCTTCTATTTTCTCATTTGTCATTTTTATCTTAGTTTTCCTTCTAACCATCTTCTCCACTCATTTATTCACTGAATGGCTCATCTTCCATCATTCATCTTCCTTTTCAACCTTGCTTTCAAAACCCTCTTTTTACCTCCTTTTTCAAGAAGACTATAAGTGGAATAGAAAATGACAGGATATTTACACATTGTTTCTGCACTCACTTAGAAAATGTATGAACTTCTGACTGCCCAGGAAAACAAACGGAAATGATGATGAACTTATGATTACAAAAGAAAAAGTTCTATAAGGTTAAACAGCAGTGAAATATTCAGCATTTCAAGCCTCTTTTTTAAAAAATGCTGCATTTATGCTCTTTCTGATAGATTCTTTTGATGGAACACCAGTATGTTTAGATCGATTCTGGGCAAACAAAAACGTGAGGAAAAAAAAGCATATTTAAATAAATGTTAGAGATTCAATAGCTAAATACCGGGGAATAAAAGACAAATATAAAAGCTTGAATCCCATGCCAAGAGTAACTAGTAGAAAGGATGTTACAGACATTGAGAGACCCTGAACATTTCTTAGGGAATAATTTAATAAATCCTGTAAATTGCAAAAGGCACTAGGCAGAATGTTACAAAGCCCCACCGAGAATTTTCCAAGAATTCATAACTCAGAAATAATATGCATTAACCAAGATGAAGATTTAAAGAGCTGTGGATAAGAAAAGAACCTTAGTGCCTGAAAGTGAGTATAAGATTCACTATAAAACTAATAAAAGGCCTGTCTTTTTGGTACCTTATTGCAGTGCCTTATGTAGGGGCAAGATCTTGCTCCTTAGGAAGTCAGATACCAGAGAAGATGCTGCACTCCCGTAAGTTTCCCGACTTTGGTATAACAGGGAGAAACTAATCTAAGCCAAAGGCAATTTGCTAACAGGATTCAGTAAGGATATTCCAGCAATATCCTTCTGAAATCTAGAACGAAAAAAAAAAAAAGTGGAAAGAAAAAGGACTGTTTAAATGAAATATAAAGTTCAATATCAGCAAGTGACAGACAGGTGAGCTAGATAAAATTAATAGCACGCGACTGAATTCCCATCTAAGCAGACACCTCCTTTTTGTTAAATTCTGATATTGCTAATAATAAACTAAGCACTGCTGCCTTTCTTCAGTTATTACATTTTGTTTATGGGGCACTAGCACTGGCAAAAAATCGTGTCTCTGAAAGACAGAAAACACTCAGGGAAAAATTTAGATTGGTTAGATTCTGGCAGTAATTCACAATAAATTTAATACATCTCCCTCTCATCTCTAGGAAGGATAAGTTAGATTTATTCAAATATTAACAAGGTACTATATATGAGTGTATATAGGTATGTATACATTGTAATAATATATACTTAAAACCGTACATAATATGTCTATGTTTCAGTGAAGAAAAAATTACTGCTCAGATGTGTGAAAAACAGAAGTGATATCATTATAGATTTCACATAGCTTTACGATGTATATGAATTTACTTGAGGTGTGCATATATTTAGAAAAAGGGAAATCTGATCTCACTCAAAGTTGTTCTTCTCGTTTCCAGCCTACAAAGACCATATATTTTGCTTCTATATTTTATAACTAAAAGGCAGTTGCAGAGCTAATTACAGAGCATTTCAGTTTACAGGGAATTTACATTTCACGTACAATAGCAAAATTTGGCATTCCCTAAAAACTGGATTTCATAACTACTAAAATTTGCTCATCACAGTGTGTACAGTCTATACATATACACCACGTGCATGGATAGGAACAAGACCGGGGAGATCACCCCCTGTCCTCTCCTCACTCACAGTACAAGACCACCTGAACAAAATGGTAAAAACAGCCAGCAAACTTTGTATTATGGTTTGATTTTTCTCTGACATTCTTCTTTTTGCTATGGTAAACAAGTAGAGAATCATTATACTTGCTCTGAAAATTTATATGAGGAATAAAGAAGAGAAGGAACTCTCTCACACATCCTCGTTCCTGCCTGTTACTTGATATCAAACACGACTACTATATGGGCCTGGGCCTCCATTAAATCTTACTAAAACTCTCTCAAGTGAGGTAACGCTATGGAAAATACGATCTTCACTCTAAAATTAGCAGGCATTTGACTCATATAACTGAGCAATAAAACATAATGCATGACTTATTGATATTCTCGAAAAAAAAATCAGCTCAGATTTAGAGATTATCCATTAGACAAAGCTTCAGCATCTGAAAAGATATCCAAGAACTAATCATGTCCTCATATGGGTCATCAGTAAAGTATAATACACAACTACAAGCCTGTCCTTGAAAATGCATACAAATCCTTGTATCTTCTCCTTGGACATCCCAAGTTTGAGTTTCTGAGGACATAAGTTGACCATGACCAGCAATGTCCAAGAAGGCCAATGGCATCCTGGGGTGCATTTAAAAGAGTGTGGCCAGCACGATGAGAGAGGTTATCCTCCCCCTCTGCTCTGCCCTCATGAGGCCACATCTGGAGCACTGTGTCCAGTTCTGGGCTCCCCAGCTCAAAGACAGGGAACTACTGGAGAGAGTCCAGCAGAGGGCTACAAAGGTGATCACGGGACTGGAGCATCTCTCTGATGAGGGAAGGCTGAGAGCCCTGGGGTTGTTTAGCCTGGAGAGAAGACTGAGAGGGGATCTCATCAATGCTTATCAATACCTAAAGGGTGGGTGGCAAGAGGATGGGGCCAGACTCTTTTCAGCGGTGCCCAGTGACAGGACAAGGGGCAATGGGCGCAAACTGGAACACAGGAAATTCCATCTCAACATGAGGAAAAACTTCTTTCCTGTGAGGGTGGCAGAGCACTGGGACAGGCTGCCCGGAGAGCCTGTGGAGTCTCCTTCTCTGGAGACATTCCAAACCCATGTGGATGCGTTCCTGCCCAACCTGCTCCAGAAGAACCTGCTTTGGCAGGGGGGTTGGACTACACGATCTCCAGAAGTCCCTTACCATTCTGTGATTCTGTGAAAAATATCTTACAGAGGCTCAGGAAGGTTTCAGAAGAAGACTAAGCTGCCGAATGAAAATCAATGAATTATGTGAAGATACAGGCTGATATTTGTTTCCTCGCTTAAGAAGCAGCAGAGTTTAAAAAAACAGTATGATCGGTTACTAATAAGTCTCAACTACCACCTGCTTCTACACATTTCAAACTCATTGTAGAAACAGATGCACCAATCAGCCAGCTATGCATTCAATAGATATCCATTCTGAAGTTTTCCTAGATAGGCAAAAATGGCAGAAAACCTCTTTTGAACTGATCTTGATCACACTTCTTCTGTCAGTATTTTTAAGTTACTGGCTGTCCCTGAATAGATTAGTCTAGTTCCAGAGACTGAGAAATACTCAGTAGACAAATGTTTTGCCCCTGGAGCGACTCAGCAGCATGTATTTCCTACCTGTTGTAGAAGCAATTCAATATAAACCCCTCATTAGAAGTACAGCGTGGAGCTATGGAAATTGTGTGCAATGAAAAATTATGATCTTACACTTTGAGGAAAGACTCAGTCCTCCTCAATGCTGAGATATTTTCAGAACTTGATTTCCCAGTGCTTTCCACGGGCATTAATGACACTCAGCGCCTTGCAAGAGGAAGCTGTAATTCCCTCCAAAATTTGCTACCAAGCTTCATGTCTTTCAAAGCCTTCACACTTCAAAAGGGATCATGAGCCTTATTGATAGACTTTGTTTCCTACAAATCAATACAGTATTCAACTGTGGGCCCACTCGCAAAGATATAGATCATTTTGGAGGCAATGATTTTGGTGAGTGTTTCCTAGTGCAGCCAAAAAGCATTTCACAGGTGATAGAAAAAGGCCAAAGTATAAATAAAAGTAATTACATGAGTAAAAGGCACTATGAGCCATTTTGAAAGCGCATGAAGCAGCAGTCAGTGACCAAGAATAACATTGCTGGGAAACTCTCTATAGAGGAAGGTTAGAAAAGAAACAAACGAAAAAAAAAAACTCAAAAAGTCTTTTCAGTAGGCATTCTTAGTTACTATCATATGGATTTAGATTGACTCACATTCCCCAGAACAAAACACTGGAAGTGCTACAATTTAAGTTCAAGCATGTATTTGTTACTAATTATTCAAGGCTGGTACTATCAACATTTGATCTGCCAGTATGATTTATTCAAAAATCGAGGAAATAAACTCATCCTGTTCCAACTCTGGAAAAATCTGAACCCAAATCAGTCCCTAGTGTTCCTTGGGGTTCAGTTCTAGGGCCAGTTCTGTTCAATATATTTATCAACAATCTGCATGCCCGAGTTGAATGCACCGTTAACAAGTTTGCTGATGATACCAAACGGGGAGATGCTGTTGACTCCCCTGAGGAACAAGAGACCTCGCAGAGGGATCTAGACAGATTGGTGCATTGGACTATGATTAATGGGATGAGGTTTAACGAGTCAAAATGCCATATTCTGCACCTAGGATGCAGTAACGCCAGGCACAAGTATAAACTGGGAGAGGAGTGGCTGGAGAGCAGCCCTGCAGAAAGGGTTCTGGGGGTGCTGGTTGGCTCAATAGGAGCCGGCCGTGTGTCCTGGCAGCCAGGAGGGCAAACCGCAGCCGGGGGTGCATTGAACACAGTCTAACCAGCCGGTCAAAAGAGGTGATCATCTGCTGTATTCAGTGCTGGTGTGGCCTCA
>VZSZ01007898.1:0-13293 GCA_013398815.1 Ibidorhyncha struthersii | reverse complement strand
GAGGGTACTGAGGGAGCTGGCGGAAGTGCCCACCAGGCCACTTCGCATCATTTATGGCTGACCGGGGAGGTCCCAGCTGACTGGAGGTTGGCAAATGTGACACCCATCCACAAGAAGGGCCGGAAGGAGGACCCGGGGAACTATAGGCCGGTCAGTCTGACCTCAGTGCCTGGGAAGGTCATGGAACAGATCATCCTCAGTGCCATTACACGGCACATGAAGGAGAACAGGGTGATCAGGCCCAGTCAGCATGGGTTTGTGAAAGGCAGGTCACGCCTGACAAACCTGATCTCCTTCTACAATAAGGTGACCTGCTTGGTGGATGAGGGAAGAGCTGTGGATGTCATCTACCTGGATTTTAGCAAAGTTTTTGACACCGTTTCCCACAGCATTCTCCCGAAGAAACTGGCTGCTCATGGCCTGGACAGGTGTACTATTCACTTGGTAAAAAAATGTCTGGATGGCCATGCCCAGCGAATGGTGGTGAATGGAGTTAAATCCAGTTGGTGTCTGGTCAGAAGTGGTGTTCTCCAGGGCTTGCTGCTGGGGCCGGTTCTCTTTAACATCTTTATCAATGACCTGGACAATGGGATCGAGTGTACCCTCAGTAAGTTCGCAGATGACACTAAGTTAGGTGGGGGCGTTGATCTGCTTGAGGGTAGGAGGGCTCTACAGAGGGATCTGGACAGGCTGGACCGATGGGCTGAGGTCAATGGTATGAGGTTCAACAAGGCCAAGTGCCAGGTCCTGCGCTTAGGTCACAACAACCCCATGCAGCTCCACAGGCTTGGGGCGGAGTGGCTCGAAAGCTGCCCGGTGGAGAAGGACCTGGGTGTGTTGGTCAACAGCCAGCTGAATATGAGCCGGCAGNCTACAAGAAAGACATTGAGGTGCTGGAGCGTGTCCAGGGAAGGGCAACGAAGCTGGTGAGGGGTCTGGGGGACAAGTCTTATGAGGAATGACTGAGGGAACTGGGGCTGTTTAACCTGGAGAAGAGGAGGCTGAGGGGAGACCTTATCACTCTCTACAAGTACCTGAAAGGAGGATGTAGAGAGATGGGGACTGACTTCTTCTCCCTAGTGACAAGTGATAGGATGAGAGGAAATGGGTTCAAGTTAAGCCAGGGGAGGTTTAGATTGGATATTAGAAAAAATATTTTCACTGAAAGGGTTATCCAACATTGGAATAGGCTGCCCAGGGAGGTGGTGGATTTGCCATCCCTGGAGGTGTTTAAAAAAAGGGTAGACGTGGTACTTGGGGATATGGTTTAGAAGTGTTTTTTGTCAGGTTAGGTTAATGGTTGGACTCGATGATCTTAAAGCTCCCTTCCAACCTTAATGATTCTATGATTCTATGACTGCATATGTACATAGTAGAATAACAAAATTATGTTATTCTAATATGATGTAGAATAATAGCCTAATTAGGTTACTCATAATTTTTTACAGTTACTTTTAAGAACTTTCATTTAGGTCCCCAATCATTTATCAAACTAACTGTTGCTTGAGAAGTTAAGAAAAAATTGTTTGCAGTCATGGATTAATTTATTATAATTACTAAGGACAGTCACATCTGGAGCAGACAAGATGCTAAGATGTTATTCTTCCCTGTTCCTAAGTCTAGCCAGCGCTGAGGCTGAGCGTGCATGCCCATTGTACTTTACAAGGGATACTGTATGCACAACAAACAAATAAACAAATATCCCAGGTTAATTCATCCTGTAAGAAGATAAGTGACAAAGGTATCAGCGTCTATTTTTTTATACCATTTATGAGTGTTAAAGAAGTTATTCGTATAAACTATTTGACTTTTTGATGCAGGCTAATTCTATAAACCTTGAATGCTCTCTTTAAAGTATACCCCAATATCTTCATAAGATGAGCTTTCTTATTGTTTCATAAGGGTCTCAGCTGATGTTCTACAGGGTTTTTTTTATACTATATATGCAACATTTCCTCTAACCTAAAAGTGTTTTAACAATATCATTTTCCAAATATTAAGAAAAAAAGAATTTTGAAAAGAAGACTCTGATTAACAGAAAGATAAAGAAAATAATTGGCGGGTACCAGGTTTGATTTGCTATCCACTAGTTGAAAAAAGTGACTGACTTGAACAAAAAATGTAAGCCATATTATTAAAATCAACTTTTGCACTGAGGAACACTGAGGTAGTATCTACATTCTCAAATCATACTTGTGAGCCAGCTCAGTATACTCTAGTACAGCACAAATTAAATTGAACAAAAATTTAGGTTGTGTTATACAAGAAAGTTATGTAAATTATATGACCAGAAGAAACCAGAATGGTCTCTGTGAAGGAAAACTGTGTACCAATAAATAGGTGCTTAAAGAACAGGAATGGTAGAATAGTCTCACTAATAGTCTAACACTGTCTCAGGCATAAGGTTTCCATTTAAGCAAAACACTTCTTTAGTTTTAGTGGACTAAAAGTGGTTCTTTTAAGAGTTCAAAACCTAAAGGCTTAGTGAAAATAGATTTGAGAGGAAGATCGAGAATGGGGATGGGATATGGGACAACTGCCTCACCAAACCCTCAAAAGCAACATACCTGATAAAAGAGTTTATAATAGAATACATGTTTATAGTTTACCAGTACAGATGTTATACTGGGGAATATATGTTCTCTTGTAAAATGTTACAGAGACTTCATCCTTAGCCATGCTTATGTGTTTGTTCCCTGTTTTCATTTTACTTTTCACTGGTATTTGCTACTGGATAGTATCAAGCAGAATATATATTAGTCTAGCCAAATACATGGTCTAATCCTGCATGTTTGATATGTTTAATAAAAAATAACAGAATGTAGAAAATGCAAATGTAATCTTGCTGTATATGATTATCAAGGATATTTTCACAGTATTAAAATCTATCTTTAGCGGTTAATCATGCAATTGAAGGTTATGTATTCCTCTTTATATGATGAGAAAAGCACTTGTATTTTGTGAAGTAGAAAGGATTAAGAATAAAAGTAAGTTATTCCTGTAAGGAAATCTTGAAGGAGCTGAAAATCATTTCTCAGGATTTTTGCACTTTGCTAGCATATTCTGGAAGAAAAGTAGAGGGGGAGGATGACCTCTGTCGGCCTGCTGGCCACACTCTTCTTGATGCACCCCAGGATGCCAAATTAAAACATTAAATTTCACTGTAACATGGAAATGAAGCAAAATATGGGGATTTTCTAGTATGCACTAAGAAGTATAGTTTTTTATAGGACATGGAATTTTGGAACATGCAATGACAAAAAAAATGGTAAATAGGAGATAGAGTTCACATCATTTTACTAGGTGTTGCTTCAGCGATAAGTAATATCTTTTGATTTGTAAAATATGAAACAAAGAAGGGGAATAGATCTGATGGGATCTCCAGAGAGGGAGAGTCCACAACATCTCTGAGCAGCCTGTTCCAGTGCTCTGTCACCCTCAAAGGAAAGAAGTATTTGCTTATGTTCATACGGAATTTTCTGTGTTCCAGTTTGTGCCCACTGCCTCTTGTCCTGCCGCTGGGCACCACAGAAAAGAGTCTGGCCCCATCCTCTCGACACCGGCCCTTTAGATATTTATAAGCACTGATCAGATCCCCTCTTAGTCTTCTCCAGGCTAAACAGACCCAGGTCTCTCAGCTTTTCCTCCTAAGAGAGGAGCTCCATCATCTTCGTAGCCCTCTGCTGGACTCTCTCCAGTAGTTTGTTATCTTTCTTGAACTGGGCAGCCCAGACTGGACACACGACTCCAGATGTGGCCTCACTAGGGCAGAGTAAAGGGGGAAGATGACCTCCCTTGACCTGCTGGCCATGCTCTTTTTAATGCAACCCACGATACCTTTGGCCTTCTTGGCCACAAGGGCACATTGCTGGCTCATGGTTAACTTCTTGTCCACCAGGACTCCAGGTCCTTCTCTGCATAGCTGCTTTCCAGCAGGTCAACCCCTAACCCATACTGGTGCATGGGGTTACTCCTCCCTAGGCGCAGGACCCTACACTTGCCCTTGTTGAATATCATTAGGTTCCTCTCCTCCCAAATCTCTAGCCTGTCCAGGTCTCGCTGTATGGTGGCACAGCCTTCTGGTGTGTCAGCCACTCCACCCAGTTTTGCGTCATCAGCAAACTTGCTGAGGGCACACTCTGTCCCCTCATTCAGGTCATTGATGAATATGTTGAACAAGACCGGTCTCATTACCAGCTCCTGGGAACACCACTAGTTACAGGCCTCTAACTAGACTTTGCACCACTGATGACAACCCTCTAAGCTCTGCCATTCAGCCAGTTCTCAACACATCTCACTGTCCACTCATCTAACCCACACTTCCTAAGGATGTAAGTCAATAGACGTTGTGAATGAGGAAAAGAAGATAAAGTCAATTGCATCTGCATAAAGGAAGGCCCCTAACTCACCGTATTATCTTGTAAGGTAATAGAAAAGTAGGATCAGGAAAGGATCCCAAGTTGTTTGCCATTGCTTGATTTAGCTATTCTTGATAGCTACTCTTTGCCTTGCACTCATCTTAAAAACCTCCAGTGCAAGACTTTCCACAATCTTGTGTTTAGCTCTTTACAGTGTTTTACCATCCTAGGACTTAGAAGGATTTTGATAATACCTGATTGTCCTTAGCTACAGTGTAAATCAGACATAAACCAAGCAAAACCAATGCTATCATAAGGGTGTAAAACTGAGGTAACAGAAAGAAGGATTATGTTTTAGAAGACTGAGAGGCTATTACACAGACACCTATCAAACATAATCTCTGAATAAAGGTGTAAATCACTGTATATGTAACAGTGTGTTTCTGTCTCTGTCAAAGGTATGTCGGCTTATTATGTACAGATACTAGATACAACTGGAACACCTGTGTTGACAGCAATGCATCTAGGACAGCAGGAACATTTTAGTCATGTACCCAGGGCAGGCTTTGTAGACCAAATCCATCACAGGTATTAATACTTCACTTAGTAAACTGAAGACTGGTGTAAATGTATATACTTATATATATAAAAGCTGCAGGCATACCTGTGACCACAATACAGACGTATCATTCAGTGTCTAGCTTTCAAAGCCTCTTGACTTAAATAAGTGGTATAGACAATTTATAGGCAAATAAATTAGCCTTTATTGAAAAGCTGACCTACAGTTCAGACTTAATTATCAATCCTATCTCAGAGATTTTCTATTTTGCTTTTCAATAACAGCAATTTAGTTTTGAAATCCACAAGGACACCAAAGAAATAACTGTGCCGTTCATAGACCATATTTAGATTTCTAATGAGCTTTTGTTATGAAGATCTTGAAAATGCTGTTCCTTTATTTCTGCATTTGTTATGCCATCAGGAGTTCACTGTTCTCTTTGTTATGTCTATGGTAATGAAAAAGAAATTTTAACAAGATTCTAATACTTCCTGTCAACTCAAAATAATTTGAAAAGCAATTTCAAGGGAAGGTGTAAAGAAAAAAAAAAAAAGATGTTTTTACCAGCTACCTGAATGATATGAAATGAAAGGAACAACATGAAAGGTTTTTCTTTTTTATTATTTTTTATTTTTATTTTTTTAGAATACTATCTGAAACATAAACAGCTTTTGACAGCTACAGACAGCAATGGAGCTAATGTGTTTTTTATTATGTTGTTGACAGTATTTCAATTTGTTTTTAAATTATCATTCAGCTCTCCTTTGTTGTCGCTTAATTTGCCTTTGAAATAGCTGTGTCGTTTGGAAACATGTAATTGGTGTCTAGATTACAGACAGGAAAATGTGCAAGAAAAATATTATTTTTCTATGCCTTTCTAAGGAAGAACCATAATGACATTGTTTAGGATCTAGATGTTTATATTTCAGTAGTTCTTGTTCAACCATGGGACTCTGGGAAGACAGAATTTCTGATAGGGACCAGTTACAGTCAAGAAGCCAAAATATAGTCTCGAAACAAAATATGTCTTTCAATGGCTTTAAACCCCTTATTGTTGTATGACTATAATAATTGTGTACACTTACTCCATTGTATCAGTAAGTGATGCACATGTTAATGTTTATTTAGGCAGATGTGGCAGCATCTCTTCTGTTAACATCTATGCAGGCACTAAATTTTAAATAATTTGCTATGATGTTTGTCCATGCATGCAGAAGGGTGCATATTAGTTTGAATAGTAAAAAGCTATATCTTAGTTTAATTATAATTCACAGCTGAAATGTGATATAAAAATTGAAACGACTTGAAGAGGTTCACACTACGTAGAAGAATATTTAACATTTAGCATTTCCTGTTCCTTGTACTCTAAAAAAGTAGTTTTTCATATCTGCTGTAAAAATTGCAGCTTTCACATCATCCAGCCACTAAGATTTCCTTGAAAGACTACCACTACCTCTAACAACCTGGCTTGAGAAAAAAATCAGGCACATCTGAAACAATATAGCTTATCACTCATTACTCCGTAACCTTCTCATTCTTTGGAATTGTCACTGAATTGAAATAGCTGTTGTTTTTTGTATTAGTCCAGGAAATTAGTCACAATGGCAAGGAGAACAAATTATTTTATCACTGAATGAGACATGTAGCAAGTTGACTATGCTGAAAAAAAGCATCTATACATCTCAAATATATCATTGAGCAGTGATGAGAAACTTATTAGAATACATTTTAAAGTTCTTTAAAATTCTTTCAAGGCTTTAAATATGCTTTCTCTATTCATTTTTTTAAGGTCAGGATTATATGAGAACATTTACCTGTAAGTTTGTTTATACTATTGAAATGTATTTATAAGAAAGCTTGTTATTAATGTATCAGTTGGTGCATTAATACAATTCATTATATTAATGCATTAATTTAATTACATTGTTATCAGAATGTGTATATAGATCATTGTAAATTCACAGCTTTTAATATAAGCAACTACAAACTAACAAATTGATGTTCAGCTGAAAAATATGTACCACAAGGATTATTCAGCATTGGCAGTTTTGTTATTTATACCAGCCAAAGTACACAATTACAGTTTTAAATTGTTTCAAAAATATTAGACACTAACAAACTAGCTACTAGTTATTCTCTTCTTTTTCGAAGTACATTAAAATGGAAGACCTCTGTTTATATTGGAAGTATTTGTAGCCAGACTATTCTCAGACCTACTCTAGTCCACAATAGACAAAGCTTTTAGAGTTTCTTCAGGTCATAGAGCAGACAGAAAGGACAGAAAGCTGCCTTTGGATCTGGCTGAAGTTTCTCATTGACAGTTGCTTTTACTTAGTGCAAGTTTGAGATGAAAAAAGTAGATTTAATTTGTGCCAGCAGTACAGGAATCATCAGGATGTTAAGATGAGGAAGATGATGTAAGGATAATCACACATTCCTCTGCAACTAGCAGTCGCTTTCCTTCATCCCTGTAGCTCACTTGCTCAGGATGGGGTTATACAGATGGTCCAAGCAATAGTGAAGCATGAAAAAATCTCCAGACTGTCTTGTCACTTCATGATCAAAAAATAAAATAAAATGAACAAAATAAAATTGATGAGGCAATCATCTCCCAGGAGCTTATCAGATGTTACACAATCATATTGCTAGATATGACCCAACATGGTTCAGTAAGCGAACTGATTGTGAATGTAGACAATGATTAAGGAGCTACATTAGTGATCAAGAGCAGATGTTTCTGACCATGGAAAAACAACTCAAGTCAGGACTCTTGCATAGAGAATAAACCAAAAACCTGATAGAATCATTGAATCATTTAGGTTGGAAAAGACCCTTAAGATCATCCAATCCAACTGTTAACCTAGCACTGCCAAATCCACTATTAAAACATGTCCCTAAACACCACATCTACACATCTTTTAAATAACTCCAGGGATGGTAACTCAACCACTTCCCTGGGCAGTGCTTGATAATGCTTGACAACCGTTTCAGTGAAGAAATTTTTCCTAATATCCAATTTGAACCCCCCTGGTGCAACTTCCCTTGTCCTAGCACTTGTTACTTGGGAGAAGAGACCAACCCCCACCTCGCTACAACCTCCTTTCAGCTAGTTGTAGAGCATGAAAAGGTCTCCCCTCAGCTTCCTTTTGTCCAGGTTAAGTAACTGCAGTTCCCTCAGCCGCTCCTTGTAAGACTTGTTGTCTAGATACTTCACCAGACCCATTGCTCTTCTTTGAACATGCTCCAGTACCTCAACGTCACTCCTGTAGTGAGGTGCCCAAATCCAGACACAGTATTCAAGCTGTGGCCTCACCAACGCTGAGTACAGAGATACAATTACTTTCCTAGTCCTGCTGGCCACACTATTTCTGATACAAGTCAGGATGCTATTGGCCTTCTTGGCCACCTGGGCACACCGCTGGCTCACGGTCAGCCAGGTGTTGACCAACACCCCCAGGTCCTTTTCCACTGAGCAGCTTTCCAGCTACTCTTCCCCAAGCCTGTAGTGTTGCATGTGGTTGTTGTGACCCAAGTGCAGGACCCAGCACTTGGCCTTGTTGAACCTCATACCATTATCTCGGCCCATCAATACAATCTGCTCAGATCCTTCTGCAGGGCCATCCTACCCTCAAGCAGGTTAATATTCCTGCCTAACTTGGCATCATCTGCAAATTTACTGAGGGTGCAATCAATCCCCTCATCCAGATCATTGATAACGATGTTTAAGAGAACCAGCCCCAATACTGAACGCTGGGAAACAGCACTTGTGACTGGCCACAAACTGGATTTAAATCCATTCACCAAAACCCTTTGGGCCTTGCCATCTAGGCAGTTTTTTAGCTAGAGAAGCGTACACCCATCCAAGCCATGAGCAGCTAGTTTCCCCAGAAGAATGCTGTGGGAAACAGTGTAAAAAGCTTTACTAAAGTCCAGGAAAACAACATCCACAACCTTTCCCTCAACTACTAGGTGGGTCACCTTGTCCTAGAAGGTGATAAGGTTAGTACAGCAGGAACTGCCATTCCTAAACCCACAGTGACTGGACCTGATCACCTGGTTGTCCTGTATGTGCTTTGTGATAGCACTCAAGATGATCTGTTCCATAACCTTTCCCAGCACCAAGGTCAGACTGACAGTCCCATAGTTCCCTGGATCCTCCTTCCAGACCTTCTTGTAGATGGCTGTTATATTTTCTAGCCTCCAGTCAACTGGGACCTCTCCATTTAGCCAGGACTGCTGACAAATGATGGAAAGTAGCTTGGTGAGCACTTCTGCCATCTCCCTCAGTATCCTTGGGTGGATCTCATCCAGCCCCGTAGACTTGTGTGCATCTAAGTGATGTAGCAGGTAACTAACCAATTCTCCTTGGATTCTGCTCTCCATCCCTGTCTTCCAGCTCAGGATACTGGGTATCTGGAGTAGCAGTCTGGTCTTACCGTTAAAGTAACAGTACTGATCCTACTGCTAAAGACTGAAGCAAAGACAGCTATAAGTACCTCAGCCTTTTCCTCATCCTTGGTCATTATGTTTCCCCCCGCATCTAATAAAGGATGGATGTTCTCCTTAGTTGTCCTTTTCTTGTTAATGTATTTATAGAACCATTTTATATTGTCTTTTACAGCAGTAGCCAGATTAAGTTCCAGTTGGGCTTTGGCCCTTCTAATTTTCTCCCTGTATAACCTCACGACATCCCTGTAGTCCTCCTAAGTAGCCTGCCCCTTCTTCCAAAGGTCATAAACTCTCTTTTTTCTCCTGAGTTCCAGTCAAAGCTCTCTGTTCAGCCAAGCTGGTCTTCTTCCCCGCCTCCTCATCTTTCATCACATGGGGACAGCCGGCTCCTATGCCTTTAAGATCTCCTTCTTGAAGAATGTCCAGCCTTCCTGGACACCTTTGTCCTTCAGGACTACCTCCCAAGATACTCTGTCACCCAGTCTCCTAAACAGGTAGAAGTCTGCCCTCTGGAAGTCCAACATAACAGTTCTACTGACTCCTCTCCTTACTTCTCCAAGAATCGAAAACTATCATTTTGTGATGACCTGGGAGTCCTGGTGGACAACAGGATGACCATGAGCCAGCAATGTGCCCTGGTGGCCAAGAGGGCCAATGGCATCCTGGGGTGCATCAAAAGGAGTGTGGCCAGCAGGTCGAGGGAGGTCATCCTCCCCCTCTACTCTGCCCTGGTGAGGCCGCACCTGGAATACTGCATCCAGTTCTGGGCTCCCCAGTTCAAGAAGGACAGGGATCTGCTGGAAAGGGTCCAGCAAAGGGCTACAAAGATGATTAGGGGATTGGAACATCTTTCATATGAGGAGAGGCTGAGGGATTTGGGTCTCTTTAGTCTAGAGAAAAGAAGATTGAGGGGGGATCTTGTTAATGCTTTCAAATACTTGAAGGGAGGATGCCAGGGGGATGGGAGCAGTCTTTTTTCAGTGGTGCCCATTGATAGGACGAGGGGTAATGGGCACAAGCTTGAACATAGGAAGTTCCATCTTAACATGAGGAGGAACTTCTTTACTTTGAGGGTGGTGGAGCACTGGAACAGGCTGCCCAGAGAGGTTGTGGAGTCTCCCACTCTAGAGACATTCAAAACCCGCCTGGACGCTGTCCTGTGCAACCTGTTGTAGGTGACCCTGCTCTGGCGGGGGGGTTGGACTAGATGATCTCCAGAGGTCCCTTCCAACCCTGACTATTCTGTGATTCTGTGTGATTCTGTATGACTACACCCAAGAAAGCCTCCAACCATCACATCACCCACAAGTCCTTCTCTGTTCACAAACAAGTCTAGCGGGGCACCTTGTCTGCTTGGCTTACTCACCAGCTGTGTCTGGAAGTTATCTTACACACACTCTAGGAACCTCCTGAGCAGTTTCCTCTCTGCTGTATTGTATTTCCAGCAGAAAACTGGTAAGTTGAAGTCCCCCACGAGTACAAGGGCTCATGATTGTGAGACTTCTCCCAGCTCCTTACAGAATATGTCGCCTGCCACTTCATCCTGGTTTGGTGGTCTATAACAGACTCCCACTATCTTAAGCCAACTGGGCATGTGAATATAGAAGACGAGTCAGAGGCCCTAAAAGTGATCAAAAAATTAGGCATCATGAACTGCTTATCAGATCTGTCCAAACAATACATTATCCGGTTTAATGAGAGAACAACAGTTTAAATGATTCATGCTCAACAAAAATTAAATTCTTTTGGTGTTTAAAATCTATTTTAGAATAACTGAGTTTGTAAAAATTCTAGTGGGACATTATGTCAGTGTCAAAATAAGGAAACATCTTTTTTCTCTGTTATTTTATTATTAGAACATTATGGTGAATTTAATATGAATTAGCAAATAATTTTTATTCACTTGAAATGGCATTTTTTGCACATTCCATACAATAAAAATAAGGATTTTGATTTTAAATAAAAGTGTGAAAAATAATATACAATAGACACAGTACTTTATACTATGCCTCCTCAATAACTTGTATGAACTCTGACATGTCATCTTAGGAGAAGAAGGGGCAGCTGTTTTGTCTCTGTTAGTGGTTAATATCTTTTTTAAAAGCTGTATCTTCACAATATTACTAGGCAGAAGGCACAAGGATAGTGTCTAAGCTTGTCAAAGAAAGATGTTTTCCTCTGTTGTAGCAAGGCATCTTTCATTTAATTATACTAGTCAATGCCATAGAAAAGAACTTGCTAATGTGGCAAGAACTACGGAATTTAGGCCTTGTAATACATATTTAGTTGAGAAACATTGTGAATTATAAAATACATGGAAAATTATGGAAAAATTACTTAAAAGCAACACACTTTTCCCTCTTAAGTGTCAATATAATCAGGTTAAGTCTTCTAACCAGTGAGTGATCACATAAAGGCATGCACATGTGTGCAAGGGACATTTATTCTCCATATTTCATTTCTGTAGTTGTTCAGACTTTGGCACTTAGAACTCTAGAGTCAGATTTCCTTTCTGTCCCAGATGAGGGCTTGGCCAAAAAAGGATATTCTTTGAACTCCTTTCTCTTTCAAGGTAGTGGATTAGAGGGGGGCCTGCTGGATAATCGCAATGTCTCATTATGCTGAAGTTTTAAAGAGAATGTTAGTAAATAGAAGCAGATTTATCCTTTTAATTATTCTAGAAAATTTTTGAGAATTTAGAAGCATAAATAAATGTCATCTTTGTTCTGCCTCCCCAGCCTTCCTTCTTCTTTGCACCTCAGGATCTGATGTGAGCTTCTTCATGCCACAGCAAAAAATTCTACCGTTCTCCATGTGTACTGTATGTTGTAGTTATTTTCCCCCATGTTTTCTCCTTCAGTGCCTTCCTTAGTTATTTTTCACCTGTTGCAGATATGTGCAAATCTCTTCACTGTGTCAGCTGAACAATCTGTACCAATTTTGGCATCCCATGTATGGTTTTGCCCCTTTAATTATTTTTCTTAAACTGTATTAATTTATTTTGCTCAACAGCTATTCCCGATCTTCTCTTTTCTGGAGGATTATAATTTTAACAACCTTTTCTACCTATTACTACTTAACCACACTTGTATCTATTGCCCTTTTTAACTGTTCACTCTTAATAAGATTAATTTCCATTGTGTTCTGTGTCATGGTTTATTAACTAATTTTCTGCAGTAGATGGCATATGTAATTCATTGTAGAATTTCAGTTAACATTTCTGCAGATATTTTGCATTCCATGAAAACCTTTGCAGCATGAAAAATAGGGAAAAGGAAAAAAAAAGAATAGTTTTGAACAATTCCTTCACTGCAGGCAAATCCAGTGAATCCTTTTTCACTCCCATGCTAGACAGTACCCTCGGAAAGGTTTAGGCATTCAAAAGTTCTTGCAAGGAGTATTCCTTTAAGCAGTATTTATTATTGATATTAATTATTGCTACTATATAAACATTAGTAATTACTAGATAGGAACAAATCACATAACTACAGGCTGGTCACTCTGCCTAAATGCACTTCTGTAAAGGACTCAGACACTACAGTTATGAAGATAATATTACAAAGTACATTAAAAAAATAGGGCTGAAAGTATTGCCCAGTACTTTCACAGTCACAATGGAACCAATATGCCTGACTGATATGAAAGGATGCCATTTTAGGTTTTGACTGTCTCCCATCATCAAAGACTCTGTGATAATTATTTTCAGGGGAAAAGGTGTAAGTTTAGATTTCAGCCATATTTCATTTCAAGCAACAAATTTTGGCTTACTTAAAATGTCCTAAGTCCTTTGAACAAGATATGTTTATTTCCTTCATTTTCTGTCTGTGTTTGGTGTTGGAGCACACCTTTAAAAAGATTCCATATTCTATCTTAGATGTGAGGTAATTTCTTGCGACGAGCGGAGGAAGACAAGACATCGATTCAATA
>VZSZ01007895.1:59250-168956 GCA_013398815.1 Ibidorhyncha struthersii | reverse complement strand
TCCTTAAAACGATCAAAGTTAGCCCTCCTGAAGTTTAAAAGTTGGAAGTGTCCAGAGTGCTCTGAGTTTAGTGCTGCTGTGAAGAACTGTGCTTCAGCACTGACCCTAGATCAACTTTTGTGCAGTCCTCATAAACAATGGTGGATTACTGGATACTTCTGTGTTTTGTACTTCACAACTTCACTCCTACAGAGCAAAATATTTTCTTAAAACTAGGGCTCCCTGAAAAAATTTGAGGGTTTGAGTGGAGAATTCATATTAAAGTGAAACTGTTCAGTAAACCCTACAAATGCCAGAGTTTTTGAGGAAGCATTTGCCTGTAAATTAGTCATGTCTGAATTATTCTCATCGTTTCTGGCAAGCACTCTTTGTCCCACAGACTTTTAGGGAGTGAACTGAAAATTCAAGGGATCGTGGATTTCTTATTTAACTAGTCAATGCTTTCTGCAGTGGCTCTGCAGGACAAAAAGCTGTGACAGAAACCCACTGTAGTGTGTCCTAAGGAAACTTGCTTATTTAGTGTGATGATGTCAGTTACTGAAACCTGTGGTCTTACTTGCTGAATATGCCTCTTAACTGGTGACTTTAGGAATACTGGTCCAGTGGCTCAGGAATGGGTTTTGCTGGCCTGAGCCCAACTTTGTGAGGCCTTTACTTCAGTTTGTCACATGTGGTAGCATTTTGAGGGCTGGTTCTTGATGTGACTGCTTGCTTTCTGAAGGCCTTTTTATTAATTTCCTAGGTAGGAACAATGGATTGCTCACCTTGTCTGCCTCATTCAACCACCAGCATCACAAACTCCAAAGAGCCAGAGCAGCCTCTTCTACTGTTGTCTGCAAGAGTAGCTACTTAGTAGGAATTTGGATGGTGAAGAGTTGTTAACTGTCTTTTGTTCTCTGTGGTGCTGTACTTCTCCACCTGCCCTTTAACAATCAACTGACCTGATTACGTGGCATACAGAACAATTACGAACTGGACACTTGATAGTCTCTAGTGGTACTCTGGTATTTCTCCCTCCTTCATTCTCAACCTTGCAGGCTAGTAATAAAGGCTGTTCTGCTCTTCCTGTGGGATATGAGTGACCTTGACCCATGAGACTGATTAAGAAGTTTGGTACCAGATACGAAACTTCATATGAAGTTTTCCAGCGTGCTGGAACCAAGATTTATCTGGTTCCTGCAGGAGTTTCCCTCTTGCTGGAAATGCAGACTGTAATCACACCTTTCTTTTAAGAAATCCTATTCCTGTATGCTTGACCTTGTAGTTCTGTTGGCTTCCCTAAGTGGTTGCTGTTGTATTTCTAAATTGTTTCATTACCCTACTTACAGATGAGCTGAAAGTACTGAAGTTTCCTGTTTTGTTTTTCTTGAGACTTGTGGGAAGCAATAGGATATGGCTGTCTTGGGTCAAAGAAACTCACTGGATTGTGAATGGAATAGTGAAATCTGGTAAAGATTCTACCTCTTACTATTTATCTTAAAATTCATGGTTCTTCTGGAAAACAAAACAACAAAAATCTATCTGATTTAAATGCTTTTTTTCTTGTTTAAACTTAGGACAGAGTTTTTGTGGAGTTTTTGTTTGTTTAGAGCAAGATAGGGACATAACTTTTTTTCAGTTTTTGCACAGTATAAAATGAAGAGGCATCTCTTACTATTTTTAAAGCAAACTAACAAATTTAGAACTAACAGTCAATGTCTCTCTGGAAGTCATGAATGTTTACTTCTGCTAAGGAAGAGCCAGTGCTAGAATACAGAAGGAACAAAGTGTTTCTAAGACAGGAGAGCCTGCTGTTTAAACCCATCTGCCTTGTGTAAGTGCTCTTGTCTGTTCTCCACATGATTAAAGTATTAATAGTCTTGCCACTAGGTACTTGAAATACCTATATCTGTTTTTCCTTTGTGGTGTTCTACCCCCTGCTCCCCATGTCAGGTTGGACAGTTGTTAGCAATGTGAGTTTTATAGAATGTAATCAGAAATTAGTTACAGGATTATTGCAAAATTTTTTATTTCCCAATAAATTCTCAGAGCTGGAATATGGCTTCATTTGAGTACTATATTAATTTTGTTCCACAGCAGATGAGAGTCTCAGTCCCACGCTTTGAATCTTACCACTTTGTGCTTTGTCTTGTGCCATTTAATGGTTGGGAGGAAGTTTATCAAAAGTTTGTATGGATGTGTGCTAATTGCTTTAAAGAACCCCAAACAAATAGAAACCCCTCACCCAAACACACCTGCTTAGTGTTTGAATTGTGTCAAATGCTAAAAGCAAAAACAAGAGACTAATCAACTTTCTCCTGTTCCGTTCTTATATCTGACATGTTTATCTGATGAGAGTGCCTAATTTGAAGCTAAAATTTGTATTTGAAGTCTTAATTTCTGTGTTTCTGCTTTTTCAATCTCCAGTGGCAAGTGAGGGAATTCAGGCCTCCTAATCAAATGTTAAATGATTAGGAACTTGCATAATGTACTGAAAAATACACCCAAATTCAACAGAAGTACACCTAGAAGATGTAGATTACAGGTTGGTTCTCCATGATCTGTAAGTTGAGATACACTACCTACCTACTTTGAACAAAAGTCATCTTTTCTTTTATGTGCTGAGCATGTTTAAGAACTGATTTGAAATCACAGTTTAGCTGAATTTAGAGTTCTTCCAATCTAACTGGAGCATCTGAGGCACTTGCAGTTTAAACCTTGAATTCTATAAGATCCTTTAGAGAAAGGAGGCATGGTTAATACTTCTTATTTCAAGTGAAGTTTTTACATAGCTAAGAGTATCCAATTCTTGTTGACCTGTTCCCAGCTCTAAATTTTGTCTAACTTGCCAAGCTAAATCTTGGCTGGATACAAAAATGATGGCTGTCTGGGTTTTTTTTTTTTGGGGGGTGTTCTGGTTTTGTTGGTTTATTTTTTAAAACCAGGTATTTATAAAAATAAGCTGTAGGTTAAAGGTGAGAATACATGGCATAGGTATTCTAAAATGCAGAAAAGTAAACTTACGACAAACAAATTAACTGCTAGTTTAAAGGTACGTTGTGCTCATTTCTTGGTAAAATTGTAGTATGTCTGGGATTATTAAAAATGTTTTAATAAACTGGTTTCAGCATTTGTGTTAACGTGTTTGGGAATAAGTACTGTGAATGCAGCACTGAGATTTCTAGGGTTGATAGTGTTACAGTTTGGCACCTAGATACAAGATGCCTTTCGTTCTTTAGCTTCAGCAGGTAAGAGAGAAGCATCAATTGATTTCAGGGAACCACCATATTAGTGCAGTCTAGATGCAGGATTTCAATGAATTACAAACTTTTTCTAAAAAATAATAGCAACCAACCAATAGTTTCTGAATATGGAGGAGTTGGATCTACTGGGAGATAAGAATGACATTTCTGTTGTTCATTTCAAAATGACTTGCAGTTTGTGGGGAATAGACAGGTTATTTGAATGACGCAGAAATCATAATTGAAAAGAAGCCTCCGGAAAATTCCCATGAAACTCTGAATCTCTTAGGAAATTCCACTTGTTAAACTTACTGTCAGGCATCAGTTTCATGGAATGCTTCTGAAGACTTGCAACTTCATTAGCTTGGAGTAGACCCACAGCATAGTATCAGTTTCAAAAAAGCCTATCAGGATAGGAATGTTTTGAATTAAATACTTTTTTGGCTCAGTGAACTGGCATTTTCTGATAACGGTATTTTTCTCTAACAGCTTTCAGCTAGATGTTCCTTCTTATCAGAAAGCTTCATGTTCATTGATTCTGATAATCCAGGAAGTGTGCCAGACCTATTTATTCATTAGTTGACTGCTAGACTTTCTCCCAGATGCTGGTTAGATGTGTGACACTGCATAGTAGTAAAGCAGTGTCGTGACCTATTCATTGTTACAGATTTGCTGTGGACTTTGCTTTTCTGTGATGATTTAGTGAACATCTGGCTAGGTCTTCATGTAGAAAAGCAGCCTTTGTCTACCAATCCTAAATTTTTTAGGTAAAACAGACAAACTTTTCAGTCCTCTTAAAATTATAGTTAAGAAACAAGAACATGCTTCAGGCACATGGTCTTCTGAAAATGACAGTTGTTTCTGTGTTCATCTTGGGTGTTATTCTCCTCATGTCATAAAACAGTTAAATTGATACTAAATGAGGAAGTCGCAAGCATTTTTTCCAAGCTGGATGTTATCTTCTTTTACAGTGACTAATTCCCTCTAAATTTTCTTCTCTCAGGTTACAAACTATAAATTAGCCCAAATTATAGCCAGCACTGTTCTGAGTAGCAGTTGGTAGCTAGATAACATTTTGATAGCGTCTTGAAAAAGAAAGGCAGTATAATAAGCTTCTTTCTCTGAAGAACACCGATATTCACACCAATTCCATATCTAAATGTCCCTGTGTGACAGCTGGGATTACATCACTCTTCAAAGAAAGAAGAGTTTTTAGAGAGCGCAGAGATTAAATTCTAGTAACTGTCACTTAGAAGCGTTTTTCTCTTCCCCTACCCACAGAGCAGCACAGTCACTTTGAAGCGTTTTCCTTATGCCTTTTAAATTATAAATAACACAAATCTCTCAAAATATCTTGCTACTACATTAGAAATTGAATTAATTTCAATTTTGACAGTGTTTAGAAGCTACAGTAAAAGGTGTTGTGGGCTTTCCTATTTACAGGTCTACAAGGACACATTCTTACTGACACAGAAGATTATTTTGGAGTGTGGAAATACTTCCTTTTTTTATTGAATGTTATTTCTCTTACTGTTATTTATATAAGCAAGTACCTGAAAAATAGACCTGAACTCAGAATTGGTGCTAACCTCTGTCTCTACTTAACCTACAATTTTTATTTTTTTTTTCTCTGTCGGCTGCCACCCTTTTTAAAATTGTTGAACAATTGAGGGGGGAGGCAAGATACTTCCTCTTTTTGTTTTGCCGCTGAGGTATGGCCAATTTTGGTCTCCCTAGCACTGGAATATTATACCCTCTTTGTATTCTCCTTAAATGCTTATAGCTGCTTAACATTATAGCTAATTCTTTTGGTGTATATATTCTTTTTGGAAACTATATTTCATTGCTGTTTGTATCCCCTCAATAAAGCACAGTGTAGATAGCTGAAAGCAAGGCTTTTTATCCTGAGTGAAAAGTAGCCAGTTAGAACTGAAGCTGTTCTGTAATCTCATTTCAATCTTTGGTCACCCTGTCTCTTCTCAGTGGCAGCAGCAATGTCTTCAACTACATTAATTCTTGGACTCAAGATTTACATTAGAGAAGGACAAGTATCTCTTTTAGCTATGGTTTGGAATTTGTATTGGAGTCTAAATAGAGGATTTCCTCCCTTTCACGTTGGAATCTCTGGTATGTACGTTCCTGTTTGCTCAGGCATCTGAATCAATATGGTAAAGAAAATGAGTGTATTAAGTTAAATGTTTAGAACTTTCTATTATAAGAATACTTTTTTAGTGCTATAAGCAGAAAGCAAATTCAAGATAGGTAAGATACTCAACAGAAGCCCTCTCCCTACCCCACTCTTGTGTGAAATCTGCCCTAATTATGTCCCAAAAATTTTTCTCCAAGAAAAATGGGCTGGTTTTTACCTGAGAATCTGGCCAGCATTTTATCAAATAATTAATTTTACTGAATAGACATTCTGTAGTGACGTTACAAACAGGAAAAAGATAACAATTGGATAAAGATTTATTAATTTTTGCATCTGTTGTCATGCTCCATATCTTGAGTTTTCTGCCCAGCAAGCTAGTTTATTTTTTCTTACAATTTGTATAAATAGCAAAAAGGTGATTGTTTGAATGGTTGCTTGTTGGTTGGCTTGTTTGTTTATTTTTTAGCTCAGTGCTTCAGTGGTTTCATAACCTGGTCCATCCTTTCCAAATTGTTATAGTGGATTAAATAATTAACAAACCGAACACCCCCCCCCCCAAAAAAAAAAAANAAAAAAAAAAAAAAAAAAAAAAAAAAACAACAAAATCCCTGTGACTTTGAGAATGCCAATATATAAATAAGACTAAGATTGTGAATCCCTCAATGGCTGGGGGGGGAGTCGAGGGACAGAGAGGAGAGCTGCTGACCTGCGAAAGTAAGGGAGAGGCAGAAGAAACAGAGGTTAACATCTAATTTAAGTTACTCTTAAACACTCTGCACTACTCCTATAAAATATGAAAATAACTGTCTTCTCTACAGCATAGTCTCCTTTAAGAAGTTATAAGGTAGTTGCTACTTGTGTCCTAATGATGGGATAAAGGTAACTAGGTGTAATAAAAAGATTGAGATAACTATTTAATGCTTTTCAAAATTGTGAATTAGTGCTACAGAATGTAAGATGTTTTCTAAATCAATTGAGAGTGGTCTGACATATCAAAGAAACTTGGTAATGGCTAAGCAATAAACACAGATATTCTTAAGGGGATTGAGTTTCTGATGCAATTTTTTTTTTCTTCCCCTGTCACTTGGAAGCAGGAAACCACTTCTTTATTTGGCAAAAAAGTGCAAAACACAAGCAGATAATCATTTTTCAGGGGAACCAGTAACCTGCAGTGCCAAATAATGGTAGAACAGAGTGCAAGCAGCACCTGTAAAATGGGGGCATATATTTCAGAAGGCTGTAAGTTTATATGATTAGAAACTAAAAGATGACTGAACATGAGCTTGAAGTCCCTTTCTTATGAAAGGGATAATGTGTGAGAAAGGCAAATGACTTCTTTGCCTTTTTAATTAAACTAAAACAAAATACTGCTTCCTACTTTTGCACGTGTATTTTAAAATAAATATTGAAGCACTACTGAGAGAATTTGAAGAGAAGTAGTTTTTCTTTCAGAGAAATGAGAGGCTTGGTGCATTGTCTGGCTGGGTTACTTTTTAAAAAAAAAAAAAACCAAACCAAAACATTTAAAAAGGTTCTAATGCTTAATGAAACTAATGAAGCTGAATTCTGTCTATGGTATGATTGTTTAAATCCGAGATAGCTGACTCAGTAATGCAAGCCACAAAATTTCCTTCAGATATACTCCCTGTACTAAGCCAAACTAAATAATGCAGTTGTGAAAATGTATGGAATGGGGAGAAATAGAACTGAGGTTTGTCATTTATATATAATACTCTGTCGAATTACACATAGTTTTCAGAAGGGATCACTTTTGAGTGAGAGAGGCCGAAGTACCAAGGAGGGGGTGGTGGGGGTGGAAATCCTTTAAATCATTGCTCTGGTGTGGAAGAACCAAGCTTAAAGTTTTTAACTGCTTGTATATTTTTTTCACATACAAAGGGAAACTTGCTTCTCATGGTAATGTCAGTTATGTCAGTGAGTTTTAGCTCAGAACTGCGTGTTTCTGTGTTGTACCTTGCCATGAAGTTACTGCTACTTAAATAAAAGTGTATGGGTCAAAGGAAGCTAGCAATTAAGGAGGTTAGCCTATTAGTTAGGGCAATAATCTGGGGTGGGTAGGATGTGTCTCTTGGTCTTATTTGTCTGTAGTTTCTTTCCAGTGTGATTTCTAGTTCCTGAGACTCCTCATACAATTTATGTAATAGTGCTCATAGATTAAGAAATACCACCTCAAAATATGGGTTGTATGACTTCAGAATGGGAACAGAATTTATATGAAAAGTAGTTAACAGTGTTCCTGTGGCCAAAGGAAAATGCAGAAGCAGGAATTGAACTCTTCCTTGTAACCAAGTCTCTTTTAACAATGAGGTAAAGTAACACTAACTACTATTGCAGAACATCAAAAAGTAAAAGAAGGAAGTTTTGTGTTAATGCTGGGTCTTGGCAGTACTGTGCCCAATCTTATTAAATGTAATCCTATTCTTTGGACTTCCCTAATTACATTTGAAAGACCACTTGTGAAATTTTAGTCCTCTAAGAATTGACATAGGCAATTCTGAACATACTTTCACATCAGTTTTGATTTAAAAAGCAGTCTTAATGGGCTAAACTCCACAGTGCTTAGTATGTGCAATTTTTTCTACTTTAACTTTTCATTCCATTTACTCTGCTTAGAATATTGAATAAACTCAAAAACCAAGGAGGCATGAATCTTCCTTGCTGATGCATGTTACTTAACAGCATCTTTTTCTTAAGTTGGAGGAGGGGTGAAGCCTGATTTTTACTTAAGGTAAATAACAAGTGATTTGGACTTTAGTAGAACAATCTGAACTACCATAATTCAGATGTGATTCTAGGTGTAGTAAGTCACAAAGTGGAGGGTGATGGAGGTTCCTGTGATAAGTTAATTTTTAGGCACATGGAAGTTGTAAAGATTCTGACATACGATTCTGCTAACTTTGTTAGGTGGGTTAACAAATGTATATTTTACAGAGCCTCAAGATCCTTTTTTTTTCCTCTGGTCTCTCCAGAAGCTTAAGCTAAAAGTCTCATTTCATTGTAGTAAAAATACACATGCATGCCCCATCCTTTAAAGCATTGTGCAGCAGTCTTACATACCCTATGCCTAACTGAGGATGTGCTGGAGAAGAAGGGAAAAAGCAGAACTTAATTTGCATGCACCCAGTATTTGCCAAATTCCTTAAGACATAGTTAGAGAGAACAATATGATGTCTTCTAATGGGTAGCCTTTCAGCATTAAGATGAGAAATAGAGCAGTAAATATGAATAGATGAGTGGTATTGTTAGGCATCTCCCTCTTCCATTTAAATTTGGTCTATCTATGTGAGGAACATTGATCTACCATTTCTGGTATGCATCCAGAGATATGAATAAAGCAGTCTTCATGGCTTGGAAAAATATCAAACCAAAAAGTGAAATTATTTAGAAATATTTTCACTGGAAGCTTTTTATCAGTTCTTCTGCTCATACCTTCCTAAACTGGAAAAAGCTGCAGCAGATCAGGGGAGGGAGGAGCAAGTACAAGTCAAGGGTTTTCTAGGTGGCTTACTGTGAGGTCATTGCTGTGATGAGAATGTGAATTATAGGATTTTCCTTTGCCTCTTTTTTTTTTTTTTTAACTCAGTGGCTGCGAAGGGTAGCTAGTTACATGGATTCCCAGTTATCCTATTACAAGTGGCTAGTCAAGCACCTCAATATGCCCCTGCATCAATTTTAATTATTATGGTTTGCCTAAGTCTTGTGAGACCCCTTCTTGAGACTTAGTATTATTGTGTTCTAGCACTTAGTAAAAAAGCAAAGAAAAAGGCACTTTTTTTTTTTTAACTAAAAAGGATTAAATTTTAGTAAAATGTCTCTCATACAGTGACTTTACAAAGGGAAAAAAAAACCAACCTTGCAGCTAAAGCTCTAGAATTGGATTACTTTTGAAACAGAAACATGTAAATGGGAGAAAAAAAAAAAATTGTGAAGGAATGAATAGTCAAGGGTGAATGGAAATATATCTGCTTTTATGAAATGGACTTTCTTTTGAAAAGGAGATACAAATACTGGAGTTAATATGGCCAGACTAGAGGAATCAAGAAAATAGTATGATGTAGAGTGTAGCAAACTTATCAAAAACACTTTAATATAATCCACACATATACTACTATTCTCTTTCCTAGCTGTAATGTAGTTACCTCTCGTCTTCAGACTCGCCAAGTGGTACATTTGAAAGCATTACTCAAATGTCAGCTTCCATTTATTACATGGTATTTATTCTTCTTTGGCTGTTCTTCTAACCCTGAGTTCCGAGTCATTCAGACAAATTTGTTGAAAACATACTTGCAGTCTCGGTTGTTATCGCCTGAAGGATGTGGAGAGGGAAGGAGGAGAGGGGTGTTTTGAGAATGCATTGAATTGGGGTCAGCTGTGAGGCTGAAATAACTATTTCCTCACAGAAACACTATGGAGGTACAACTTTTGGAAAAGACAATAGCCAATCTATAACAAAACCTGTTAGACCTCAATTTGTATTGTTCAACTATGTCTGCCCAAAGTTAACCTAGGCAACCTTGTATTAAAAATTCTAAGTCTGCACATAGTGGTTTTTCTCTAGACTTGGTGCAACATAGAATCTACTCTATAGATAGCTTCCACAGCAACAGGTATAGCTTAACTATTTACTAGTTTCTGGGCAGACGAGGCCTTCATAATACATAGCGACACTACTGCTAAAGAGTAGATGAAAAATGGCTGTATTTGGTCATGCAGTGAGGAGGAGTCCTCGTGTTCTTTGGATACCTCTGTAAGTCTGTATAAGGTGCCCAGCCTGGGAACCTTCTGTGGAATATATCCATTTAATCATTAATCTGTTTTATTCATAACAGGATTTTAGAGCCTGTACTGGTCATACTTGGTGACATACACTTTCCAATGTAGGAAGGGTTTTAAGATGTGGCAGGCACTAAGTAGTTCACAGTGATAAAATGTTACAGAAAACTTAAATCATAAAGTTCTATGAGCACATGAAGGGTAGTTTCACTTTAAGAAGACTTAACTTAATAGTTGTGGAGTCAATTCAAAGAGTTATTTTGGATTTAATAATCCTGTTTTAATACTCTTAAATCTGTGTAAACTTGTAGAGACATTAAATAACATACTTAAAATAATTCACAAAGTAACAGTTTCCGAATTGCTCAGTAGTGGTGACTGCTCTTACCTTCCCAATTTCTTTGACTTCGGTGAGCTATCCTGCTATCTCTTTATAAAGACCTTGCCATAGGCCTTTGGCCTGTTTAAGACTTCTGGTTTAGACAAGACAGTACATCAGTCCTACTTCCTCCCCCTGCAGGAGGGGTGTAAATCAGTGACTGCAAAGCCCAGGGCCATTATTCAGCTACTCAGGTTCCTTGGTTCCCTTGGGATCTTAAATTCCGTCTCATGGCTGCTGTGGCCAAGACCACTGTTAACTGTCACATCACCGATTGGTTTGTCCTTAAATAATGAGTATTAGGTCTAGCAGATTGCCTTCCCTACTGAGCTTGTACCACCTCTGTCAGGTTTGTCCGCCAAGCACCATAGTTAGCTCCTGGGTTGCTTGTGTGCTACCATGTTGCATTTCCATCAGATGTCAGGGTAACTGACACTTTTCAAGAGAGCTAAGGGCTGTGATTGTGCAGGATTTTTTTTCTTTGAAGGTTTCATCTATTTACCCTTGATTGGGCAGTCTGTTACAGATGTTCACTGTAGTGTTCCCATGGTTGAATCCTGACCCGTGGACTTTCAGCTGTCCCATAGCCTGTTCCACACTAAAGCTCCATTTGTTCAAGTTCCTTGCATAAAGCATCATCACTGTCCTCCTTGACTTTCTCACTTCTGCTTTCTTAAAAGCCAGTATCCATCTGCTGCTGTTCTCCAGTTGTGTGAGCTATCTCACCGTACTGCATGCTCCCAGTGAGATTGTTATGCACTGTGGTTTCTAATCCCTCGTGCTGGCTTACTGTGCTGAATGCATTCATGTACAGCTACTTAAGATGCATCCCTGCTCATCCCACTTTTTTGGGATGACTGTTAAGATCCTCACCGTTGTGTTGTCCTGTGCATTTACCTTCTCTGCCATCCTCCCACTTTCTAGGCTTCAGACTCCACTTCCCTGGCAAACCTAGTTTGAAGCCCTCCTTATGAGGCATGCCTGTTGGCAATGATTTGTGTTATGAAATGGATCTTGTTTCTCTCAAGCACTGTGTTGCTCAGAGGATGTTAATGTCCTAAGAGCTGAAGTCCTGCCTGCAGCCAGGTAGTCAGATGTTAGTCCACAGGATGGGTTTGCTCCTGTCAAAGCCTTTTCCCTGGATCAACACCTGGGCTCTGGTGCCATTCACCATTGTCCTTGAACTCCTGTAGTTAGCTTTGATCTGCTGATGGTCTCCTTTAGCAGTATCACGGTGGCCATGTAGATGGACAACAAGTGATAATATAGCAATGGCCAGGTGAGCCATAAGAGTTTCTCTGCAACATCCCAGATTTGGACCCATGGGCAAGCAGCAGAGCTTTTAAGACTGGCTTAGGTGCCAAACCTGACAGAACATGTTCCTCCTCACCGCTTTCCTGGGCTGCATGCCTTTTCAGCACTGGAATAGCTACCGATGGAAAAAGAGAGCCCCCTTCCTCTTGCTGGAGTTCACGACCTCCAGCCTCCCCTGTCCTGGGAGCCCTCATACTACCCCTAAGTGAGGAAGGCAATAGATTTGGTAGAGGGTGGTCATGGGAGTGGTGAGAGTTGATGTGGGGAAAAGAACTGTTTATAACTTTGTTCAGGAAAGCAAACTGGAAACTTTTAACTGGGTTAAGTCTAGCTGTATTGTTAATTTCTGCTTTTGAACACTGTTGGAGTAGTTTAGAAAGGTAGTTTGGAATTAAGGAGCCACCAAAAGACACAAAATTATGTAAAATTAATTTAGAACAGATTTTTTTTTTATTGGTGAATCACAAGAGGTATAAGCAGAGTATATTTGTGGCTGGTATCTGTAGGCTTTTCAGGTTCTGAAGGGTTCCAAAACTACTACTACTATTTGCTTACGCATACAATCTCATAAAGTAAAATAAAGATTTATTGAAATGCCTGGGTTCAGGTTGCTGCATTTTATGAAAGAGTGCCAGCACGTATTCATCAGTAGCTGTAATAGAAAGGAAGGTGTATCTTCCTGTTTAGGCTAAACTAAAATTGTATCTATCCTGCAGAAAAGCAGTGGAAGAACTTTGTAGAAAACTGGACAAAGTGGAAGTAGTACAAATCTTTTCTGGGAAAACTTTAGAATAAGGGCTGGAAAAAGATTCTCTCTATGGTGTTAGGTTGTACAAGTAAACTTTCTTTTAAAAGAAAGGATCCAGTATCCAAAGGTGAGGAAGGAAATGATCATATTGAGTAAGTCTAAATTGTGGATCTGTGGGGAAGTTCTGGGAGGACTTGTAAGAGAAGACTTACTTTGAGTAGGTGGGATGGAACTAGCAGAGAAGTGGGTTGGTGTTTCCTTGTTCGGGGGGAAAAAAAACTTCACAATGTGCTGATTGCCGTCTTTAATACAACTGTACAGAAGTCTGTTTGGAAAGTGCATTCTTCCTTAACAAACTGCTCTTTCACAGAGCTGGGTTTTCCGTGCTCATGTTTTTGCATAGGCAGGAGCAGGCAGTAGAGCGAGCAAATACATATAAGCACAAAAGTAAAGGCAGAAACAAGTAACACCCTCCATGGGAGGGAGGTAGGTGTCCGAAAACCAAGGAGGTTCTAGGTGCTGACTGGAATGGTAAACAAGCGTCCTGTTGTTTGATTTACAAAGTGCTAAGAAACGGGAGATAGTGTTTGTTCTTTTGGAATAAGTACAACTGTGTCCAAGAGATACTTCACTCCATTCATGTCTTTACCCAGTGACAATAACTTGCAAGAACCTGCATATTAGCTAGCTGCTGAGCTAAAGTGGCTTGCAGTTTATGATAGTAATGATCATAATAATACACCTGGTGCGGTTTATTTTTCCAGACTGTTGTGTTTGGGGAATTGCTGTCTTAACTTCAGACTTCATCTGTCTTGCTTTTTTTTTTTTTTTTTTTTTTGTTCATAACCCTTTGAAGCCAGAAGAACTGGGAATTTGTGCAATGCTAATATGATGTGAATTTATATTACATTGAATCTAAGAGTCGGTGGATAATGCTTTAAGGTAATTTTTACTGTATGCTTGGGCCTTGGATTTTTGCTTTCTAGTTTCTGTAGATTGTGTTTAAAAAGTCTGTATATATATTTGTGAGAGGACAGTGGTTTGTCACTTAATTTGCATTCTTGCATGGGGTATATTTATTACAAAGAAAAGTAGAAAATTAAAATAGATATGCATTTATAGCTCAAACCATAGATTTATAGCAACTATAGTAAATGGCATTTAATAATAAAAACATAATTCATATATTAAAATTATAAAGTTACACAAAACTGAAAGGTAAATTTTAACAAAGTGTGTTTAACACAGCTCCTGTGTGTTAAGATAGCTTCTCTTGTCTACGTTAGGATTTTAATATATTATTTAATGTGCTACTTAAGATATGGTACATATTATTCTTCTGTATACTAGTGTACATACAACCTAAACCAAAAAGTAAATCTCGTTTTTTGAGAGCAGTATGTTGTATTGTCTTAAAGGGCATCACAGCTGATGAGCAAACTTTATGATTCTAAATGTTCTTTGTTGATGGTAGGTAGTTGTTTCCTGAAGATGTTGGTATCATTTATGTGGTATGATGATGAAATAGTCTTGCAAAGTACTGCAAAATAGCTATCTCTTTAATATAAATGGGTCTTGAGTATGAAGAATGAGAACCTTCAAACACTGCTTTGAATTATCCTCTTAGTTGAAAATCAGCTTATTATTTGGAAGGAGACGAGGGGGCATTTGGAAACTATTTCTATATTGAACAAAACTGTTACATTGGTTATGTAAATTCTCACCGTATTTCATCAGTTGTCATGTATCTTCTAGTCTGTTTTTTTTTTTGTTTGGGTTTTTTGGGTTGTTGGGTTTGTTTGGGTTTTTTTTTTTTAATCATTTGGTTTGCTCTGTGTCTCTTCTCCCTTGTTACAGTATGTGATTTTGCCAAAAACCTAAACAGACTAGCTGGTAAATCTGGAAAATTATTGGATTTATCTAATCCTAAATTTTAAAATGTTCTTGTATGGATATGGAGGACTAGAGAGAACTGTTATATCATAAGCAAAATAAGCTTTCTTTTTTATATTTGTAGAAACATTAGCATACTCAGATTATATAATTTCAAGTGATCATAAATGAGAAGTTTCTGATTTTGAAGGTTTCCTTCTCTTTTCTTTCTTTCCCTTCCATACATGATTATGACTCTCAGTGTAAGAGAGAGACTACTTCACTTGTGTAGAGCTATGAGGCTAATCCTCCCCCCTTTAAGATTCTATGGTAGTTATTTTAAGTCTAATGAGGTTGTTGGGGCATGGCTTAATAGGCTGGTTGTGTGCAGATGGCAGTTGCCTTGTCTTATTTTTATCTTCTAATTCTGTTGAATAGTACTATAGTGGAGGGAGTAAATATTTGTATGATAAATGTAACAATTTTTGAAATTGCTCTCAGAATTTGAGAATACTTGTTGCCAGTGTTCTTGAGTTTGCTTTCTTTTCAGAAACTTTTGATTTACTGTTTTAAATGTTTCTTTTGTCTCCAGGTTTTGAAAGTATTTTAGAAGGGCTTTATGGACCAAGGCTACGAAGAGACCTCAGTTTATTTGAAGGTAAATGAGCCTGCTTTCAGTGCAATGACCTTAATTTACTAGCTTTTCTTTTAGCTAAACATAGTTTAAAGTATGTATTGCATTCTAAAGAAGGAAATCATCAGTTGTTTTTCTTTCTAATGTTTATTTCATCATGTTCTCATCAATACTGTGTATAGACAGAACACTAGGTGAAACAGTACCTAGGTCATGTTCCTATGCAGGGAAATTCTGGATTAGCTAAGCTTTTCTGAGAAACTCTCATGAGAAAAATTTACTTTTCTGCAATACTGCATCTCCTACTTAATTTTTCGGACATCTTTTAGAAAGGGAAGACAAGCTGCTCAGCTTCCTGTCGACATTAGTTGGGAAAAGGAAGGTAATAATTGCTAGTTTGACTTTCTTGTAGTGGTCAAGAAAACTTAAGCTTTTTACGTATATTTTGTCTTTATGTATAAAATTAAGCTTTTTGGTTTTATGTATCTTCATATATGTAAACATATATAGATAAAGTGTATCTGTATTTAAGTGTGTGTGTATATATATAAAAATATATATTTTTCCTTTACCTTTATAAGACCTAGCCTTATTCCAAATGGGTTTGTTTTTGCTGGAATAGCTGTCAATAACACCTGAGTCTTCTGTTAATTAGTTAAGTAAGAAATGATTTATCAGTCTGTAACAAAACAGAGGAGGAAAACCCAGCACAAAATTGCTTTGAAGCGTTGAAAGAAATGTTCCATCAAGTTCACTTTCATGGCTTTAAAACAGTTTTCTGTTACCAAACCTTCAAAATGTTTCACTTAATTTTTTACAATTATCTAATAATATAATTTGTAAAGTGTGTAACTTACATACTGCTAGTACATGAGGCAGAGTGGCATATGCTGTTTATGTTTGCTTAGAATAGGTTTGGAATGATTGCTTTACTTATTTACGTTTTTGTTGTCTTAATACTGTGCAAGTTCCTTGGCCTGGATCACATGCATAACACAGAATTTTCAAGGGAAAGGGCAAGAACTTGAAATAGTATTTTACTGACGTTTTAAGAATATTTTTTGCCACTTAAAGCTAAGCATTCCACTAGTAAGACTTCAAAAACATTTAAGAAATGTGTAAATTTGGGTTAAAGCTTATTTTCATGAGTAGTACTCCCATCTGCTATGATAAGCAAGCACGTTACTGCTTTGGAGAGGGAACAGGGCATTGTTATAATAGTGTACAATATGTTTTTTTTTTTTTTCCTGGTTGCAATTTAGTGTTGGACTTAGCAATTAAAGCTTAATTATACTTTTGCATCAAAGGTTTTACATTTTGAAAGAAAATTCAGGATACTTGTGGGTTTTTTGCTTTTGTGTAAGAAGGCAGAAAGTACTGAGCTAATGACCAGAGTATAAGTGTTACAGTTAAAGGAACCTGATGGTTCACAATAAGGTGTTATATTACTCCTTTAGAGTTCCTGCATTTATTTGAACTGTCTTATGGGAAAAGTTTTAGCTTATTTGTCTCATGCAGTTGAAGATTTCTTGTAACCTGTTTAAAATTTGCTATTTCCATTGCTTGCAGAGGACCTTTGATATTTGATGCCCCAGTGACTGTCCTGCAAATCAAATTCATGTTTATCTAAAATGTAAAGTTTTAAACCTTTTTTTTTTTTCCAATTTGCAAGAATATCTGTCAGTATCGTGCTTGAATTTTTCGAGAGTTAAAGCCTGTTTCTGTTTGACACGTCTGTAAAACTGACTTTAATTCTGGAGCAATTGCAGAAGAAATGAAGTAGAGTAAGGCTGGGCTGCCCACCTTACCTTACTATTTTTAGTTCATTTTTTGGCTATGGTATCTGTAACTTAATCCTGTTTGAATTTGCCATGTTTTTTACAACAGTAGAGGTATGGCTTATAGTATAGGATGCAAGGCTATTTCTAATTTGAGTCTGAATTGCATTATAATGATTAATATGGAACACTTGAAACTTGTTATCTTTCCACTGTCATAATTTAAGTGCTAATTTTCATTTTACACATAATGAAACTAAGATATAAAGTAAACGATTTGCCTTAGTTAACAAAATATATGTATTGTTGGTAGAATCAGAATCCAGGTTTTGAAGCTCTTAGCAACAAATCACTACCTCTTGTAAGGTGTCCATTTTTCTTATCATAACCACTGAACCACTGTACTGTCAACATGCAGCATTACGCCTCAATAGTAAGAGTCTATATTTCTTTGAACAAACCTCAAGAAATTATATGGCTTTCTTATCCAGAAATGTGTGACAACCAGCTGAAATACATGCCACTTAGCTACAATAGCGTTTTTTCTCTTTCATTGTTGGTTTTATGTATTGTTTGTAACATAGAAAAAAATTATTAATGTGCATAAAATATGTGTTAATTGAAACTGTGAAAACTCCTTAATTCTGTCTTGAAATTGTATTTGATATATAGGTTAAATTACTGTATTGCATTCTGTCAAAATTGCTTGAGAGAATAATAAATTGTAATAACAAATATAAACAGTAAAACTGAAATGTACCTTTTACTAGGCTTTTTACTTTTCAGAGAAAATGTCTTGTAAACAGCAGAAGTGATCTTGCTGAGAAGCCAAACTAATTAACTTGCCATCCATAACAACAGATAGTTACCTGAAGATGGCAAGATTTTTTTCGTTATCTTGAAATTCTTACATGATGTGGATGTAGGACTTACTTTGGACTTGCTTAAATGGTTCTTGTCACCTCTGTTATTCAGCACCATTTTTTTTTCCTGACTGCTTTGATAGTACAGCTTCTGGTTGCAAAGGTGTCAAGTTCTATATCTTGGCATCTGACCTTGGTCATGCTCTGAATGAGCTGGAGGCTTCTAGTGTCATTGAATCCTTAGGGCTTTCTAATCCTTTGCTTATACCCATTTTCAGCTAAGTAGATTTCCATGTGAATTGTTATTCTTTACATTCTACTTACGGATATTTAGCTAAACTGTTAGCAAACTTTTTCCTCTAATCATCTGGTATGTGTGTATTTTTGGAGGGATTATGAACTTCGGTTCTGTTTTCTTATGGACAGAGGAAAACAGTGACTTGTGAGAGGAAAAGCATGTCTTGTAATTCTTTCTCTGCCAGGAAAAAAGCCTTTATACAGAGTGAAAGGTTTATTTGAGGGTGTTTTCTGTTTTTCCTTAGGTTGTTCTGGAATATTTATTCATATATAAAGTAATGGGGTGAAAATTTGTTAGAAACACGATTTTATGAAGTTAAAAAGATGAAGGAACATGATAAACACCTCAGATATTCTAATATACTTATTAGGAAGCAGTAGTGCCATATAAAAAAGGGGATGATTTGTTCAAAATTGTAACATAGCTGGAAAATTTATTGGGATGTTATTATAGTAATGCAGAAAATATTGGAAAATAGGGTTTGAATTTTTTAAGCTACCTCTTATTTAGGTTTACTAGACAATTACTTCACATTGTAAGAGTTCAGTACTACAGGTGTCTATTAATTTGCTTAATTCAGCATGACTCTGGGGAAAAATGGTTTGGGGAAAGAAAGATTTGAATGGCTTAAGAAATGAAAAAAGGTAGTAATTGTTGTCGAAGTTCCCCATTTCTTTCTTAAAAAATGGAATTAGGTTTAACAGCCTTGTACTAAAACTTTGGTTTGAAATAACAATCTGTACCATGCTTTAAAATGCTCTTCACACAGTCTCAACTTGTTCATGGGCTGGCTAGTGCTGTAGGTCGACAGCTGACCCCAAGCAAGATAAAATGGGGAGGGGAGATGATCGTGATCCTAAATGGAATGCAGCTAAGAGAAAGCTTGTCCTGCTTAAAGTGCCATCTGTCCCTCTGATCTTTCTGAGAGTATGGTTGTCTATCTGTAGTTAAAAACTAATACTGGTCTCATATGTTTCCTGTGGTGGTGATGTAAAACTGCTGGATGCCTGGCATTTGATGTGTCTGGTATAGATCTGCTATCTGATGGCAGTTTTGCTTAGCTCACTGGCATACTTAATATGTTATGTTGTACATGGTTTATACTCTGAATAAATTTAGTGTTATGTAGAGGTGATGTTTCTCGAGGTTTGCTTTTTTTGGCGACACACAAGGGTTGCTCTCTAGCTAGACTTTTAACAGTGGAACTTTGGGATTCCAAGGCAGAAGAATTTCTCTGAAAATGTAAAACCTGTCTTGGAGTTATGTGCAGAATCCCAACATTCATAAGTAGATTTATTGTGGTTGCAAGGAGAACTATGAAAACATGAGCTTGTTACGAAAGAATAGCGTGTTTTTTTTTTCCATCTGTGGATATCTTAAAGAAATAGCTCTAACAGGCTGGGACAGCTAGATTAATTCAGCAAAAATAACTTTTTGTTACTGTTCAATCAAGAAAAATCCACTGTCTGTTTTTGATCATCAGCTGTCCAACCTGTCAAAACTACTGGTTTGCATCCCTGGAAGCATATAACACACTGTTAATGCAGAATTCTGTTCTAAATTAGCATTTTAGAGCTGAGTAAACTAGATTTAAATAATAACACAGAGTTACTTGGGTTATGTTCGTGCTCAAGAACCTTAGTTTTTTCAGATTCATTTTATTTCTGATGGTGCCTATGTGCTAATATATTTAAGAAAGAGTAAAAGTTCAGCAGTGGGGGGGAGGAGTGGGAAACAACCCTGCAGACAGCAAGGTCAGAGAGGAAAGAATGGAGATGAGGTGCTGCAGGTGCTGGAGGAAGAGATTCCTCTGCAGCTCATGGAGAGAGGACCATGGTGAAGCAGGTAGAATTTGCAGCCCATGGAGGACCACGTTGGAACAGATGACCACACTGCAGTCTATGGAGGACCCCACAATGGGGCAGGAAGAGGTGCCCTGAAGGCAGCTACAGCCCATGGAGAGCCCATCCTGGAGCAGGCTCTTGGCAAGACCTGTGGAGAGGAGCCCATGCAGGAGCAGGTTTTTTGGCAGGAACTGCAGGCTTGTGGAGCGATCCCTTCCTGAAGGACTGTGCCCTGTGGAAAACACATGCTAGAGCAGTTAATGAAGAACTGCAGCTGTGGGAAAGACCCCACGCTGGAGCAGGGGAAAAACGTGAGAAGGAAGGAGCGGCAGAGGGGAACTGTCTTCCTAGTTCCCTGTCGTCCTTGTGCTGTTTGGGGTGGGTAAGGAGGTAGAAGAGTCAGGAATGAAGGAGTGAAGTTGAAGCCAGGAAAGGAGGGGTGATGAGGTGGTTTTAGTTTTGCCTTTCTCATTATGCAAACCTATTTTTATTGGCAATAAATTAAATTTTCCCTGAGTTGAGTCTGGCTTGCCTGTGATGGTAATTGGTAAGTGAGCTCCCTGTCTTTATCTTGACCCACAAGTTTTTCCATTTTATTTTCTCCCCCTACCCTGTTGAGTAGGGGGAGTGAGAAGGAGCCTGGGTGGGGGTTGGCAGCCAGCTGAGGTCAACCCAGCACAGTGTGTTATTGAAAGCAGATAACCTCGAGACCCTTCCTAACAGAACTGTGGTTGTAATTTAGCGGTACAGAGGAAAGGAGCAAATATATTTGGTAATTAAAAAGGGGGGTGAAAAAGCTGCTCAGGCTGTAAGTGTGTGAACTGGAAATGAATGGGATGGAGAAGGATGTTGATGCTGTAGTTAATCAGGTTCATATTCACCTGCCAAAATGCTGCAGCTGTGATAGACTCATGCACAACTAGGATACTGTAGGAAAAGTACTGTCTACAGTTTAAGGAAGTCTGATGTAAATGTAAAAGAGAGAGGCATCATCTTGAGATCCTGGTTGCCTGCGTTCAGGAAATGTGTTCAAATGAGAATGGTGCAGAAAAGATGGGGTTGAATCTCTGGAGAGAAAACTGGGTGGCCTAGATTAGCCTAGCAAAATGAAGTGTAAAAGGGGGATAATTATATTCTTTGTAAATGCATCAAGGTGCTGAATACCCATGAACAATAACTGTTTAAGTAAAGAACTATTGCTGCAAAAGCAAACTGGAATAACTTACCATGAGGAAAATTAAACAAGAAATTAGGAGGTTGATTTTTAACTAGTAGCACAGTTAGTGTGAGAAGAGCTTTAAAGCAATTGGTGGTTCAGGAAGAGAAGAGTATGTGGTAGAAAGCTCTTAACTTTAAACAAGTTATTAAGCTCCATTTTAAAAAAAAGTAGATGGTGTGTTTCCATTCAGCAGGAGAAGACTGGACTTTGATATAGGTGGTCTGTTTTAAGTCATGTTCCCTCAAGACGAAAGTATGTCTTCTGATAAAACAAAGTTATTTTAAAGTTTTCTAACTAAATCAAGTGCTACAAGTGAGTATAGGGTTTTGGTTTATTTGTAGTGATGATATAAAATAAATTAAAATATTGTAAGTACAACACACAGCTCAAATGTCGAGGAGTCTGTATCCTAATTCCTAGCTTAGCTTGCTACTAGTTTGCACGCTTTTAATAAAAGGAATGACGACTGGAATTCAGAGCTTGATTTACAGTATTCAGATGCCTTGAGTAACTGTGTTAAGTAATCAATCGAAATGTATGAGTTTACCTGTCCTTTTAAGAAAGATGCCCTCTGCTATGTGAAAGTAGAGCCATGTGAGCCAGACAAGTCTTTGGAAATATCTGAAGAGTTGAATACTACTGACTACATTGTACCAATAAATGGATATTAGATTATGATGGAATTTATGAAGAGAATTGTAGGATGTGTGTTTTGTTCTCAAAATCCATTTTTACTTGTTTAAAACATCTAGCTTTTTCTTTTCTTTTAAGACTGTGAGCCAGAAGAGCTAACTGACTGGTCTATGGATGAGAAATGTTCCTTTTGTAATTTACACAAAGAAACAGTCAGTGTAAGTATGAACATGATACTAAGCATGACTCCCCAACACCCAATTTTTGGTATGAAAGTAAGAATCAGAAAACTGAATTTTGCAAATAAGTTAATACTGCATTTTTTACTTGAGATAGTTTGGCTATGAGAGGGAGTGAGATGGTTTGGCTTTATAGTGAATGTATCTTTAGTGGTTCTTTTTCACTCTGTAAGTCAGTAACTTAATTGTGTATTGTACTACCAGTAGATTAACTACTGAAAGATGTTATAATCTCGTGTGTCTTCTAGGATCGTGCATCAGTTATCGGTTCTTCACAGTCAACGCCTACAGAGGAACTGTCATCTCAGGGCCAGTCCAACACTGATAAGATTGAATGCCAAGCAGAAAACTATCTAAATGCACTCTTTCGAAAGAAAGGTAATAAAAGTATGTCTTATATAAGAGATATGACACAAATCTAGAAGAATCAAACAATTTAGGGTTGATTTTGATTCTGAAGTAGTTTTTATTTATCTACTGAATGCTGCTACTCTTCTTTATTCCTTTGATTTTTCCTTCATATTTTTTCCTTGCTTACTTGAATCACCAAATGAAGCACAACTCTTCCTACTTGCCATTGCTGTTAGTCCTGTTTCATTGTGTGTCATTCTCTTGAATCCCCGTTCATTATGTTTTTCTGTTTTTTTTTTTTTTTTTACCATGAGCTGCTATTTTGTTTTCATGCCAACTTCAGGTGCCCTTCTCTGGAATTTTAAGCATTTAAATGTTTTCTGTTACTAAACTTTCACTTCTAGTTTTCAGCAGGAAGACCGTTTTAGGTGAGAGAATGTGTCTTACAGATTACAAAATGGGATTTGGGATCTTCTTGCACAAATGGTGCTAGTTCAAATACATTCAAGTCAGAGGTTGAAACTTCCTGTCAAAATATAGTATTGAGTAACTCATTAATTCTTTGACTATCTTCTTTCTTTGGCACTCAGCAAGTTATAGGAGTACATGAATGACTGACAAGTCAGCTTGGTCCATCTAAGTTACTTAGCTAGTCACTGTCACCAGCAGCAAAAATACTAATTTTCTTCCTTAAATTTCTGTGTAAGGAACGTGAATTCAGCTCTATTCAGTAACTTCAGCTTTCACAGGTTTTTCTCGGGTTTAGATGTACTTAAATGTCAAAATAGCTGAGTCACTAAGGTGTCAAGCCTCTCTTGCTCTAACAAAGAGCTGGTGTCAGACATGTTCTCTTTCTTCATATAGGTGGGAGGAAAAAAAACAAAGTTAATTTTCTTCCCTTTACTTTGATGTAGCAGGAATAGACTACTATGCCCTTGAACCTGAGGCAGGTGGAATCTTCTTCTGTTCAGGGCATCTGTCTGTTCAGCCTACGTTTTGCTTAAGGCTTTAAAGAACTTTGAATGGAGTGCAACAGCATTTTGAGTCCATCTTCATTCCTCGACTTCCTTTAAAACAAACTATTTTCCATTTGAAATAAAATATCCAGTGGAGCTGCCACCTCATCACTTCTGAAATTCTTACTATATTTTCATCACGAGCCCAGTTGCATGGCATCTTCCTAGGCAGGTATTTTAATTCCTTTTGATTTCTGCTTTCTCAGATCTTTTCGTGGTCTTGATGTACAGTGTTTTTCAACATTCGCCTGCTTTATGCTTCTGCTGGAGATGCTGTCTTTTGATCCTCCTTGAGAGGACCTTTTATCATGGGAGAAGTGCAACTTGAGATGACCTCACCTTACCAGAGTGACTGACTTCTGTGAAGTTTTTCACAAAGAGCATTTGGCTTTTAGTGTCTTCCTTAGACTTTTTGATTTGCCAGATCGGTAATGCTAAGTTAAAAAGGTTTTGTCTATTGAAAAACAAAAAGTCTCTTCCAATTGTTTTTGTGATTCTCTGAAGGACTTGTATATTCTTGGGTACGTGGTACTTTGCTGAAGAGTTTTCTAAGAACATTGCTTCAATTATGGTTCCAGCAAACTCTCTTAAGTTGTTCATATTATGGGAAGTGAAAAGAAAAAAAATTTTAGTATCCACAAAGGGCCTGTGAAACCAATTTATGAGGTATTTAACTAATTGTCTTGGCTTTGTAGGAGGAAGATCAAGAGTTTTACTAGGAAAATCCTGATTCTGCTTTCTGAATTTTTACAGGTTTTTGAGATAAGTTATCAACTTAGGAAAAAAAGGCATCAAAAAACTTCAAGCAATTGTCTAGCTAAGGAACAGTTCTTACACCTGGTAATGAAACAGATGCCCTTTCATTATTAAAAAACATAGAATTCTTGGTTGGCTGTCTTTAAGAGGGAAGTAAAACTTTTTTCACTTGTTCTGATTGCAAACTCCTCAGGCTCATACACTGTCTCTTACTATCGTAACAAGCAGTTTCATTTAGGGCCTCTGTGAACAACTTCAAAGACTCGTAAGCACATTTGAAAGGATGAGACCAATAAACACAACTCTTATTTTGGAACAAATAGTATACGACTGGATTTTTTAATTTGCTGAGTGATTTTGAGGATTGGTGTTTTGGGGTTTTTTGACATCAGGAAACTAGTACAGAAGATCTTGAAACATGCAGCCATGTTATATCATTGTATAGCATACAACCTTCAGGCATTCACAGATGAGGATTTGTCTGTAGAATATTAGACAAAGATGATTCCTCTTTCCTTTTAAGAGGGTGATAGAATTACTGCCAAGATGGGTAAACACTTGGGAGGCTATAAGTAACGAAGTCTTCCTATTGGGAACCTATCTTCACTGTGTGTTAGTGAAAGACCAGTTTGGTAGGTAGTTGTCTGTAGGAAAGTCCTATCCTTGGCAGACACCTCAGTAAATGCAAAGTAATTTTTGTCATCAAATGTTGATTGTTTCCTTTAAACAATACATCTGAAAACCAGATGCTTTCTTCCTAGGAATGACATCTGTCTCTACCCATTTGGTGTTGTAAGCACGGTAGACTGTGATACTTTTCCACTTAAAATACATCCGTTTTCTTTTGTCAAAGAAGCAGTTATGAGGAAAAACCATGATGCGCTTTAAAAAAATACATACTAGTATTTTGTTTGTTTGTTTTAACAAATGTTGTGAGTGTTATAGAATGTGGCATACATAATCATCATTACATGGTGGGAACCATAGTTTAAGAGCTTGATCAGACATTTTAATCATGGATTATTAATTTTCTGGGTTTCTAGTGATCCACATTGTATGTTCTTGGAAGCTTTTTTTCCCCATGCAATATTAATGTGACTTAAACAAAACCAAAATAAAAGAAAAGGTCATTTAAATACATTCACGGTTGTGAATCAAGTTCTACATCTTCAGGACATAATAGAAACCTGAAAAACTTTTGTAGAAATTAAGGAATTGAAGCACAAAATTAGAGGGAGTAAAAATGGGTCAGAATGATTTGAGTCTTTCCAGTTTCTCTGGGCAGCTCTGTCAAGTTTTCAGCGCCATGTTTTCCATACCAAAATAATTTCCCGTAAGCTTTCTTTGAAGTTCTTCCTTGTTTCTAGTTATGTCTAGTATTCTAAAATACTTCCATTCATAACTATTGCTTTCTTACATCATAGCATATACCTGCATGTAACTCTTGAGTTCTTCTGTTCTTTGCTTAGTTATGTCTTAGAGATACATAGGTGTCATGAGCTGGTTATGCTTCTTGGACAGTGTATGTATAATTTGGCAAAGCTATGAAAAGGTAATCTTGCTTACATAATCTCAGACTACAAAAAAAAGTGTTACTTTCTGAGGTGTAGTTTTGAGGTGTACAAACTAGTTGGTCCAATATGTGCAGTTCCTTTTTATAAATTTTAAAAAATCTAATCTATCCTTTCAAAAGCTGGAAGGTTTTCTGTAAGAACAGGGAACTCTGTCACAGTTTGTGCAGTAAACTTGTATGACGTCCTTGTTATCCCTCTTCCTCAAGTTCATCAGGAAAGAATGTTTAGCAGGATTTCAGCTGCTTTCTTAAGGACGTAAAACATACTTTTTGTGTTGCATGCCTACCAGTGTTACTGTCTTCATTGACTTCTGAATTTTTTGGTCATTTGCAACTACATTTATAAAAATCGTTAGAGATATTACTGTATATAAAGTAATGAGCATTACCATCTGAGTGGAGGAAGGAAAAATCTTGAATATTTACAAGAACAGAAAACTAGAGTGAACTTGGCTCTTATTCCTTCTGTTCATTGATCAGTCAAGTTAACTAATCATGATACGTGGCTCAGAATAGATTGCTCTATTCTGTTTTTAACATGCTGGTGATCTGACAGTGAGCTGGACGAGTCTGTGTAGAGCTAAGAATATTGCTGGCACAGTTTGGTGGCTGTTGAGGTGGGGTTGTTCTAGAAGATGTGGCCTTTTTGTGGAAAGGCAAGAAGAGCTGGAGTGACTGCAGGAAACATGCTGATAAGCAACCAGATGTTCTTAGTTCTGCTACTCATACAGCAGGATTCTAAGGTACAAGGGAGGTTGTGATTCCCTGCCAATTTCCACTGCCTTTTGGTGTTGTATCAGAAGAGAAAATAAGTCACTACTTTGACTTTTTAATTAAAAAAAAAAAAACATGTGTTTTTCAAGAAATAAAATACTATTGTTGAGCACTGTTTTGGGAGATTTTACTTCTTGTCCATTGTCCTGACAAATACTCATGCAATTCTGAACTGTCAGTTAGATCAGTTGTTACTTTGTGCATTGGAGTCTAATGATCACACATATTGTTAATGTACAGAATAGTTGAGTGTGGATTTGAATAGTTACAAGGTGGTACGGTACATAAACTGAGGAAGTCTTAATACTAAATATTAGCTTTGAATTAAATTATTGCAATTAATCATAATTACACGTCATCTTTATTACTCCATTCTCTTGCATTCTGACTGTAATCTTGACAATCACAAGCAGAAAATACCAGATTATATCATACAAATGTGTAATTTAGCCTTCTCTTATCCTAATAATATCAGGAGATCTACAGTGATCTGAGAGGAACTAGAGGAACATAAGAGCTAACTTTTACTCCAAATCCTTAGAGACTGTTCTGCTGGGTTTGAAGCAGCATGTATGTACGTACATGATCCATGGAGTACATACAGCTGCCTTGTGTTTTAAAGCCACTATGTGAAAAATAGAAGTTTAAACAGATGTAGGCATTTAGACTTAAAACTTTATTAGGAGTCATGACTATAGCTACTTACAAAACATCTTAGAATAAAAACTTTTTAGGTCATACAAAGTATATCTGGTGCCATCTGCTGATAATAATTAAGAAATATTTGCTGGTGATACTAAGTTCAGAGACCTAATACTTTTCTTACCTCAAAATGCATTAAATTGCATTTAAAAATTTTATATGACTAATTACAAATTTCCCACGTGTAGTGAAACTTTACCACTGTGAGCTTAAAATTACAGGTGTCTCCGTTTTCATTGCATGCTTGTATAAGAATACAAACTTACAGCCATTGAATGTAAGTAATTAGATTTTATATAATACACTTCAAGTGTGTGTACCCTATTCTGCTTGCTCAGGAGTCTTATATTAGTAAAACATTATATGACAGTTGCATTTACCCTTAAAAAGCCTATTTTCTTTCAAAAATTTACAGTGTGTAAAGAGAAAATAGTATATGAAACTAATCACTTTTTCTTCTTTCCTTTGAATTTCTAACCTCTCTCTATTTCTGTTCTATATGGTATTTGGATAGCTGTGGGGAGTTATTTCTAACTTCAAAGTACTCTAAATTAATTTTTCCTCATAATAGAAGAGAGGTTCTTTTTCATGTAAGGAAAATGAGGAAAGGCAAGCAGTGGAACAGGCTAGCCAGAGAGGTTGTACAGTCTCCATCCACGGAAGTATTCAAGACCTAACTGAATAAAACCCAGAGTGACCTGATTTGATCTCATAGTTGACCTTTGAGCAGACAGTTTTACTAGAGTGACCTCCCAAGGTCTTTCTAACATGAATTACAATTTAATGACTTACACAATAGAACAGTCGATACTGAAGATGTGATAGTGACACTATTTACACTTATGGCAGTTAGACTCAACTGTCGTCTGGCTCTGTAGATTGATTATGCGTTAGCAGCAAGAGCACTTCAGATGTGCCCCTGGAGCACATCTTCCAGATTATATGTTCCAAGATACCTTTTTTATTTTTCCTTAGTATAAGTTTTTTAGAGTAAATTAACTTAAAAAATCTGTAAACTGCCAGTAGCTGTAGCAGTTGAATATATGAGAAATTTTGCTGCATTTATTCTTCCACAGGGAGCATTTGAAAATTATTAGAAAAAAATTTATAATAATTTCTTTAGTATTACTTTTAAGAGGAAAAAAATAAATCCTTTGTTATTCCAACTAGGTCAAAAGATGACTTTGCTCCTAATGGAAAAGTGAGGTTCACCTGCAAGTGTCTGAAAGCAATTCATGCTTGGACACTACCAGTGTGAACAGTCTAAACTGGAATAGAAAGGCAATAGAAACTTAGCAGTTCTGAACAAATTTTGTCTTGCAGTTTTATAATAATTGATGCTGGGGATGGTGATTAAGAAGCAGAATTTATTCCAGGCTGCTGTGTTTTCCAGCTAATGGTACATATCCCCTGTGCTCTATGATCTTTTGCTTTTTAAAGGTACAGATCATACCAGGATGTAAAATAATTGTCTTTCCCATTTGCACTGATGATCACCTGTCCTTCAAAAACTTTCGAAGAAGTTCTTGGGTGTATGCAACAAACTAATTTCTCTATATAAGCAGGGTCATTTGAGACCAGGTATCTGGCAGGCTATTCAGTGTTGATGACTTGTGTATTTTGTTTTGTATGAGTTTCTTGATTACTGGCTCTCAGATTCTTGTTTGCTTGTGTTTGGGTTAGCTTACAAAAAAACCCCAAAACTAAGCTATTGATCCACAGTTTTCACTGTCTAAAGCTACAATTCCTGTCATGCAGACACTTATTTTTGTTGCTGGATAATTCAGGTTTTCAATTCCATCTCTTAACTTTCCTTATTCTTTTGTTATTTTTGCATCTACATTAGCATTTTTACACCTATTGCCTTACTGCTTCAGTATCTTTTGTTGAATCTTTTTCTTTCCTTGTAATTGTGTCTCTAGGATGATAAAATTCCAGCTGAACATTTATTGGGTTCATTGTTTAAGAATCGAGAAATACCAATAAACAAAGAATACCTGTGCCTGGGTGTTGCATGGTGGGAAGAGGTCTTTTTCTTCATAGGTATCTTCCATAATTTAGGATTTTACCTTGTACCTCTCCTCTAGAAACTCCTATCAATTTTAGAAATTTTGGTAGAATGAAAGATTGTCAGAAGATAGAGCTTCAACCAGAAGCAGGCCTGTTTTGTCATGCCTTGCATAAGGTCTTTTGAAAACAAGATGTCTAGCATCTAGTCAGTCTTTGAAAATGTTGGAGCTTTACCTTACCTCATAAAGCATTACTGAACAGCTAACCAAAAGGTATTGATGAGAAGCATCTGAACAGTTAGCTGCCCTTTTGTATGCTTTAGACAGCATGTTTGTAATTCCTTGACATACTCTGAAAATGAATTCTCAAAATGGAATATGTTTTGAATAAACCCAAAACAAACAAACAAAAATCTTACACGCATTCATCCTAAACTTTAGCAGCATTCTTTGATCTTGGCTCAGTGGTCACTTTTGCTAATAAGTGGATGAAGCTTCATTGACATAAAATGCTTGAGCAAATATGCTGTGTGATCCTCCTGAAATTAGGAGATTTACACTTTACATGCAAACATCTACCTGATACAGTCCTCTTAGTTTGTCTACTTCGATGAAAACAAAACTCAACTTATTGTGTCTTGTCTGTTTCAGACTAATTTAAGTATCCCAGTAAGTGCCACCATGTCCTTTGGCGTTTCTTTCAGACAATCAAGGCAGACCTAGAAGCTAATTATTCTGTATCGCTTCCATGCTTACTTTGAATCTTTTAATCTCTGCCCCTTCTTGCTGAAATCTGTTTCACTCATTACCTATGAGCTCAAGGATGGGCAGTGGTTAAAACATTAAAAAGGATATTTTTATGTTGTGTGTATGTAGAGCTGAAGGAAAGAAGGAAGAGTGGGATAGTGAAATGAGTACTACTGCTGCCGCTTTAGGGAAGAACGTAGATTTTTAAGTATGGGCAATTTTGGTTGCCTGGTGAAATGAGGTATTACAGTCATCAATACAACATGGCTTTAAGTGAGTTTCTTAATTGTTATTTATGGTAAGTTACATATCCTTATTTTGTTGCTATTTCTGGTACCTCTATATTAGGACTCTTTTTTCAGTGATTGACAAATGCAGTTTCAGGTATGCTTGTTAATAAGATGTTTAACTTTTTTCTAGCTGATGCATAATATTAAAATAGTCATAGGTATCTCATGTTTAGTCCTTTTATTTATTTTTGTGGTTTTAAAATGAAACACTTGTTTCCATGGGACTGTTACATCCACAAACAAAATAGCATGCATATAGCTTAGAATAGGAAATAAAGCTTTTATCTCAAACGTTTTCATTGGTAGCATGTTGAAAATGTCCTGAAGATCCTGTAATATTTTACAATAAAAATTTAGCACTTTATTTTAAAATTCAAATGCTTGTATTGCTACAGGTTGTATGGGACATTTCAAGTAGCATCATAACAGTTTTGATACTGCAATCCTGAATCTACAATGATTAGATTATAATCTAATATGTAGGGTCAAACAATTTTTCTTTTTGTTTTTTTTTTTTTTTAAATCAGCTCCTCAAAAGTCCAGCTGTTCTGTGTTACGAAAAGGACTAATCTATAGAAGTGCACTTCAAAATAAAAGCACAACTATTACAAAAATAATTAAAAGTAACTTTATGTATTAATTCATAGCTTTATTTTCACTGTTCAAAATCCTTTCTTTTCAAAACTGAAAATGAATAGTCTGCAAATGAAAATTCAACTTATTTACCAACAATAAATTCAGATTCAGACTCCCATACTTGCATTATTTATCTACCCACATAGTTAGACGTGCATGATATGACATAGGAATAAGGTAAAAATTACTGGTATGTGCTAAACGGGTTCTTCCAAGTGATGTCCGGTAGGAATGCACATAAGAAAAGCTTACTAGACATCTGAGTTAGTGTTCATTACACGTATATTTTACACACCTTAAGTGTGCTTATAGGAAGTATTTACTTAAGGAAAAGTAATTGTTTGTTTTTTTAATACATCTGTTGCCTGTATTGTTGTTGTTTTTTATTCCTAGATCTTCCTCAGAACTGTGATCCTAACATTCCCCTAGTTGCTCAGGAATTAATGAAAAAAATGATCCGTCAGTTTGCGATTGAGTACATTTCAAAAAGTAGCAAAATTCAAGAGAACAGAAATGGTTCATCGTTTGAACCAAGTCTGATATGTAAAAGCATCCAAATGAACCAAACGGAAAACTCCCTTCAGGAAGAACAGGATAGCCCTCTAGACCTCACTGTGAATCGAACTCAAGAACAGAATACTCAGCAAGGTAAATTTCTATATCTGCTTATGTGTGTTTTGCTGTCATTTATTACTTTATTATGTCTTATTACCTTTAAAAAAAAAGTGTCTGTGTCAAATATCTATGTTTTGTCTTTGCAAAGTAGTAATCATTATATAAGAAAAAAATACCCTGTGTAATTAAAATAAGGTTGAAAGAAAATTGGCATTGCATCAACCTAACATTCAATATATTTAATAAACTCATACATTTTTGCTTTAAACACCAGTAAAAATGTTATAAGACAACAGTTAAAAAACCTGAAACAAAAAAACAAAACACCACACACAAAATCCCACATTCTTTCCAAAAATATCTTTCATATTGTGTGTTAACAAATAAATATTCTAATTTCTGACTGCCTGTGTTAAATAAGTGGCATTGGAATTTCTCGGCTTTAGAATACTGAATCTAAATCAGCTCACCTGTGGCTGTCACAGATAACAGTGGTTCAAGATTTTATTGAAGAAATGGCTGTGAAGAAGCCTTCTGAGAAATGAGAAAGATACTGGAATTTTAGAGAGTGAAAGTCGTTCTGTCTGTGTCAGTGCTTGGACACTTTGATTCTTTAAATACAGACTGGTTAGAATGATGGAAAGAGAAGATTAATTTAGGAGGCAATTTCCATACCTTATGTCTTAATCATTATAACTCAGTGCAACTTTCTTAAATGAGAGTAAAGTTAGACAAAGATAATTAAACTGTCTCACTATCATTTACAAAAAAGAAATAACTGCTTTGAGGAATATTGCTATCTGAAACTGATAATATAATCACAAGAGTGTTTTAGACTTTGAACTTGATTTGGATTAGCAGCAATTTTCAGGAAGGGTTGTGACTGTCATGCAACTGAAAGCAGTGGCAAAGGCAGCTTTGGCCTTTCACAGATACAAGGGTCCATGTTAATCCAGTAATACTGCAGACCAAAGGGAAAAGTTTACCTGTATGTCATGTGCCATACTAAAAATGTTACAAGAAGGTAGAACTGCAGAATTAAGTCTTTTAAAAAATGTACGTTTGTCATAATGAAAGCAAATTTTGTATGTGTGCCCTTAATAATGCAGTCTTTAAATAGATGACACATCCTGGGGCGGGGTAGGAATTCTGACATGGATTTACCTTGCTAAACATAACTATTCTAGATTAAATTTAAAGCACCCCTTCTCTTTGACAGCAGAAACATGAAGAAATTGTGGAATTCCTGATTTTATTCTGTGTGGTCAGCAGAAATCAGTTCATTCCTGGGTTTAGCAAATATCTTGTTTAGATTAAATCCTGAGAAAATATCTGTTGTGCTTTGGCATACCTCTGCTATGGATGAATTACAGATTTTAGTGATTTATAATCAGCCAGGCTGAAGCAAGTTTCTTTTGCAAGGGTAATAAAAAGTACTTTCCTGATATCAGCAGTATAGCTTGTTGCTTACTTCAACAGCTGGTTATAAGGAATAACTAGTTTAAAATGTCCATGAGGGAGCAAAGTCCCCAAAGACAGGTTCTGGTCCTTGCTGAACCCAAATAAATCTTCAAGGAATGAAAGGGAAGGCAGAGGGTGACTGGGGCAGGGATGGGAAGAAAGTTCTGCTGCTACCCTCAGCTATTTGAAAATCCACTGATCTTTTGTCTAAAAAAAACCTTAGTATAGAGAGATTGAGGTATTTCAGTCTTTTTTTATATCACTTGAATTGTTCTTATAATGAGGGTAAACAGCAGGTTTAGAATTGTGTCCAGCAATATATCTGAGGATAAAATAGTTTCCATAGTTTACTATGTAAAACTTGTGTACTGTGTAAGATACTGTAGGTTCTCAAAACTTACAATGCCATTTTTGCTGGAGTGCTTTGTAGATGTTAAAGATACTAGTCTTGCTGTGAAGTTTAGAGCTACTGAAGTGAGAAGAAATATTGAAACAAGACCGTAGCTGGAGAAAGGTTTCAAGCCATCTTATCTACCAGGGAAGTTGTATGGTGCTTCCTGTTTCCCACAAACATACCAATTTTTAGCTGTCTTAGCTTTCTACTGCAGTGGTAGCAACACAAGCAAACAAGATCAAGATGGAAAAAGCCAGCCTGCTCTATTTATTTGTGTTGTTATCTAGGTGCAATGATTCATTAAAAGTTCTTTCTATTAGCTGTTGTCAGGGACTATGTATTATTATTCTCCCTACCCTTCATTTCTGTCCTTTTCCTGAGGAAAGGTTAGATATATTGAAGTGTTATGTGCTTACAGTAGGGAAATGTGAAATTTCTGAAGTAGATAATTTTTAAAAATACATTATTCTGTGTCTAACAGTCTGGAGACTCATAAAAGCTATACCATGCATGGTTCCCTTCTTAGTAGTGTCTTTTAAATGTTGTGCAACTCTTGTTATTATTTGCTATTTATAATTCCTGTTACAATCTCCAAATGACGTGGCAGTAACAGAGTAGGAAGTTCAAATTTTTACAGTGCTCTGATGGATCCTTGAAGTTGAAATCTTTTTAGTTCAAATCCTGTGAAGCAGATAATGACCTAAATATAAATACTTCAGTTTCATTTTCTGTTTAGACAGGTGCTTTGTATTTACAGTAGTCATCTTTAAAATGGGTGTTCTACATAATAAAACAGTCTTGTTCCTTTGCTATGGCAATGATTCTTGGACTTAACTTGAGAGGAAAGAGTAAGCTTTATTTTTCAGATCACTAGAAGCATTTTTTTTGCACTAAGCAGATCCAAGCTAAGTGCTACCTCAATACTGAAAAAAAGATTCTGCTACTGAAGACATCTGGATGATCTTGTCTTCATTTAAGAAAGCTTCTTACTTTCCTCCAGTGTCTGTGGGCCATCTCTGAAGTACTCCCAAAATATTCTGGTCTGACACTTCCAGACCTGATACCCCTGTGCATTGAGTTTACATGGCAAGGTTTTGGTAGTTGGGCAGGGCTGCAGTGGTGACCATCTATGAGAAGAGATCAGGGCCTGCCCTGTGCCTAGACGCAGCCAGCTCTGCAACAGACCCACCACAGGCCAAAGTGGAGCACATCAGTGAGGTTTGTGATGCCTCTGTGAAAAGGTCTCTAAGAAAGAGCAAAGATGCTGGACAGGCAGAGGAGTGAGAAACAGCAAAACAAACAATAAAGTCAGAGAAGGAGGGGGAGGAGATGCTCCAGGCACTGGAGCAGGTATTTCTCTGCAGCACATGGAGAGGGGACCATGGTGGAGCAAAAATTCCCCTGCATCTCCTGGAAGAGACCACTCTGGAGCAGATATTCACACTGCAGCCTATGGAAAACCCCACATTGGAGCAGCTGGATATTTCCTGGAAGAACTGTGGCCTGTGGAGAACCCACAACAGAGCAGGGGAAAAGTGTGAGGAGGAAGGAGCTGTAGAGAGGAATTATACTGACTGTAACCCCCATTCCTAATCCCACGTGGGGATGGGGGAGAGAGGTAGAGAAGCAGGCTGGGAGTGAAGTTGAGCCTGGGGAAAGGTGGGGTGGCGAGGTGCTTCATTTCTTTTTCACATTATCCAATTCTATTTTAATTTGGAACAAATTAATTTTCCCCAGGTCTGTTTTGTCTGTGATGGTAATTGGTAAGCGATCTCCCTGTATTTATCTTTAACTTTTTTATCTAATTTTTCCCCATCCCCCTGTTGAGGAGGGGAGTGAGAGAGGGGCTACGTGGGAGTCTAGCTATTGGCCAAGGTCAACCCATTGCACCCCCGGTACTGAGTCATTTAGTAGCAAGTATTTAAGCACTGGCATCCAGGTATGTCCAGCTGGCACCTGACTCATAGCAGAGTCCCAAATTATGCTCTGCTTTCTTCTACGTGTGGAAGTGTGGTAACTTAGCGGGGTGCTTTAGTTACCAGCAAGGTGCACAGGAATTAATTAGGCACTTACTTCACTGTCAGTCACTTAGAAGCAACTGTTTCCAGAAATACCTGTATCTTGCTTGTTTTTCCTAATCCATGTAACTCTAAGACTGTTCAGACCTTGAAGAGGTCACTCTGTGTAGTGGAAAAAAAATAGTGTGCACTGCATCTAACAAAAACAAGATGGCATTGTGTAATTTTGCAATATTACTTGTCCTCCAAACTAAGCCAATGGAAGAGCAGCATTCTTGCAGAATAAAACACTGAGTGAGGAACAGTTTTGGAATATCCTGCAGCAACGTGCTATTTTCTTGTGCAGTCATGATGCTGAGCTTTTTGGGGGGTGTTCTCAGCAGCAGCTAACTTTGATGCAGAGGCTTCTTTCCCCTGGTAGATATGGGAGAGTTGATCACTCAAGCTGCTAAGCAAAGTGACTTACAGGAGGCAGAAGTATAAGCTGTACAAATAAATAATCTGTTAGTTTAGCTACGCAAGCTTATTCTTGTTGCTGTATCTTCTAGGAGCAATGATAATGTGTAAACGTAGCAGATAAATGCAAGAGAACTTGCGTAATTTCCTTGTTTCATTGATCCATCATAGACTGAAAGGTATCTAGCAATTTGTGACATCTTGCTGTGTGAAATTTCTACAACTGTCCTGTAGTTTTGTCACTGTTGTTGGCTGTTACTGACGTTGTGGATGCCCCATCCCTGGAGCTGTTCACAGCCAGGTTGGATGGGGCTTTGAGCAACCTGGTGTAGTGGGAGGTGTCCCTGCCCATGGCGGGGGTTGGAACTAAATGATCTTTAAGATCCCTTCCAAACCAAACCATTATATGATTCTATTGAGTAGGAAAAATAAGGCTACTCCAAATACTGTTTAAATGATTTAAAATAGCATTTTAGTATCCAGTTTAACAACATGCACATAATTTCAGCAAAACTTGTAGCAAAATAAAGATTTCTGAATAATGTACCAGAATTTGGAAACACTTCTTAGTTTTTCAAAAGTGGTTTCATGTCTCTTGAAAATCCGTACTGAAGTGAGTATGGCAACTGCAGTCACAGCATGTGTGGCCTCTTGATTGCTATGTTCAGGGCTATTGAAAGAATTCTAGATGCTTAACTGAAAATAACCTTTTATTTTCTTAATATACTGTTCTTGCCATATGTATTGTATACTATGTTTTTTGAAGGTACACATGATATGTTCCCAAAAGTAAATTGTATGAGCTGTAAATATATTCAAGAAACGGTTTGTTTGATACTTCTACATGAAAAGGTTGCCCTAAAAAGGTTCATTTCTGAGGGGGGTAAGTGTTTGTTTCTTCCTTGGCTGCTATGGTGGCTAACAGCCAAGCTCTCTTGCTTGCTTCCCCCTCAATGGCATGGGAAGAACAAGAAAGAGAGCTCGTGAGGTGAGATAAGGACATTGTCATTGCTTACCATGTGCCATCATGGGCTAAACAGACTCTGCTTGGGGAAACTTTACTTAATTGTTGCCTATTAAAATAGATATTTAATTATTAGTTCAGGTAGTGGAGAAGCAAAAAGACACATTACAACACTGCTTTTCCTACCCCCTTTCCCAGACTGAGCTTCACTCCACATTCCCTTGTGACCACCACCCCTGCTGTGGTCATTGGGCTTCCATCTGCTGTTTTCTCATTCCTTTTTTTTTTCCCCTTTTTCTCTCTCCATCCAGCACTTTTTGCCCTCTCTTAAATGGGTTCCCTCCAAATGGCTGCTGGGCTCAGCTGTGCCTTGCAGTGGGTCTGTTGGAACCAGCTAGAAACATCTGTGTCCAGCACAGGGCAGCCCATGGCCTCTCCTCACAGATGCTGCTGAGACCCTGCCATGGATACCTAATATATAGAATCAGAGAATAGTTTGGGTTGGAAGGGACCTTTAACAGTACTCTAGTCCAGCCCCCCTGCAACAAGCAGGGACATCTTCAACTAGATCAGGTTGCTCAGAGCCCCGTCCAACCTGATCTTGAATGTTTCCAGGGATGGGGCATCTACCACCTCTCTGGGCAACCTGTGCCACTGTTTCACCTCCCTCAGCATAAAAAATTTCTTCCTTGCATCTAGTCAAATCTTTCCTCTTTTAGTTTAAAGCCATTATGCCTTGTCCTATCACTACAGGCCTAGATAAAAAGTTTTTCCTTATCTTTCTTATAAGCCCCCTTTAAGTACTGAAAGGTCTCCCTGGAGCCTTCTTTTCTCCAGGCTGAACAACCCCAACTCTCTCAGCCTGTCCTCATAGGAGAGGTGTTGCATCTCTGGTCATTTTTGTGGCCCTCCTCTGGACCTGCTCCAACAGGTCCATGTCTTTCCTGTGCTGACAGCTCCAGAGTTGGACGCAGTACTCCAGGTGGGGTCTCACCAGAGCAGAGTAGAGGGGCAGAATCGCCTCCCTCAACCTGCTGGCCACACTTCCTTTAATGCAGCCCAGGATATAGTTGGTGTTCTGGGCTGTCAGTGAACGTTGTTGGCTTGTGTTGAGCTTTTCATCCACCAGCACCCCGAAGTCCTTCTCGGCAGGGCTGCTCTTGATTCCCCCAGCCTGTATTGATAGTGGGGGTTGCCCCAATCCAGGTGCAGGACCCTTGTTGGCCTTGTTGAACCTCATGAGGTTCACAATTCTTGAGCTTGTCTGTGCCCCTTTGGATGGCATCCTGTCCCTCAGGTGTGTCAACTGCACCGCTCAGCTTGGTCTTGTCCACAAAGTTGCTGAGGGTGCACTCGATCCTACTGTCTATGTCATTGATTAAGAGATTGAACAGTACTGGTCCCAGTATGGACCCCTGAGGGACACTACTTGTCATTCATCTCCATCCGGATATTGAGCCATTGACCACCACCCTGTGGATGTGACCATCCAACCAATTCCTCATCCATCAAACAGTCCACCCATCAAGTCCATATCTCTCCAATTTAGAGAGCAGGATGTGGGGTAGCGTGTCAGTGTCCTTACAGAAGTCCAGAGAGTATATATAGCTGTATACTTTTCATCTAGCAGTTTTTCATTTTGCAAAATAACGCATCAGGTCAGCATAAAGGGGCTAGTCAAAGCAGTAGTTAAGAATTAATAAAGGACCTTGGTATTCTTACTGACAGTTCTCTGAAAACATTTCCACGTACAGCCACAGAAAGTAGCCAGCAAAAGGCAAGGCATCATCAGGAAATACATTGAAGATGAGACAGTCATTTTTTTGCTATGAAAAATCTTATTGATGTTTACCACAGTAGGTATGGATCTGTCTCTGAGATCCCTAATCCAATGATAGCAGCTACTGGGAGAGCAGGAGAGGAACGAGCTGCAGGTAGTGGCCGGGCTGCTGTGCTCTCTCACACTAGGAGTGGAGTTTTTCCCATGCCTGGAGACTGCGGACTGGGTAGAGTAGGTTGTCTGACGTAGTAAGGCAGTTCATAATAGCTAGTGAGAGGTTTCCTGAAACCCAGAACAAAACAGAGAATTTTGCTAGAGTCAGCACAGAAATACCAATTGTAGGAACTCAAGGGTGACCCAGAAAGTTTCTGTTGCTTTGTCTTCTGCCCCTGTTTCTCTAACATCACTAGTCTGGAGCAGTTTCAAGTGATTGTGGTCCTGATTATTTTGAAGATGACCTTTGATCGCACTTAGTTATATCTTGGTATTGCTGCACCTGATGATCTGGTGCTGAGAAGCAAAGGCCAGAGGTTGAGCCATTTCTTTGAAGAACAAAATCATTTAATTTGCACAGAAATAACTTCATTAGAAGGCCATAAGCAGCAGACCTGAAAAAACGCTAATAACTTTTTTCTGTATTATCCAGTGTTACATAGTATTATCATCTTAGTCACGGCGTCAGCTGAACAGGGGAAGTAATTCCATGTCTTTTATTAAAACCACCTTATGGAGTGTTTTTTTCTCTTCCTGATGTCATTCAGTTCCTAATACCTGTTTTGAGTGATCTGATAGAAAGTTCTGGCTTGGTTTACCAAAAAATATTCCTACCTTGCAAGTAACAGTTTTTCAAGTTTCACTGTCGACCTGTAGGATGCCTCTTTGCAAACTTTTTGGTCTTGAATGTGATGAAGCAAAGTGAACATCTCTACTGTGTATATATACACGCATTCATTTCATTAGGTAGCATTTCATTATGTCTTCAAGCTTTATAGCAAATGCTCTCACTTTCCTGCTGCTCCTTCGTTATAATAATAGTAATTGATATTACTACAAAGCATGAAGATCTACCAAACCCAGGAGCTACTGTGTATTTTTAATGAATCTTTTTAATTTATCAGTCCTTTCTGCATCAATTTTGAGGGTTTTGTGTTGTTTCATTTGTTGGCTTTGGGTTTTTGTTTTGTTTTGTTTTGTTTTAATTTGAGTGAAATCACTGAATAAAAGCCTGGTGTGTGGTGACTTTATCTGGTATTTTGTATGTATATCAAATTCCTTGCATGGTTCTCTTTCCCTCTTTTTACCGAGGGTTGTCTTCAGGGAAGTGTCATATACTTACTGAAGGAATACATTTGCTGCTTTGGAGCAACCAACTGTCTTGAACCTGAAATGACTCTTCCATTCTGCTTACCCTTTAGAGGCCCACAGTGTATCTAATTTTTTGTTTTAGGAGCCTGTGTTCTTTTTAGTAATTGTTCAACTTAGCCGTGGTCTTGTGTTGTCAAAGACAATTCTGAAAGGCTGGAAATGAAAATTATTTTGGTTAGATTCTATTATGGATTCTTGCAAGAGTCTTTGGGGTTTGTTTGTTTGAGTGGTTGGGTTTTTTTTCCTAAAGATCTAGTTAGCTTCAATTTTTTTGTAGATTGAATACAGAGAGATGATTAGCTCTTCATAACTTGATGAGTTGTGAACTTTGAAGTGTTTTGTGACTCCGGTGACTTTGTCCAGTGATCTTTTCTCCACTTTTTTTTGTCATAGTGCCTATGAATATCAACTGAAGAGGGAGAAGCTATGGTGAAAGAGAACGCACAAACACTTAAGAAAGGGAGATGTACTTTGTATGACAGAACACAACAGACAAAATCTGCCTGTTGCACAGGACTCAGGGACATTGTGAGCTTAGGTGTTCAGGTTTCTTTACAGCTGGGTAGGCCAAATATTCTCTGTAGAATATTTCTGTAGTGTTTTTAATTGGCTTTTCCTTCTGGAATATCACTGCATCAGAAAGGTTGATTAGCATTAACTAGCCCTCCCTTTAACTTTCTTTGGGGTAAGGAAGACTTTTAAAGGAACGTATTCAGGAGAAAAGGAGCATCTTTGACAAGTGGCATATTTATAAATACTTTTTCCCCTTATGCTGACTTATGATGCTACTTTTTCTCTCTTTGTTCTTCTTCAAATAATAAAGAATAGTTGCGGGAAAACAGTCAAAACTTGTTAAAACCAGTCCAAAACAAATAGCTGGATTTGATTATTACACAGAACTCTTATTTCTTTGCAGTATTGGTATAAAGGAGAGTTGCTCTAACAATTTTTCTGACTTATTTGAGTATTGGCATTGGGACTATTCAGCCAATGCTTTCTGTCTCCCTGGGAAAATACATACATTTGATTGATGTTTTAGAAATAACACGCAGTAAGATGAAAATGACACTAATGTAAAAAGGGTTTGCATAAGGTTGCTTGTAGAGTTGAATGTTGATCTACATGTTGAAACTCAAAATTGGATTTGCAGAGCTCAGGCACACAAAACAGTCCGAGTTTGAAACACAGAACCAAGGAAGAAAGGTATGAAATCAGATATATTTAGGGGATTTATCTATAATTTAAATGTGATTTAAAAAAAAACAACACACACTAGGAGAAGTATTTCAAGTGCTAATTATTTTCTTTAATTTTCAATGTTCTTAAATACAGATTTAAAAATAAATACGGTTTTCTATTTCAATACTTCATAGATTTCAACAGCCAACTATAAATCTTGAATTTAACATTTGCCAGTGACTTAGCAAAGCTGACTCCCACCCAAGTTTAGGTCTTTCCGTTTCTCTAGTTTTGTGATTACATGTATGTGGGAGCAGCAGAGGGAATATGTATAAACAAACTGTTAGAACCTTTAATTGCATAGGTCTTATATGCTTAAAACTCTGTATTGGGCTTGAGCTGTCTTCCCAGTGACTGGGGTACTGCTTTCTCATCCAGTAACCTGGTCTGGTTGTGAGACCTGGTTATGGTCTCCTGAGATCCCTAGTAGCCCGAATAAGTCTATGATTTAGTTATGTCAATTTTACTTTCAGTATCAGACTTATTTGTTTACAGTATGTAAATATGAATATATTACTATTAATAATGATATTAATTATAATAATAATATGAAGTGCATTGCTTTGGTTGCCTTGAAAGTAAACAGTGCAATATATATGCATACATGATTTTTAGGAAAGCAGTCACATGTTTCTGTTTAAGACAGATTCTTCTTTTAAATTTTATTATTTCTGAATGGGTTTATTTTTTTCTTCATTTTAAAAAGTTTTGTTACAAATCAAATATGTAAAACCATTTGGTGACGGCAATTATATATATTATATAAAACAATTTGCTGACACTGTTAAAGGAATAAGGTGTCAGAAATTTTACAAGATAAAGTAACTGCTTAAAAATTGTGCCGCAGGTACAAACCTTTGCTAACAAAATTTCTGCTATTATCTTTAAACAACTGCTATTATCACTACTCATTCTTTGCAGGGGATGGAGTGCTAGATCTCTCTACAAAGAAAAACGCAAGGTTGGACGAACCAAAATATGATCCATTGTGTTCTGAAAACTCAGTGTCTGGGTAAGCAACGTTTAGGACTCTCTTCAGCTTATGTAAAAGGCAATACAGGTTCCTCTTCTCTGAAGTCAGGTTTTATGTTCATAACATATTTGTATATACTGGCACACACATGTGGTTCCTATTTTGCTTTTGAAAGAATTTTTGTCACTCATAAGTGTGTGTCTATGTATATATCATATGTTTCATTTGTCTTTTTCCTTTTTTTCTGTTTAAAGAAAAGTTATCAGAACAATCACCAAACTTTAGTTCATGTTACTAAAAATGAACTGAAAATTGATTATATAACACGTTAAAAGTAATAGGGTAGTAGAAGAAAATGTAAATATATTCTTTCAGAGCTTATTTAGGAAACTTCAATTTTGGACAAAAATGATCATGTTAATATTTAGATTTAAAATATTCTTCAACTAACATGAACAAGTTAAATGACTATTATCTATAAAATTCCTTAATATGAGAGAGAGCAAGCAAACGCGCGTGAGAGAGAGCTCTTAATCATCACACTTATACTTACATCATGGTTCTGACTATGGTGTGTGGTGGCAAATGGTTAAATTTCTTTATTCAGCAAGAAAAACATTATTGCATCTGCTGAAAGCTACCACAAAACTAGTCAAACGCCTTGTTTTGTTGGATTTTGTTATGATCTTGGCATCCTCCCATCCACTAGCCATAGCAGGACCCTTTTTGTCACCTGTACGTCTTACCGAAAAATTTGCTACAAATAGGACTACAATAGCAGTATTTGTTGAATGATGTAAAGTTGCATTTCATTAATTTGCTGATATGAAGAAGTTTTAAAATGAATATGCCTTTGTAAGTAGAGAGCTGTAAAGAGTGTCTAGAAGATTTTAAAATTGTGTTTTATTTTGCCAAAATGGACTTGATTGTTAACTACAGCACTTTATCTTATTGTTGTAGTAAGCCTAGTTTTGTGTAAGTCTGGGATGTTTGTGTGTAGTTATGTACTTATTGCTGCAAATTTTCTATGAGGGGGTTGACTCTTTTATTACTTGTTTAGCGGTAACGTCACGTTTCTACTAACAAAAACTCCTTCAGGATTTGGGTATTTAACGGAACGTTAATTGTATAATTAAAATTATAACAGTGTTGCTCTGCAAGCATGTGAACAAGGGAATATAGCAAGCACATGAGAATATTACCAAATACTGAGCTAGGATATAAAGTTCTTGGAAGGGCTGCTGTAGAAGCCACCGTATGATTTTTGACGCACTGTCCTACCAGAACTGTAACATTTTGCTAGGATAATCATTTAACTACCACATCTCAAAGGCTTAAAAGTATCAGAAGCAGTGATGTTACCGAAGCAAGGAGTATAATAAAGGAGTGGACCCTTCCCTTCCATAGCTGTGTGAGAGTCTCTCATACATCAGTTTACCATCGTTTCATTCCATCCATCCAGGAGACTACACAGACACAGAGAGGACTATGTGGAAAGAAGTGCTGAGTTTGCAGATGGTTTGCTCTCAAAAGCTTTGAAAGACATTCAGTCTGGAGCACTGGACATAAATAAAGCAGGCATACTTTATGGCATACCTCAAAAAACTTTACTTCTCCACTTAGAAGCCTTACCAGCAGGAAAGCCTGCACCTTTTAAAAACAAAACTCGAGATTTCAATGATAGTTATTCATTTAAAGACAGTAAAGAAACTTGTGCAGTCCTACAAAAAGTAGCCTTGTGGGCAAGAGCTCAAGCAGAGCGCACAGAAAAAAGTAAACTCAGTCTACTTGAAACCTCAGAATTAAAATTCCCAACAGCTTCCAGTTACCTCCACCAGTTAACTCTACAGAGAATGGTCACTCAATTTAAAGAAAAAAGTGAAAATCTACAATATGAAACTTCAAGTCCTACTGTACAATTAAAAATTCCTCAGCTAAGAATAAGTTCTGTGTCCAAACCACAGTCTGATACTGCTGGTCTTCTGGATGTTATGTACCACGTTTCTAAAACCTCCTCAGTCTTAGAAGGATCAGCTCTTCAAAAATTGAAAAATATACTCCCCAAACAGAACAAAATTGAATGTTCTGGACCTGTAACTCACTCAAGTGTTGACTCCTACTTTCTGCATGGGGACCTCTCTCCTTTGTGTCTTAATGCTAAGAATGGGACAGTAGATGGAACCTCAGAAAATACAGAAGATAGTTTGGATCGTAAAGATAATAAGCAACCAAGAAAAAAACGTGGCCGCTATCGGCAGTATGATCATGAAATAATGGAAGAAGCAATTGCAATGGTAATGAGTGGGAAAATGAGTGTTTCCAAAGCACAAGGAATTTATGGGGTACCTCACAGCACTTTAGAATATAAAGTAAAAGAAAGATCTGGAACATTGAAGACTCCGCCGAAGAAGAAACTCCGATTACCAGATACTGGCTTATTTAATATGACAGATTCAGGGACTGGCAGCTGCAAAAATAGTAGCAAGCCTGTGTAGAATAATTGTTAGCGAATTGTTTTGTGTGTGTGTATGTATGTCTGTATACACACACTGTGTGAGAAATACATATGCTCACTCTGACAGAAGACGTGAAACTATACAGTTCAAAAACCACATACATGCCTTTTGAAAAATAGTTTTATTCAGGGTTTTCACTGTGGACAGAATTATAGAGTTGCTCACTTAATTCTGATAGTGTGTATTTAATATAATCCTTGTATAAATAGGTGAAAAGATTCAGGTTTTATTTAGTAGTCAATAGCATAAAGATGTTTTGGGAAAACAAGTATTTGTCATGTGAAGCATAATTTTTAATTGGTAAAGAACCACTCTACCCATTCAATAATCCATCTTATTATGGAAATACATGACCAAGGGTTAGCAGACTTTTATACTTCACAGAATACTTGCAATAAATTGTAAGTAACTCAGATTATACAAATCAAGGGATTTTTTTTAAAAGCTAGTTCCTTACAAGGAAGTGGATTTGTGAAGTATTAGTAGGATATAGTACATTCTGTGAAAGAAAAAAGTTCATCGTTACTTAAATATCCAATACAAGTAAGAAAAACATTTCATTACTAAAAATGTGTGTTTAGCAGGCATAAACTGCATTTTTTATCATTTTAAGAAAATTTTGTTGGTGGTTTAGAAAGAAATTGGTGTTTACAAAGTGTACACTTATGAAACCTGAGAAATTGCTGTAGTTATAGAATTATTAAATATGAAATAAGATGGAATACTAAGAGCATAAAATAATTTAAACTTTAACATTTTCCTTTTTAGTTTGACAACTAAGGTAACTTGTAAGGTTTAAAAAGAAAGTTGGAATGCAACTTAGAGCATGTTCATAATGTGCACAGAATGAGCTTGAGAATGGTTTGGGTTTGTTTGTTTTTTTTGTTTAAACGTGCTGGTTAGTTGATGTTATGACTACTTAAAATTTATTTAAGGGTTGTGTCACACTCCTATTGAAAAACCTCACTGTAACTGTAATGTATTTGCTGCTGTGACATTTCAAAACATTTTCAGTTTATCAAAATGAATACCAAGTTACATTATCATTTTGCTAATAACCAAATTTGCAGTTCAGGGTCTTGATAGAAATACAAATATTAAACAGTGAAGCTGTTTTGAACTTTCAATAATATAAATTCTTTATAAATTTGGTAGTTAGAAGTTAGGCAGTTCACTTTAAATACGTAACTTTTAATAGAATTTAAGGGAGACCAATTACCTTCATATTGCAGTTTTTACATGATTTTAAAGTATTCGTATTGGACTTTATATCATACTTAATTTTTTTGTGTGATATCACAAAGTATATGTCTACATATGAAGAATGGGGGCTTGCTTCATACATTCAATACTGAACATCAATGCCCTTTTCCTCACAAAATGTAATTTTTTTCTGTATGCATCTGATTTGGCATAGAAAAAGACATTTTTTCCCCGACTTAAATTTGCATGTGTACAGGTTAATTATATAAACGAAACGGGATATTGGATCCGTATGGGCTTCATCGGGTAATTTGATTTATAAACTTGCCATTAAATTTAGTGGAGAGCATACTGCAATATTGATGGCAAAATCTAGCCCATATTCATTAAGTCTACTGAAAAATAACAACTTCCATTTTAAAAGAGAATAATCCTTTGAAACTGCACAACCAATGTCTCAGTTCTTTGGTCTCTCAGATCTATACTGAATCTTCTTCAGTGATTAAGGTTTACTTGCATATTACAGAATGAATCCTTTTTTTAAGCAGAACTGTACCTGATAACAAGGAGGTCACAAAACAGCGATGTCAGGGTCATCTTTCATCTTAAATGAATTAAGCCATATTTTGTGAGGGCCAGAAGGATTAATTTGTGAATATATCCCTACTGAAAAATAGAGCTGAAAAAACCTTAAATGTTTCAAGATCTGTCTTTATACAGTTTTACTTGCAAAAATTTTGGGCTTCAATACATTGCCTAATATTTGTACCATACTGATGTTTTCTACTCGTCAGACAATGTTATAAATTTGAGTCAGAAGTTTATATTGAAGGCAAGTTACAGTGCTCTTTTTATATCATTTAAAAGATGACCTGACCAAAAAATTAACAGGATTCATAAAATCAGGGATCATTTTACTATTGACTTAACAGTACTCAGTAGTTTTGTATGTAATATTATAATTAATTTTCAACATTTTAGTACTTGTATTTATTTTTTGGTCAGAAATAGTATATTAAAATATTTTTTGATAGTTTATAGATGATACTCAACCTGTAAGTGTTTAAAGGAACAGAATTATTTGTTTCTAATTATTAGGCTAACCTTTGATTACACAACTAAGGAAAGGCAGGGAAATGTGTAGATTCTCCTTCCCCGACCCCTATGTATTCCATTTAATGTCATTTAAATTACACATTTTGAACTGTTTTGTAAATTCAGTTACCAGTCACTACTTAGTAATTGACAATTTCTGAAAATTCCTGTTTCAGCAGAATTTTAAATGAAGGCGAAAGCAAGCCCTACATGCTTTCTACTTATTTGAATGTTTCTCAAGTATTTTATATTAAAAAACAGTGCCTCTGTTTTTAGAACTACTGCTCAGTAAAGCTGTTTAAACCATTTCTGGTAGCTAATGACAATTTTATATTAAATTGTATATTAACTTTAGTGAGACTGATTTTTTTAGTTGTTTACAGTACAAATACTTGTATTTGTTTTTTAATTGCAGTATTTCCATTGTCGCAGTAATTTAGTAAAACTCTGTGGCTGCCTTGATTTTTGACAGATTTTTGTTAACAACTGATTTTTAGGCAATTAGTTATATTTATGCATAAATCAATTGCACTATAATTCATGAATTATTTATTACAATATTTTCTAATGAATTCCATGTATTTGTCTTGTGTTGTAAATGTACTGTAATTCTGTTTCTTCTTTGTGTTGTTATATTCCTAAATCTGATTGTATGAATTTAATTGTTTAGTTAACGTGTTTCTACGTTGTAATTTGTAGTAAAGCACTTCAATGCTTTTGCACATAAATTTACAACACTGATGTGTGATTGATTTGCTCATTCAGTAAAAAAAAAAAAGAAAGAAACAAAAGCCTGTACACTGACTCATTTGACTTACTCCTGAGGCACAAGTTTATTAACAGTGGCGTAAGATCAAGAACTGTACAGATTAAGCACATAATGATTAATTTACTATGAGAATTTTGTATATCAGAAATAGCAGCTTTAAGGAGGGATGATTTCTCAGAATTGATGCATTACTCATGAATGAGAAGAAATTCAGAAAACTAATTTTATAACAGTTCCATCCTTCAGTTTGCAGCTAAAAAATATCTATTATACATTACAGATAATATATAGCTTTTTTTGAGGGGTTTATTTACTTAGTATACTAAGTCAGAAAACAAACATTTCTATAAGACAAATTTATATTTTTATAATAGTTCTACGCTGTTCATTTGAGTGCTTGAAAGTATGTTCTGTTCCCAGTTTTGTTCCTGTTCACAGTCTGCAAAGAAGTTGCTGGATTGATCTATCTTGTATGTGCCTGAAACGACAGAGGGTAGAATGTTAGGGAAGGAAATCTCCTGGGATTCCTCTGATAGAGCTCTTTCCTGATAGTTTTTTGGATTTGTGGAGGAAGCAAAGGTTTACTTTTTTAGGCATAAAATAATAATCTGAAAGGCTAGTATGTAACCTTATCACATCTCTGCCTTTGTGCCAATTTTGGACTCCAGTCAATCCCCACTCCGTGGTATTCATTGCCCCTGCCAATTTTCAGCAGGGAAATAATGTCATTCCATGCTTAACTTTTGTCTCCAGAGATACATGCGTGCAAGGTACTGAGGGAACAGCACGTATTGATCCTCTCACCTCTCAACCCCTCCATTCCCTACCTACTCTCTCGAGCCGTCTTCTTGTGTGTGATTTGTAGGAAGTGTAAGACTGTTCTGTGAAGGAAGCGTGCAGTTGTGAAAGTGATAGCTCTTCCATCATATTATTGTTGAAGCCTTTTATCATGAGGATAGTCTAAACTTGCGTGAAAACACAAATTTAAAGGGCAATCTATAGGAAGGAATTACAGGAAACTGAAATATAATTCCATAATTGTATTGAAAAGCTACTAAAAATTAGTTTGCTTGAATATATGGACATCTCTACAGAGAGACGCTTTGAAGAAAATGTGTTGCTTTAATGCTTTAACTTGTTTGCCTCGTAAGCTCTGTTCCCAAATGGTGACCGAGTAAGGGGTTGATGTATTTCCACAAACTTGGAAGATCATTTGGAGTGTGGTGCTATTACAATAGGATAGATGAAGTTAAGTTGTCTGTCAGCTTTAGAAACTAACCCATGCTAAGGGAAAGCAGATGATAGTTGTTACACAAGGGTAGATAACCAGGAAAGAAATTGTATTAGAACAATGTGCCTGTGATAACCAGCGTATCACTTTATACAGTGGGTTGATCTCCACGTAGCAAATTCAAAGCAGTTTTGAGGCCTTTAGAAATTTTGGTAACTGACTTTGAAAAGGCTGTAGGGCTCTGGAAGTTTCTTCCACCAGTGAGCATATTTTAAATAGCAGTTATGGATACAGGTCCTCTACAATTGAAGCTCTCCAGTGAAACTCCATTAGACACACATTGCAAGTCCAGACAGACAGAAAGATATCTATCTAGAGATTCAGTCTAAAAAGACTGTACCATAGTCATCTTTTTAGCAAATTAGTATTTAACAAATTTACTGTGATTTACAAACAAAATATTGAAGACCTAGTGCCGTGTTCATTTTTTTTTCTATCTAGCCTATCAAAACATTATTTAACTAAAGTCATGGTGGTGGGGAGGGCAACTAGTTTTTACCCATAACTGTATTACTAGAATAAGCTTTGTTTTCACAAGTGTAGTGATACATTTCAACACCTTGTGACTCTCTAGTTTGTTGGACTGAGTAACACTCAGACTCTTCTCAGTGTAGTGGCATTTCAAAACCAGTTAAATCCTGACAATGACATGCCCTTGAATAATGCTGTTTCTACTTGACATTGCAAGTGCAAAAAAGGGTTTTTTTTCTTGTTAAGACTTCAGTAATTTCAGTTTGAACTTAATGGCAATTTCAACTAGTGCCATCACAATTATCTTACACTTTTATGAGTTAGTATTATCTAGATGCTTGATTTTGAATATATACCGTTTCATACTAAATATTACAGGAGAAGGAGAAAACATGAGGAATCAGTAAGCATAGTTGGCTGGTTTTAAGCTCTAAAATTTAAAGCCCGTGTGGGACAATAAAAATACAAAATTGTATGTATAACTTCCAGTAAGAAACCTGAATCTGAAAGTTATTGATTCTAATAACATTGGGTATAAGCTAATTAATGAGTAGATAACTTTATATAAATTCAGCATATTAAATTTTAAATATGGTTGTTCTGTGATCAGTACAATTGTAAATCAAATCAAAATGCAATTTTTCTGAAGTACAGGCTTAAATGCAAAAAATTACAGGAGATAATAGCAGGGCAAAAAGTTAGTGTCATGTTCAGAGTTTGGTGATATGTTTAAACTACATACTTTTCTAAAACAGAATTCTTGTAACATTTTCTGCTCATGCAATTGGTTTCAGTAAAACATTTGAATTAAGTGTTAACTATCTGTCGATAGTTGCTATCCAGCGTTAAGGATTTTGTATTTAATTGAAGAAATATCTATATTAATTTCTACCATGGAAATTTTTCAACTTTTCAATGTAAATGATTGATTAGGTAAGTAGTGACATTAGTTTTAATAATTTATAAGAAATTAATTAAATAGTTAAGGTAGTATTTTATAAGTGATTTTATTTTGAGTTAATATCTTTGAGAACAATTGCTCAGAAGTCTTATTTAGATATAGGCCTACCCTGTATTTGAGATTAAAGGATATTAGCCTTTATCACAGAAGTTATTTATTCCAGTGGTGATTATCTCTGTTTCTGTTTAATGAAGGAATCTGTGTGTGTGTGTGTGTGTGCACGCGCACGTGTGTGTGTATGTGTGCGTAATACATTGCAGTGAAGAGCCTGTGATGCACCACTGCATTTTATTTAAAAACTAGAAGGGAATCTTTTATCTGCAAAGAACAGTAACTGTAGCAAGTGGCTACTTTTTCCATTTTCTGTTAGCATATTAAGTGTTCTTTAAAAATAAATACATAAATAAAAATGTCTTTAGAAGGATCTTTAAGAGTATCCGGAAGAGCATTGGATGCACTTTGGTATATGAGTATCTTAGGGTTCGATTCAGGAGAGATGGATCCATTCTTGCCTCTTCCACAACCTTGAGTTGTGACCTTGGGCAAGTCGTTTACCCTCTCTGTGCCTCAGTTTGTGAAATGGGAGTAATGCTAAGTTTACCAGGTTCATGGTGAGGTTTTCCTTCTTTAATGACTAAGGTAGTTTGAAATATCAGAAAGTTAGCGTTATTGTAATTGCATTTAGATACAAGAAGCTATGTTTCAAATTATTCTTTTTGTCCCTTAATTTCTTCCTGATGATTTTTCTTATGGTAGGACTACCGCTTCTGTAGATAAGATGCACATCATTGCTAGTGACACTTGCAAATATGATTGAATAGTGCAAATAGAGCAGAACTGTCTTGCAAACTTCAGGTTTTTAGGCTTGACTTTAACCATTGTAACAAACGTTAGATATGGTGTTTTACTGTAATTTATATTTTGTTTTGATTTGTTTTCATTTTCAGTTCAAGCTCAGCAGCTGATGCAAATTCAGAGGAAACAGCTAATTTGGAAAAAGGAAAATCAACATTAAACAAAGTTTTGGAGTCTTTTTGTTCATATCACTGGCAACAGACTTTGGCTATGTTAAAATTTTTTATACAAGATGAAAATGTTCCTATAGTTTGCAGTTGCAAGCAAGCACATTTGGTCCACTCTGAAACTCCCAGTTCCCTTACTGAAGAGGATGTTCACATTTCATTTTGCAATTGCAATGAACATATGCTGACAAAAAGGTGCTGTTTACAAAATCAAAGACCAAACACTTGTTTACCACCTCTGTCTGTTTGTATAAGAGATTTCCATTCTTTGTCATGCCAAGCTGTAGCGATTGGATGTATTAAGACCATGGTGAACAAAGTGTGTAGTTCTCATAAGCATTGTGCTGAACAATTGCAAAATTATAACAGGCATTCGGTAAAAGCAGCAGCATGTACGTATTCAAATAAGGATTGTGATCTCTTGAACAGCATTAAAAATTCAAATAGATCTCGCAGCCCATCACCGCCTCCATTATCACCTGTACAGAGTAAAGAATTTGAATCATCGGATGGATCGGTTATAGATTTTCCAACTTTAGACAATAACAGGCTTGAAATATCCATCAGCCAGCCTCCATCCCTCTTGCCAGCTGAAGGAAGCGAAGGAGAATTGGAATGTGCAGGTAAAACATGCAGAGGAAAAGAGACCGAATATTCACATGGAACATTGCTATCAACAGACCAAGAAAGCAACAATTATTATATAAATTCTGAGAAGGCCGAGAAAGGTGAACATTCTGCCATTTTTCAAGATTTAATGGACCGTATTAATGAAAAGTTAAAATCAATAGACACTACAGATATAGCAACAAATCTTGTAAAACTTTCTAGCAGTGACAGGGCACCAGAAAACGATGTCAAATTAGGAGACTTCATAACTTCTCTTTTGCATAATGCTAAGGCAAGTGATTACAGCTTTATGGAATTACTTCGCCAACATGATAAACAAATGGAAAATAAAATTATCCAAACAAGATTTCGCAAGCGTCAGGAAACTTTATTTGCAATGTATAATTCTCCTGATTCACCATTCATTCGGCGACAGTCGTTGCAAATCAAGAGGGAGCTCGCAAGCCTTGATGAAACTCTTGGAAGAAAAAAGTCAATTTCTGAGAGAAATGCAAAGAAATCTACGAAAAATTTTGATAAAATATATCCAAACAAAAGACACAGTTTTACTGTGATAGAAGATGAGGCTTTGCAACATCTTGAAAGTAATCCGTGTGTGAATTGCCAAACCAAACCAATGTGCTTTCCAGTCCACCAAACCGAGTCTTTCAAACTACCTCTTACTAATTTTCAGACCAGCTCTGGCTTTCTAGTTCTTTCTGAAAACAGTGCTATTGCAGCTAGCCAGCCGAAACTCGCAAAACCACAAGGAGATTGTGCAACCTTAAAAGAGACTGATCAGATTCCTCTAAAGGATGAGAGTAATGGAATCTTGAACAGAACTAAACGTAACATTGTGCCTCCTGGGTGGTACTCTGTGTATGTAACAAACAATTTTGTGTTTAGAAAGTCATCCAATGCAAAAAAGTCTTTAGAAAGTTTGGAAAAAATGAAAATAAATAAAGATGTTCATGCTGAAAGATGCAGTGACATAAATATAAACAAAATTGTGAGAGACACGAGTCTGCAAGTTGTTGTAGAGCGTTTAGAAGATACAATAAACATAGCCAGAAAGACTAACAACTCATTGCTGGATAGTTACAAAAGAAGCCAAAAATTAAAAGATAATGCTTATGAGCAGGTTATGAACCCAGCTGCTAGAAGAGGCTTACCTTTCACTCTGAGTGAAACGGGATGCACAGGACAGAGCTTCCTTCCACATTCACAGGTGCCAAGCAGCAGCAAAACCAAAACTCTTTGTGTGACAACAAAGAAAGAAGAAATGGTTCTAGATCAAGAAATTAATGATGGCCTTTTAAAATCTCTAACCTTTGATTCATCCAGTTCATCCTCCAATAATGGGGACTTGCATACAACTTCTGAAGCTGGGGAGATCTCGTCTCCCTTAAGCTACTCTAGTCCTATTAAGCTTATGTTTGTCTCAGAGGTTAGTAGTAGTGAAGGAGTCAAATACACTTTGACGTCTGCAGCTGCATCTTCTAAAGGAAGCACAGATATTTGTTTGTTTCAGAGGCACACAAACGCTTTGTTAGACGAGCAGGCCACAGGAGATCTTTCTCATGCGACCTGTGTCAAGGATTGTGATTACAATGAAAATGCTACCAAGGAAGAGTCAAGTTGTGTTTATGCGGAAGCAATTACAAGCTCTTGTCCAGTTGGTCAGACTAACTTAAATGACTCGAAACAAAATGATGAAGTTGTGGAGAAATCAAGCAGTAGCAGTGAATCGGTTTTAAAAAGAAAACCTGGTAGACCAAAGAAAATAGGTCCTCAAGTTGTTAAACAGGTTAAGAGACCTATTGGACGGCCTCCAAAACCAAAAATAGACGTGACTGAAAGCACAGAACGTAGACCTGGACTTAGCAGTGATGGTAAAAGTACCAAATCTGGTGCCGCAGTAATGGAAGACGTTAGCAGCAACAAAAATATTACTGTGACAGTTGTTTTTGGAAGGTCAAGAAGAACTAAGAGACACGTTTCTGAAGGTAATCTAAATGTAATCAGCATTCTGCCCGCACAGCACGTTGATTCTGATTTTGCCAATGACCGCAGCAAAACGAGGCACAATGCAGAAACTGAAAATGCTTTGACTGAAATAGTAAAAGCCTTACAGAATTCTTCTACTGAAAACGAGGTCTCTGGTTATGACTATGTCAGACCTATCAAGAGTAACCTAGCATCACCACACCCTTGCAGTAATATTATACGGCCGATTAAGAAACCGTTAACCACCATTCGAAAACCTGGTAGGCCAGCAAAAGTAAAAATCTCTGGCATATCAGTGACTGTTAATAGAGTTTCACCTCAGGAGAGAAAAGTGAGTATTAGCAACTGTTTGCCTCCTTTACAACAGCAGAACGTGTTAGAAAAAAACATGCCACAGGAGAGAAAAAATCAACTGTGCAATAACATGGGTCAAGTAAAGAGCATGCAGAAAGATTCTAGAGAGGATGGAACAAACAACATTATTACAGCAGTGTCAAGAAAACGTGAAATTCCATTGAGGCATTCTGCTAGAGACAGAAAACCCTCACTGCATTTTTTACATTCATTAGCATCTTCTAGTGCATTTACTTGTAGAAGTGCCTTACTACATAAATCTTACAAACTCCATTTGAAAAAAGCTAAAGATCGAAAGGAAAAACATAGGCAATCAAATCAGAGCACAGCATCCAAAGATACCTCGGAACTGAGAAATTCAGGAAATGCAAAAAAGGATCTTAGGGATGGTGAATTCGGGCCCATTAATGAAGTATCATCGGATCCCATTTTTTCATCGAATCCCTCTCTCAGGTGGTGGGCTACTTCCGCTTCAAGCGACACTTTGTTGGAAGAACTAAATAACAGATTTGAACGGATAACTAATACGTGGTTGCGAGTGGGGGGAAATGAGTTTGATAAATGTGTATGTGAAAAAAGGGATCCCATTGAACAAGACTGTAATACTGAAATGTCAAACCCTTTAGACTCCTGCCTTGTAGAATTTGAAACATCACCTATAAAAATGCTTTTTCAGAAAAAGTGTAATATGAATGAGCTCTGCACCTGGTTTATGCAAACTACAGAAACACAGTCTCTGTCTCTGGTGAGAAAGGCAAATGCTCGCAATCCTTTAGAAGTAGTTAGTACTAGAGAGATAAAGGTGGAAACTAAACAATCCGATCTTAGTACTTGCCCTTTCAGAAAGCACTTTAAAAAGTTTGCACTATCCTCTCCTTCAAAACCAGCAGGGAAATTACAAATATTACATAACATGGTGAGGTCGCCAGTCTTAAGTATGAAAAGTAATTTCTCGTTAGCCAGATTAAAAAGAAATGAATTTAAGAAGTTACAGCGTGATAGGTGGGGACAAACAAAAAAGCTCTATAATCAGGCTCCCGGAGGCTGGAAATCAAAAAGGAAAAATTTACAGTTCTTTTGCCAAAGCCAGTTGTTTAAAAGTACAAGTGGGGAAACCAGTGATGAAATACCCAAGCTCCAGGAAAAAAATACAGTAGAAATCCGGCCCACTCAGACTTTGGTAGAATCTCAGAGTAGCCTCTTGCCAACTGAAAATGAAGCCAGAGATGCATTTGTTCAACAGATGATGGGATCTTCTGACTTTAACCCACATCCTGGTTTAGCCAATATACTTAAGTCACATGCAGAGACAAATGGAACAATTTGTTGCCAACAAAACATTAGAAAAGAACAAAGCCAAGATAAACTGTTTCAAAATACTTGGAAAGCCAAAACCTTTAAAGATTGTAGAATATTTCTGAGAAAAATCAACCATATTGAGCAGCACAATTCATTTAAGTTAAATAATGTCATTTATTCTCCTGAAGCTGTTGAAAGTAAAAGCAATCAGGCCTATATGGAAGAAAAAAGACATCCTCTCTTAAGGTCCCATTCTACTAAGCAAAATGCATTAAAGAAACAAGAAAATGAAATGGAAACATCTGAAGGATCTAATTCTTCTAAAGTGACTGAAAGGCTGGATCACAGCAGAAAATTAAGTAGTGGTGTAAACCACGATGATAAGCCTGCTGGTAGTTCTGATGTTCTTATCAGAATAAACAAAAGAAAAAGTCCACAATGGGAGACCACTGATACAAATATAAGAAAAAGGCTTAAGAGACAATCATGCAGTAGTGGACAAATGGCAACTTATTACCCAAAGTACCAAGTAGGTAAGTTCCTGTTTCCCCCTTCATCTTAAAATTGCAATCTTAAAGAATTGGAGAAGTCAAACAACTAAGCACTTTGGATTGTTTTTTTTTTTTAATTGCATGATACTCATTTTAATTTCAGAGAAGTCATACAATTAAACACTGTATAGCACTAGAATAATGCAGAAAGTGCCATTTTAAAATGTATATAACATTTTACGTTAATCTTTTGGCTACTGTAAGGTGTGTGACATTCTAGTATGGCTATAACACACCAAGATGAAAGAGCTAACTAATGTAGTTCAGACAGACAACAAATCAAGTCCTGACATATCTGAAGTCAGTTGCTACTGGTTATTGATTTCAAAAGGAAGAATTTTATTCCACTGTGTAGCTTCTCATATTGTGAGGAAGGATAAATTATAAAATGAAGCCGAAATTCAGTGTGTTAACATATAGTTGTTTAAAAAATTGTTACTGAATGATTTCTAAAGTAAATCTGTAATGCTTTTATAATTACATAGTAAAAAATAGTACTACGAACTTCTGAGAAGTATGTATTCAGAGATCCGTTTTAGTATCCATTCAGTGCCAAATGAAATCTGCTGACTCTAAAGGGTTTGCGCATTGAATCCTTGCGGAACAATTTAAAATACAAAATTATTCCAGACATGTACAATATACAGTTACTATGCTAAATGCATTGGCTTGGAATCTTTTTAGCCTAGTGTGAAATTAAATCCCTTTTTAAAGCTAGATATTCATAATGCATTGTAATGCAACTGTGATCTCAGAAAGGCCATTATATTACTTACAAAGAGGGTACACTTTTGAAATCATTTCTTCTTTTGGGTGAAAAGATCTCCTTAAACAGAAGTCTCAACTTGTTTCAATAAAATAACTAAGGTGCGAAATGCTCACCAAGTAAAAAAAAGTTCTGCAATAGGAATTAAATTACTGCAGAAGTATTCCTATGTAGAAACAATAATGCATTAGCTCATCTGATTATGTTGCCTGAAGAATAAAAAAAATATTCAAAATATTAGAACAAAATCTCTGTCCCCCTTTGTATTCTATATTGTAGAAAACTGTCCTTGATAATAAACTGAAGAGTTAATTTAAGTTGTAATATAAACAATACTATGGCTCTTGTATACTTTATTTCTTTTGTGCTTTATGTGATATATAAAATTTTTCATATTAAGCTCATTCACTGTAACCCTGCTTTTCTGAAGTACACTGTTTATCTTTAGGCTATTATTTTGCATTTAAATTCATTTATTTGGGGCCAAACTCAACATCAAAAACTTGTTTTTAAGGAGTTCAGAACTTGGCACAAGATTGCTGTAAAAAAGCCAGAATTAGAAAAGGAAAGGGTAACATCTATCTGTTTCTTTTTTTGCAAATAAAGAAAGAGCTCTCTCATACTTTTATTTCATAATTTTGACTGTAGTTAAGAAAATTTTGCATTTGAATTATATTTATCTTTAAACATTTTCTTGCTATGGCAACGTAAGACCTGTTACTGTGATATGGTCTCATGCTAGTTTTAATTGGGACTCAATTTTATTTACCTGATAACTTTCCTCCGTTAGTTTTGGATTCTTAGGAAATCTGATAACTGTTTTGATGTTTTACATTATTTCATTTACAATTTTTGTTATTTTCCCTCATAGTTTCTCATATCAGTCGTTGTCTTTAGAAAGGATATGACAGAAAGTTCATTGATAAAGGAAATGTTAAAAGAGAAAAAATCATGATTCTCAAATTTTCTCCACACTTGTAACCCCAAATCTTTTTTAGGGGTACTGTTGCACTATCAGGAGATTGTCTGAAATAGAAAAGGATGTCTTGTTTTGGCAGGTTGATTCAACGTTGTGTACTGTCTGCACTAGCCAAGGAAATCATATAAACATTTTTAGTTTACAGTATAGCTACTGGCTAAAAAGAAGCAACATGATTTCTAGCTGTGCATGCATGTGTTTTCAAACATAATTCCTGCATCGGGAAGTTTAATGCACATGAAAACATTGTTATTCATTCATATGTTCTTTGGACTGTATTTTTGTTGATGTGGTATCATAAATTATATCATTGTTCTGTTGTCATGCCTGAAATGTTCTTATATCCACATTTATGGTCAATATTTAAAGTTTTTCTTCAAGTTTTACTGATCTTGGTGTCTTACCGAATAGTGTTGAAAGAGAGAGGTGTTGTGATGCTGTTTTATTGGTAAAGCATTGTGGCCTTTAGGCAGAACATTGTTACTGAATTTTCATGTATGGTCAATTTTTGTTAGAATGTGCAAGTGGGAATAAAGCAATTGAGTTCTTACAGCTCAAGGTAGTACCAAGCAACTAGAACTAGTCGTGCTCATTGTAGCAACAGAAGACAGTTAATCACTTTTTCATATTGCCTGTTTTATTCAAGATAAGGTGGATGGTAGATACGTTGGTCCATATGCTGTTTGCTAAGACTCAACTTCTGAACTGTTGCTTCCACAGTGCATTTGATGTGTTGGGGCAGTTCCCTTTTATTGTAAACCTATGTTCTGACCATTTTAATTTCTTTAGGAACACTGAAGCATTATTATAGTCTGTGGTGGCAAAAAAAATTACGTAAGCATGTTTTTAGGAAAGTATTTATGTTTCCCTCCATGAGGGTGGTTCATTGTGTTTCCTTATAACACTGAAGACCACATTCATGTGCTTTGGACTTGGCCAAACTAGATCCAAAAAGGCTTCAAGAGAGCCAAGCTAAAATAAGAAAAACTACTATCCAACAATAAAATGGGACACAATAAAAGAGTCCGTTTTAGGAATTTACAATGTACTGAAGATTTTAAAAATCTGCATCAAGGGTGTGGATTTATCACAGATGCAAAGGATGCTGTGGACCTGCTACGGCAGCGGGGAGCACTGCGTGCTGTGATGACATGACGTTCCTGTGTATCAGGGTGGGAGTTCACTTAGAAAAGCTCTTAAAAATCAATTCTGAACTCTTGAAGCTAGGATATTTTCTTCATCTAAGATGAAATTTTTCATTTTCTTCCTTATAATTTGGCTTTTCTTCAAGTACTCTGGAGTTTTAGAAGGAAATCTGTTGTATTTCTTGGCAAAGAATACAAATTTTCAATTTTAGTTTTTCATTATATTTGAATGCTGTTTTTAAATGCTATCTTAATGAGGTCAAGTTAGTGCAGTACTTAAAATGAGAATTTGCTTATCTTTGTAATCATTTCAAAGTTGACTATGAAAACGTGGTATTTTTGAGTCTCATTGGTCTCTTGATTGTAAAATAGCATCTGTGTTAATATGACAACAGACAAAATGTTTCTTAAACTTCTGTTACCATAAATTTTCTTAAAATTGGGAGGGAGAATTTTATGAACTCTTTTTACACATCTATATTAGTATGGCATTAATATTCTAGTATTGACGCTTATTTGTCTTATGGTAGTGCAATCCAGTAGCAATGAGGCTACTCAACGTGAATCACTTTCCTACTACTGTGGAAGGCATTAGTCTCACACTAGTGACCTAGTGACAAAAAAAGATTGTTTTTAGCAAGTCTTTTCAGCTCTCTTTCACAAAGGAGCACATTCTACACTCCTAATGTGGAACAAATTTGAAATATCGGCTTAGGTCAAATGCAAATGAGACATACCATAAGTCATTGTATCTGTTGATTTTGAGAAATCCTTTTCAGCAGCCGTGTCTTAGGTCTTTTCGCAACGGCTTTTCATCAAGTTACTTGGCTGCAGTATGTTTCCCCTGTGATGCAGACTAAGCAGACAGAAATTTTCATAGCTGTAATTGCCAGACAAGAAGTTACTTTTTCACAGACAGCCATAAAACAAAGTAAGAAAATTAATAGAAAATGTAGAAAGAATATTGAAATGAATGACTGTTCTCAGTAAGTGGGCCATCTGTAATGCAGAAGTACAGAAGCAGAAAGGTAAACCTGATATAGAGTTGGCTATACATGTATGATAAATCCTGACTCATTTAATAAACTTAATGGTCTCTGCCTCATTCCCCTTAATGCAACTACAGCAGCTCTAATAGCACAGTCTAATACTCTGTCTCGGTTCGCACTCTGGAATTCCACTTGCCGAATGCAATTATGTTAGTCTGCCCTTCCCTTGTCTTACTCTCCCATCGTGTGATCTAGTGGGAAGTCTATAAATTTCGCATCCTGTTTTGTTTTAAACTGTGGTCATTTATGTATTGACTTGGGGTATGCTGTTCCTCGTGTTCTTTTGAGGGTTCTGAGCTAAGGATTTTTACTTTTGCTTATTTGAATAGTACGGTTCTTTCAAAGAACTCAGCTCTGAGGTCTTGCCTTTCCTTTACCTGCAAGGAAATTTCTGTAGTTTAGTGTCATGATCATTAAGCCTTTGTGTAGGATTTATATACCCAGTTTAATACATAAGTGGGCGTGGATTTTTCATCATTTTATTCAGTATTGTTTTGTTGCCTCTTTTGACTTTGATTTCCTCAAAAACTGAGAAACTCATACTCATGCTTTCTTATTTGTTCTCGGTCCTGAGGAAATGGTTAAATTTTTGAGCTTTCTTTAGGGAACTGATAATACTATAAAAACATAGGCAGGCTTGTGTCTTTCTGCTTAAGCCTTTCTCTAGAAGAGAAAATAGTAGTTTTCCCAGGCCTGCTGAGCGCTTTTGAAAATATGACAAGTACATACCCTTTTTAAAATCCTCTCTTCTGTTAAGAGTTTACTGCCTGAAAGTGGAGCTTTGGTTGATGTTAGATAGAAAAGGATAGAGGTCAAAGAACACAGCCTGTGCTGAGGTAACTTGTAAATAAAGTATTCATGTGGTCTGACTGTCACAGAGCAGGTTAATTGTACTGAGACAATTCTGCATTTTGGTGTTGAGCTCTGGGAAATATTCCTGCTCACGAAAGATGCTTTAATTCATAGAGCCGTGAGTACTGTGCCGTAGTTTGCATTGCTCTATTGTTTATCTGCTGAAGCAAGCGGTGGGGATTTTTTTCACCGGATTTTTGTAAAGTGTCTTACACTAGAATCTTTGGTCAGTTACAGTCAAAAAGTGCAGATCCTGGTTCCAAAATCGAGGGGAAGATTTAAAATGGTGTGAGAAGACTGGGCTTTGTGGGCATGTATTCTTGGATTTTACTTCCCTAATTGCTCTGTCACTCAATCGAAAGATAAGTTATAGTCTTTCTTTTGATGATTTGACACCTCCTTCAGATTGTCAAGCCAAATACAATGCCGCATTTATTCACTGTTTATCCTTTTGCGAGCAGTGTCCTTTTGTTTTGCTATAATTACACAGTTGTGCCTTAAAGACATTGTTTAAACAAGATTTGAGACTAATAGAAATGTTTTCATTATTTTAAAGTATTCCCGGAGAAAGTCTAGACATTTGTTTGCAGGGCTTTACAGAGTGGTGCTAAATCTTACGAACTTATCCAAAATTTTGTTTCAAATGTAGGTAAACATTTGGTAGCTGTTGGAAATTATATTTCATTTTTTATGTTCCTTCTTCCTTGTATTTGTTTAGTAACTGGCTATTAGTTTAATACAAATACAATTTTTGCCATATTTTAGGGACAGCATTTTCTTATCGTAAGGCTTTTTTTTCTCTGGTGTTTTCTATGGTCAATGTGAAAAAGAAAGACGCTTTGCCCTTTAACGTGGCCGTGAATCCTGAGTGTTCCCTGACGTACTGAGTTTTTCTGAAAGCTGCTGACAGCCTTCAGGTTCTAATTGAGCCAGATATTTTTACAACGATCAACAACTAATTAGGTGGATGTATCTGAATGGAAATTGTTTTATATGGGAAGCCCAAGATTTTAGGAGCAGCATTTTGCATCCACATGCACACACCCCTGGGGCATCAGAGCTTGACGATTTTGCCCTTAGTGGTAATTGAGGTAGTGTGCTTTGTGCTCTCAGTGTAATATGAAACACGATGGTGTTCTTGGGTGTGTAATCTAGCAAAGTTTATGGAGTCCTCATTAACAAAGTTTACTTCCTAGTTATTTAAAAAATATTATTAGATATTTTAAAATAAGTCAGAATAAAATGTTTGGAAACGCAGGTTATGTTTTTTAACAAAATATAGAAATGTACGATTTACCTATATATATTTGTATAGGGATCTGTGCTACCTATGAGCTGAGAACATTTCTAATGTACCATTTTAGGAGACAATCACTTCTTTGAAATACTGCAAATAGAACCTAGATTGAGGTCCTAACTTAGAAGTAAATTGGCATTTTTAATTACTTTGTTGTTTGCAAGGATTTTTTTAATAGTGCCTTATTAAAAAGCTATAAAAGAGAACGGTAATTATTTCACTGCTAGTCAAATAAAATATTGAAGTTATTGTAACTGAGCAATAATTAATGTGCTGCACACATTTTTATCAGATTCTTAACCAGGTTATGCCTCAAATTTGTGTTTTGATTGGTTGCAGCGTACCTTGATAAAATAATGCTGTTCTTGAGACACACCCTTCTCCATCTTCTCCTTTCAATGCATAAGGTATCACCTTGAATTACTTCAATTTTCATATCACCTCCATCTGTTATTTCTTTTTCCTCATTGGATTGCCAGCTTTCAGCTGCCTGACTTGTTTTCTCATCTAAATGCTCACTTTATTTTCATTTGCTCAAGGTGTGATTGCTGTCAAAATTATTTTTTATATTACTCGCTTTAATAAGTCAGACTTTTCCTTTCAGCTTTCTGCCTGTTTTCCCTCTCTCCCAGAAGCGTAGAAAGCATGCACACTTTTTTGGGGAGGCTGATTAGCGCAAACAGGACGTCTAACCACTTCTCATAACGGTTTAGCTCCCATAATGAAAATTACACCTTTGTCACTGGCTATGTCTTCCAATTTTAGCTGTCCCACTGCTTTTTATATATTGTGATACTTACTTGTATTTTTACAGCAATATAGCATGAACTTGTGCTTCATATGTGATCCGCTGTAGCCGCCTACGCCTTTGTTAAAGATGCGCCTGGCCGGCACGGGTACTGTGCCGTGGTCCCTGCTGAACTGTTGTTTGTTTCACGCCATTGCTTTTATTCGTTCGTCTTATTCAGACCCATGTGTGAGTCACTGTTCAGACCATTCAGACGCTGGTTACACTCTGGTTGTTCCACACTCTCTTCTCTGCACCCTCTCTTCATGTGTTGCTCTCCTTTAGTACCAAACTTTAACTGATCATGCATCAGCTTTCTTTTTTCTGGTGTGTTTGTGAGTGCCCAAGTGTACTCCCAGAGCACTGCAGAATGAGTGCAGCCCAATTTCATTCTCTTTTTTGTTTTTTACTGCGTATTTGTCATTGTGTACTTCTGCTGCCTCTTACACCTGATAGGAGATTTATAATATCATATAAGCCAGATGTCAGTCAGCCTTTGTCACAGATTTCTTCAAATCCAGGTATGGGAAACCTTTTCTAAATAGCCATGCCTACTTTTTAACCCACTTTTTCTTATTGAAGACCAGGTAACTTTTTTTTTTTTTCCTACAGTGTAAAGATACCTTTCTTTTCCAAAATCGGGATGCATAAGCAGACTTTGTCTTCCTAGCTCCATGCTTTTGGGCCAACAGCTTGGGAGACTTCGTATTTCTAGAAAAGTTACTGTTTCTGCTCCCATTCTCATGGCAAGTTGCGCATTTGTTCTCGTGGAACAGTCTAGCAACTTGTATTTCTCTTTCCATTTTTTTCATAGCTGAAAGAAGGGGACCTTTTTCTGATGCTGATTTCTTTCATGTTCTACACATCAGTAAGAGCTGCTTCAGTGTTCTTTGGAGTACAAATAATGGTATCTATCATTCTATTAAGAGGATGTAAATCTTTATCTAGTGAGAAACCATGTTTTATGGAGAGCCATTTTTTTTTCTGTATTTTTTTGTTTGGTTTTGTCAATCATTTGACTGATATTACTGTCTGATTTGTTCTTTCAACATCAGAAACTCACCTGACTTATGCCTGCATTGAGCTTTATCAGTTTCTTACCACAAATTAAATTTAGACAGTAGTTTCACAGACTTTTCTTTCAGTGGCTGTGCCAGCTCACCCACTCTCCATCCTCTGCTTACAGCCACGTGCTCCTTTCTGCCTCCCCTTTTAGGTATACCTACAAGGAATCTGTGCTTCTGTCTTTTATCGTGGTTTGTCTGTAAGAGGGGCAGGTAGCTTAACTTGGCTGTAGCTCTTTCTTCAGTGGTGATCTTCAGTGACTGGACAGGCTGAGAGAGTTGGGGTTGTTCAGCCTGGAGAAGAGAAGGCTCTGGGGAGACATTATAGCCCCTTCCAGTACTTAAGGGGGGGGCCTGCAGGAAAGATGGGGACAAACTTTTTAGCAGGGCCTGTTGCAATAGGACAAGGGGTAATGGCTTTAAACTAAAAGAGGGAAGACTTAGACTAGATGTAAGGAGAACATTTTTTCTGCTGAGGGTGGCGAAACAGTGGCACAGGCTGCCCAGAGTGGCCAATGCCCCATCCCTGGAGACGTTCAAGGTCAGGTTAGACGGGGCTCTGAGCACCCTGATCTAGTGGAAGATGTCCCTGCCCATTGCAGGGGGGTTGGACTAGAGGACCTTTAAAGGTGCCTTCCAACCCAAACCGTTCCATGATGCCATGATTCTATGATCAAATTTAGACCTGCTTTTTTCTTCCTGCATGCCCACCAGTAGAAATGGCCTTGATTTAACATTAGCTTAGGACTTAAAATCCTTTCAAAAGCATAGGTCTGTGCATTTCTGCTTGAATTTGAATGTTTTATGTTGGTTGTCAAGCCATTAGGGAGTAACGTGACTACATTCTTCATGTTCTTCCAAGCAGGTCTTATGCAGGTGATATTCTTTGTTTCTATTTTGCAGCTCAGGGTAGAATATTTCTAAATTGTGGTCCTGCTAGGAATTAGAATAATAAGATTTTCACATTTCATATTAAAATGCATGCATACATGAAAATTAAGATGCTTAGGGAAATCAGACTTTTCAGATGCATCTTGTCACAGGTTCCTCTTGCCTAAGGTGCAAATTTCACAAATACGCAGAGATCATACTTGATATTTTACTGACACAGGCTTGCCCTCAAGGATGTCTGTTTCAGACTATTGAAATTTTGATTATTTGTTTCAAATGATTAATTATTTTTGCTGTATATGAAATGGAAACCTAGCTGAAAACTTCTTGTCTAAAAGCTGTAAGAATACCATATTTTTCTTAATAAAAAAAAATAAAAATGTATTATTCTCACTCAGATGGCGCTTTTTTATCTATGTATGTGACATGTTTTCCATTTGGAATGGAGACCAAAAAAAGGAGTATTTAAAGTTAGGTTTTAATGTTCTTATTGGGGCACTTAGCATAAATTTCAAAACATTCAGTAACAATAATTTATATTTAAAATGTAAGAAATTTATTTAGAACACAAATACAAATTTAAGAGCTATACTTAAGGTATCCATTCTTAAATTTGTGGTGGTGTTTCTTAGCTGTCTTTCTAGTTTAAAATTCTAGAGATGAGTTTTTGAAGAAATTCTTCTTTTGTATATCATATTTGTTCCTGAGACATTTCATATTTGTCAGTTTACTGCTCACAGCTGGTTTTAAATTATATTTAAGTAGTAGAAATCTCAGAAAAGGAAATGACTTATTTGCAAATTATTGCTTGACCTTCCTTAATGCAGAAGTCTGGTGGCTTATAAACCACCCAGGGACTGTCTCATCGTATTTCTGAGATGATCTCCCTCCATAATATGATTGCATTTGTAATGTCAAAAAACTATTATGGATTAAAGATTTGAGATGAATCCAGCTCCAATGACAAGATTTACATAGCTGTATTCATCACAGTATTGAGATCATGGCATTCTCTTTCCTCTGAGAACAGCCCAAACCAGCATACTTAGTTCTGAACCTCCAAGCTTTATTGTACCTCGTTCAGAACCATTTTTAATTCTGAAGAAGTAAAGTAAAAATAGCAAAACTTTTTTTCTATTACAGTATGTTTCTAGGGCAAGTGCAACTCCTCATCTGCACAACAGGTGTTTAGGGTTTTTATAATTTATTTGCATGCTACTAGCTTCTAATAATGGGTAGAAATTAGGTACTTTTCTTTCATGGAACTGATGATCAGAGGCAGCCTTGTTTCACAGTGAAGCCTAGATGCTAAGACTTAATTACTTTCATCATGTAATTAATGATGCTTCCTTCCAACTGTTAGGTTCTTAGCTGGTTTTTGTTTCCAGGGTATTTGAAGACAGTATGCTATGAATCATTTGAGATCATAGGACTATTTTTTTCTCTAACAGGTTTAATACTAGCATCGCTAGTAAATTGTGCCTTGAAATTTTATCGCTTCTTCATACCCATTTCAGTGACAGCTTACATTAGTATTTTGCTTCCTTGTTCTTTAAGAACCCTGTGCCTTCTGTGGACTGCTAAGTCATCTGTATTACCACAAAACATAGTGATTCTTGTCAAAAAGATCACAGTTCTAAATAACTTTCTAAGTCTGGCTGCTTTAAATAATTATAACTTAAAAAGGGGGCAGGAATGTTGTCTGTGCTTAAACTTGTCAACATACATTCAAATCTGCCCTGTATTTTGGGGAGCCATCAGGACTGAACTCTGTACTTCATGGCTGCACAAGTCATTAATTTCTTTTTTTAATGCTTGTTTCAATTCCCGATTTCTGCAATGAAGTTGCAATTTAAACCTTCTATGTTGCCTATGATCTGTTATGTTTAAGGGAGCGAGAACATTGTCGATATGGTTTTGGGGAGAAAGTCATGCTATTTGTGTGACTGCACTCTGAAACTGTTGTCGTCTAGTCCATGTACCAGACTTTCACCTGAAAATGCACGCTATATGCTGATTGGTTTTACTGGTGTGCTGTGGTCTTTGAAGATGAATTAGTGATGCAAAGGATGCAGCAAACATCCACTGCTATATAATTTTGTCTCTGTGTAAGTTAAACTTAAGGCTTGAGCAGCGTGTGGCTATTTCAATATATAGCTTCAGGGAACAGCTGCCAGCAAGTAGTCCTCTTTCACTGATGTGCCACAAGCACTCAGCAAATTCCTACTAGCCTCTTGGAGCTAGATTGCACGTATATTTTGTATGTATTTCATTCCTACGTCCTTGCTTCTTCCCACCCTTTCTTTTTTTTTCCCCCCTCAAACCAAGAAAACTTTTCTGAGTTAGTGTGAAGGGCAAAAGAAACTTTTCTGCCATAATTCCAGTCTGAGACTATGGCTGCTTATGACTTCTCACCCTGTCTTTTTGTTTCCATTCAGTTCACCTCCTGTCTTGGTTCTGTCTTGTGTACCGTTTTATTTGTCTTAGTGCTCCAGCTGTGTTAAACCCAACTCTAATGTCTAATTTTTAAAATACTCCCTGGATATTTCTTATCTCCCCAGCTTGCTTTGATCTAGTTGAGTATGCCACCTATTTCCAGGACATTTCTTTTTCTCCCTCCCTCAGATTCCCAAATAGGATTCCACCCACTCAGCTGAAAAAGATTATTTCTTATTACAAAGATAATCCATGTGATAAATGGAAATGAGACATTTCTGTGTAGATTTCTTGGTTGTTGAATTTTGGCATTGTGGAAAAATGAGTTTAAATTTTAGAGGCGATAAATCTGACTGCCTGCTTGGTTTGATTTAATTCCAGTGTATATGGCATTATCAAATCAATCTCTGTTGGGAAGCATGCTGAGGCTACTATAGGCATTGCAGATTTTAGTCTTGTATATCCCACTGTTTCCTTTTCTGGGAAATGTTTGAGTAGTTTGTGCAGAGAAAATTTTTATATGCTGCTAAAGTTTTACTATTTCTACTCAGTAGTTTTGAAAGTTTTCTGTAAAAGCCTCAAATCAGTGCTGTATATCATGTATGCTTTTATGCTTTGTAAGCTCTCCATTTGCACGTTGTTGATGGTGGTGTTTAACGAGTGCAGTCTGCAGAATTTTTGTCAGACAGGAGGATAAAAAACAGTTTGACCTAGTTCTCAGTTAATTGGGAGGGAGACGTTTTATCTATGAAAGAAGTGTTGCAAAAGATTTAGAGAAACATAACCCTACAGTGATACTTTCATAGTAATTTTACCGCATACAAACACACAACACATGATGGTAATCTCTGATAGGAAATGCTGAGGAGTCACCTCACAGATAAGAAACTTTTATCCCTATTCCTGCTTTTTCTGCATGGCCTTGATGTGTCGTAGACACCGATCAGCTCAGCAAATGTATGGACATGAGCTAGCCAGATTTTTTTTATCTTTGTAATTTTCATACAACAGGTGTCAAATTCCTGTTTTTTTCTGAAGAACGCAGTTCCAAACTGCACAGAAAATGAGAAGCTTTTAAAGCGTATTATTTTCTTTTTGTGCTTGGCAGCCTATCAACTTCTACAGTATTGCTCTCACACCCTCCTATTAAAAATCAGTATGTTATCACAACAATGATTTGGGTAAAACTACAGAAAGAAACACAAACTTTCACAAAGCAATACTTGCATTCAAACAGTTTGAACTGGAATTGTGGGGAAAAGCAGGGGGTTTAGCTCTTAGGAGCATGGGAAGGCCCCTTGTTGCTTGCTTTAGGAGAAGGTTGAATGCAAAGACCTTTCTATTTAACTCCTTTTGCTTCAATGATAGGAGGAAATGTTTGTGAAGGGATGATCCTTTTAGGTGGTAGCAGGCCTGGAGACAACCACACGTAGGGTTGGCTGCATAGCCAGGGGAGACTAGCTAGGACTTCAGCGTCCATCGGCATTATTCCGACTTGGCTGCTATGATTTGTTAAAATAACATAGGCGGTTGCCTCTTTTTCCAACGCTGTTGAAAGATAGTAAATTCAGAGATGATTCAGTAATGGTGATTTGGGAATTGAGAGTTGCAACACATGAAAAAAATCCTGGAGTCATCCATCACTGACAGTTTTGGAGACCCATTGGTTCTGCGTGCAGCAGCATCCAAAGAAAGCCAAGAGCATCTCCTCAGCTTGCATTGACAAAACAGCATGTCCTGTCAGGGTACTCCACCTTGGTGTGTCCCCATCTTCAGTGCGGTACCCAGTACCCGGCTGCTCCTGCCTCTCCACTAGGTCGCATATGCTCATTCATAGAGAGGAGTCTTTGTAAGAGTGAATGTGCTTCTTCTGCTGAGCAGTGATACAGCGCATGCTAAAAGACTGCAGAAACACACAACTTAGCACCCTGAGATATATATTTTTAAATCACGTTTCAGATCAAAACATTTCCATGTACTTTTTTTTAAAAAAAATTTTTACTTTCTAAGAAGAGACAGGAATGATCAGGATTGGTTATTGTACGCGCTGCAATAGGAAATCTTTTAAATTGAGCAGTAAATATATTACCAGCACTTCAAGAGTAGTTAGAGGACAAGCATAGAGGGTAACGTAATTAAAGATGAAGAAAAGCATTTGCATTTTGAAGAAATAGCACTAGTTTATGATACAAAGAATAATAATAAAAAAAACCCTATTTTATTCTTTTTCACTGGGCTTTTAGCACTGTTGGCCTGTCTGCAAATTCACTAGTGAAAGCAGAACTATGGAATATTCCATGTTAGAGAAGCACCTGTAGCTGACTTCCACACATCACATGCACGGAAGCTGATTAACTGCATCAATCCCAAGTGAATCAAAACAAAACAGATGATAATTGCTGGAATAGTGAACAGATGGCTTCAGAATTGGAAATTTTAACCTTTTTAGAGACCATTATATAAGATCAGTAAATGCCTGTTGTCTGGGAAGTTAAAGGGACCTCTTACAGTCTTCTTACTGGTGCATGGGAAATGCACCACTGGTAGTGGGAAACTCCAGGAGGATGTGGAGTAGAGATACTCTACAGCGTAATTCCCAGCGCTACTGTAGTAGGCTTCATGGCTTCTGGTAGCATCAGGCTGTAACCTGCAGTTCTTACTGCCAGGAGGAAGAATATTCCAAAAATTATAAAATATTTCCAAAAATACTTGAGTTGTTTATGTTGTTACTCATACTGGCGACCCGAAAAAACATTAACATTTCTCTATTCCTGTTTTTATGCATTATCTTAAAATGCCAAACTCTCAAGTTTCCTAGAGTTCTTTCGTAAGAGGTAAATTACTGCGTGACAATTACCAGCATATACTTCAGTTCTAGTTTTGCAAATTCAGTCCTGCCTTGTACAGAAACCTGTACAAAACCTAAAAGATAAGAGTAGGACAGGCCCTCAGAGAGGGAAACCATTGTAGTCGACTACTCGGAAAGTGCTGCTCTGTAGTAGTGTAGCACTCAGCATTTTTGATTTGCCATCCAAGCAAATGGGAAGGAATTATGGTCACAATTAGCCCAAATCCTGGTATGCACTCTGTTATTGCTAGCTGTTTGGAAAATGGGCCGTAACGATTTAGTCCAATTCCTAGTTTATATTACAGAAGTAACATACCAGATCACTTGAGACGCCTGAACCATTGGCTTTTCCTGTCTGGTACTTGCCCAGCGTTAAATAAGGTTTATGTATCTACTGCTTTAAAGATAGCAGAAATACTGTTCTTTAAAGCACTTTGCAGGTGTATACTACTTCATAGCTTGCAATTTCTTGATTCCCAATGCATTTCTGTTCCTTTCAGATAACAGCAACAAAAAAGCCCAAACACCACACTCCCAAACAAAACAACATTCCAGCCCTAGCTCTTCATTTAGCTGTTGATTATTTCAGTTCTTTGCTAAGAGTTTAAGTTTTGCTACCTGGGCATGCCTCACATAGGGGTGAGGAAAGCTGCAAGACTTCAGCAGTCAGCCCTAGCACCATCATCTCATACGTACCCATGGTCATCAGAAAAGGCTTTGAGTTTCCTCGTAGCAAGTGACGGAAAAGGTTCAAGTCTGAAGAGGGTAAATTCAAGAAAGTAACCTTGCTGACTAAAGTCTTTTCTGTCACCTCCATTTGCACTCTGTGTTTCCTACGGGAAAGATCAGAGCAACAAGAGTGTGTGCAATCCAGAAAAGAATGAAGGAAAAGGCAAAACCAAGACAAAAGATAGAGGCAGAGTAAGTACACAAGGAAATGCAGGTCAGGGGAGCAGTACCCCAGTTATGGCAGGTTAGGACCTAGGGTCAGTAAATTAGAAGAACTGCCCCTTTCACTGCCACATCAGAAAGGCACACAGCCTTCTGGAGAGCTTGCATAAAAACCTAAAAGAATGAATAATTGTGTTTCAGATGCTCTGTGAAAAATAACAATGAATTGTCACTTTAGTTGTTTCACAAGCTGTCTTTCCCTCTTGCCATGACATAGGACAAAGTTTAATCAAAGTCAGTCAATAGTATTTCAGTAACACAAGCTAATATGTTTTAGGTTGTATAGTCTTATAATTACTGAATGTCCTCAGCTAGACTGTTCACCCACATGAACACCATACTTCAGCAGACTCAGTCCCTGATAATTTGCACCCAAGTCCTGTGGTGGACCTGGTTTCCTGAAATGCAGCAAGTAAGAACCGTTAAGAGAGATTCTTGCTACTTAGGCATCCCTTTGATAGAAGAAATGTGGGGGGGTACTTTATAGCATGATCATTACCTCCTACCCTAAATTACAATACATAGAATTTATTTTATTTTCAGTAATTAGAAATATTTCCAACTTTATATCATTCTTGCAGTTCTTGAAATCTTTGAAAAGGATGGTGAGAAACACATAGGACACAGATCACTGCAGGAGGTAGGCAGTTTAAAAAATAAATAGCAGGGATGAAGAGGTTTGAAATTAGGATTTCCAAACTGTGCCTTCTTGTCTTCTGAGTGTGCACAATTACAGTGCTTTATATATTACGTAAGAAATTCTTTACACTGACAGGGGTGAAACAGTGGCACAGGTTGCCCAGAGAGGTGGTCAGTGCCCCATCCCTGGAATCATCCAAGGTCAGGTTGGACGGGGCTCTGAGCAACCTGATCTCATTGAGGATGGCCCTGCTCATTGCAGGGGGGTTGGACTAGATGACCTTTAAAGGTTCCTTCCAACCCAAACCATTCTATGATTCTATTCTATGATTCTGTATGGCAACGAGTATGATTCAATCCACACTTACGTCCTAGTCTGCTTCGTGATCACCACAAAGGGCTGGGTTTCTTTCCCTTGCATTATTTATTTTCCTAGGTTTGAAACAAAATTAAAACTGTCTATATATTAGTCCTTTCATGGCTGTACTAAATTAACAATGTCAGCAAAAATACCAACCTCAAATTCTTGCCCAGTTCCTGCTCTGTTTTTACAGTAGGCAGCTGGACAGGAATTAAGAAAGAGCAGTCTATAGAGCACACCTCTTCCTGTGCAAAGCGATAGCGCGAGCAGGGGGCTGACCTGGGACGGCCTTTGCGAATTAACAGGACCTCAGCTATTTCAACACAAACAGACAACCCCAATCTACTTGTACAACATGGAGAGCGCAGCACGGTCAGGTTCTATCTCAGTGTTTCTGGAACATCGTGCAGTAAAACAACAAAAAAAACCCAGCCATATACGCAACCTGCCACCACCTCATCTTGCCTCTTACCAGTGTGCTTGCTTGCAGGGGAAGAGGAAAGTGTACTAAACTTTTTCTCATTTTGTTCCCTCTCCCACCCCCACTTGTTTTCTCACAGCACGCTACAAGTGAAAGTCTCGGAGCCGCAGAACTCAATAGACACGAACACAGAAAATGAACATTTGAAGTCCATAAAGATGTGCCTTAATCAGCCCACTGAGTGGAATCTGAGTTTTTCAGCAGCATCTCTCGCCAGCTGTAAAGTTTTTAACCAAAATCTCAAAACTGATGAGAACAAATAGATTGCAGCTGTTCTTGCACTATTATTTTGTACATTGTTCCTGATTTTTTTTTCTGCTGAATAATAAGCATTTATTACATTGATCTTGAAATGATCTTGTGTGATTTGGCTTTATATTACTACTAGCATTATTCATTTTGATGTATTTTTTCTTTTTTTTTTTAATATAAAGTATCACATCTGACCATCATGAAATTCTTGCAGTACAAATTTATATCAGAATCAGATGTTCCCCTTTAATAGTATTGTGATTTTTCTATGTTCTTTAAGTTTATTTCCCAATTTTGTTTTTGTGCACGAAAGTTAATATACTATGTAATTTGTGGCATAGGTCACCATGTAAAGATTTATGGTAATAACAATTCGAACAAATCTGTAAAAGGTGGAGACCGACTACCTCGAAGCAAAGCAGTAAAAAGGTAAATTACCTGAGGAGATCTCCTTCACAAACGGATCGAAATGTATGGAAGAACCAGTTTGTTTCTGCAGTACGCTTTCATCTTCATTGATCTTGAGAACTTTTGTGTGACAGTGTTTAATGACTGTAATGTCTAAGAGAAAGGCCAAGCCTGCAGGAGAATCTCTTGAAAGATTGTCATTCAATGAATCTGTATCTGCACTTTTTGAGGTTTCTGCTAAATGGTCTTTCTTCCCCTTTTGTTTTTATGCATTTATGCCTGCCACCAATTAAAATGGATGTAAATGCTCTTCCTATTTCATTTTTTTTCCCCGTGTACTTTGGAAAGTCAATGTAAACATCAAAATTTTAAACTCTACTCAAAGAAGTAGTAAATGGTTGTAGCGGACTACATTGTAGAGATTCCATGCTTAGATCAGCTTTAGCAAGGTTCATGTACTTCTTTCGTCAAAACTTTATTATTAATAGAGCTATAACAAAAGTGGTAGAATAAAACCATATGATCTGTTTCTCTTTTCTGGAGTCATACATTCAATAGCTAGAGTAGAGGTTTCTTAATTCAACTTAATTCAAGAAGGTGTCTGTCCTTTACCTGCCAGGAGCTAGTTTCTGTAGAATACACTGTATTTTATGAAACGAAAGTTTTAAGGATTCACTTAAAATTATCATCTTAACAAAATGCAGTTCTTCTGTAAAGAAGTTTGATGGTTTGCAGGTGCAATCCAGTAACTGAAATAAAAGACTGGTGTGAATTCCACTAAGTTTCACAAGATCCCACAAGGATTTTGAGTCACTGAAGTGTCAGACATACAGAACACGATTAAATAATGAACATTCATCATCACACCACACTGTCTAGAGGGCCTTTATGTATCTCAACTATTTAATGCATTTGGATTTTATGGGGCAAGAAAGCCAAAAGATAATTAAACTTCCTGGGGAGGAGGGACGGAAGTTTACTTCAGTGGAGCCCCACCCCAGCACAAGAAGAAGGAGTCAGGGCTGTCTAAAAGGGGACCTAAACAGTCTTACAAACAGTGGAACTAATGCAGCCAGTATCTCCTTCATGTGCCCGAAGGAGACGCCACATGGATTTTATCATTTCAAAGACACAGTAAATACCAGAGCTCTTCTGTTACAGGCACATCCCACCTCCAAGCAGCTGCCTGATTTCATTAACTTTTAACAATTATGATCCCTTCTTTTGTGTCAATATTGAGTTTCAATTGGCTGATGAGTTCAAAAGTTTTCAGAGGGGAGTCAGAGCCAGGCATAACCCCAGCTCACTAACTGCTTCCCTAAGTCACATACTAGACAACAAAAATAGAAAAAGAAATGCTCCTGGTGCAGCACTCACCCTTCATCTTGAGATAGCGACCAGCCAAAGCAGACTCTTAGCAAGAGAGAATTCTTTTTGTTTATAGTCTGAAGAGACTGATTAGGCAAGCAAACAAAAACAATTACAAAACTGGTTTTAAGAAACAAAAACTAGTGTAGGAACAAACATTGTATTACTTTGACAACAAATGAACTCTGCTATTTTATCATTATTTGTTATGGAATCAAGTCTTCTAGTCCAGATCTAGTTTGGCTCTTGTACTCTGGACCCCCTGTTGTATTTAAGCAGCAAAAAGAGAGAAGATGCACAGTAATTGGTTCAGAACAACAAAGCAGCTGGTTTTAAGTCAATTAGAATATTTTGGGGATTAAAATTTTATTCCTTAATTAAGGAGCCAGGAAGTTAGGTACTTTCAACCTATAGAATTAAAGTCAATAAAAATCAGCAAAATTATATTAGCTAGAAAGAGTAATGCATAGCAAGTCAAGATTTTTCACTGCAGGTAGTAAGATACTTCTGAACTTGGCTTGTTATCACCTTCAGATGTACTCTATTGCTACCATATGCGACTGTCTGAGAAAGTCAGCTGCAGACATTTAAACCTGGATTATTGCTAATAATCAGCTTTGAAAAATATAACACACATGATCATCCTACCTTGCAATTAAGCAGCCATCCCTTCTCAAAAGATGAAGCAATTTTGTAAAAGCATACCAAATTTTCTATTGCACAGAAAGCCCTTCCCTTGACAAGGACCAGGGCGAGGGAAGAGCCCAAAGGGGCTGGAAATCACGTGCCAGTCACTGGTCAAGTTTCTAGCCTGAAAGAGGATCACAGGGTTATTCAGGCATAGGAGGACCTTGGGAGGTCGATAGATCTACATCCTGCTCACAGGCAGGCCAGCTGTGAGGTCAGAGCAGGTTGTTCAGGACCCAGTCAGGTCTTAAAAACCTCCTAGGACAGAGCCTGCACAGCCTCTCCAAGGAGTCTGTTCCAACTCTTCTCAACCTGTTCCACTGCCTCTTTCTCCTTATATTCTGGTCTGAGTTTCAACTTGTACTGTTGTTTTTTGTCCTCCTATCATGTGCAACAAAGAGTCTGGTTCCATCTCAAAAAACTTGTAGATAACTGGGGGTCCTCCCAACACCTGCAGGCTGAACAAGCCCGGCTCCCGCAGCTTCTCCCCACAGGGCAAGTACTCCAGCCCCCTGACCAGCTCAGGGGCCTCCACTGAACTCGCTCCAGTTTGTCAGTGTCTGTCTTCTATGAATACACACCAGTGAAGCCACATCCACAGCAGAGACATCCACTGATCGAAAGGTGACTTCAGGGAAACCCGATGTTTTTCCGTACAGCATTCCTGAAGAGATGCCAGAGACAGAACCTGCATGTGTGGCAAGGCACGACAGAACAGCAAGAAGGCAAAACTGAAGGTCTTCAATTTATTCAGGAAGGCATTCCCAGACAAGCCTTTATAAATTTTTATTGCTCCTGCTTTTCCTAGAAACTCATTTTAACCAAAACCAAGAGTGGACTAGCAGCAGTTGTTGAAAGAGTATTAGTGGCAGAAGAGCAAATCACTCAAAGAGTGAGGGTGAGGGAGAACTTATAACTAAAATAATAATAAAAAACCAACAACTTTAAAGCACAAGGGACACTCTGATTGACAAGTCAACTGAGAAAAACTGAAAATATATACTTCACCCTTTTGAACTATGTTGAGGCAGCATTCAAGGGGACAGACAGTGTTTCTGATCTCAATTGGTTGCCCATACGCAAACTCACACTAGAACACAAGTTGGGGATTTGAAGAAAGGAATTATCAAGAGAGGGAGCTCAGGACTTCAAAATTCTGTTTAAAATGATGAATAAAAATAATTCACCACAGTTACATAAGCTTCTGAATAGCAAGTATCAGCAGAAAAGTGTGTCATGGCATTTTGCGGTTTGACAAGTTTCCAACAAAAACTGAAAGGGAGGAAAAGCAACACAATCCTGTCTGTTTTCTATATGCGAGCTTGAAGACAGCATAGTAGTTTGGGCATTACACTTTGGGAAGGCTACTTTTCACTTGTGGCCCTAAGCCATTTCTGAGAACTACCAAGGATCATTTACAGTATGTTTACCTATTTTAAATGCAAGTTCCTTAGAAAGCTACTTTGGGGCATTCGATACGCATGTCAAGCAATCCACACAAGTTTTCTCTGACTGCCTTGGAAATTACCTGTATTGTAACAAAGACAGACATGATTGACGGAGCATTTCCAAACCAAAAACCTAGCATTTCCAGAGTGAAGCTGCTCAGCCCCCAGTGACTACTACCTGCAGTTTAATCTTCTATTGTCTCTGTAAAACTCATGACTATTCCTAGATATGCCATTAGAAAACAGGTTGTGAACTTCAAAGCTACAAAGAAATCACAATTGTATGCCAGTTTAAAAAGACACTACACACAAACCTTATAAAGTATTTAATTTTTTGCCCTTTCTGTACTTAAGTATTCCTTTGTAGCACAAATATTTTTATGCTTTTATTAAAGCATGTTACTGATTTTATATAACAACGTCAAGATCAGCAGCAGACTTCCAGGCTTAGGTTTGTAAAATCAGTAACTCAGTTTTACTATTTTGACATTATTTAAAATAAAGTGGACACATATCTTCAGGAAACAGAATTAATCTTAATTGTGAATTCTGTTTTACGTAAATATGAACAATAAAACCTGGTCAGCAGATGCACAGTCTAATAAATGAAGAAAGTAGGTGCATTAAGGTAGATGCATTCAAAATTGCTGCCATCACAAGCAACCACTCCAGGTCAAACATTCTCTCCGAATAATGTTAAATAACTAAACAGCTTTAACTATTAAGTATCTACCACCAACAGCAATTTTTATTTGCAGATAAAAAGCATTCTTTTCTATAAACTAAAAAAAAAAAAAAATCCAAGTTTTCTTCAGGTAATATTTTAATTACATGAATGATGTATTATATGAATGATGGACTTCATATCGGGAAAATCATCAAAAGCATCTGTTTAAAAAAAAAATTAAAAGTTCCTAGAAAAATCTAAAATTATAAATGATCATAATATAAAAAGAGTTAAATATGACTAACAAAAAAAAAAATTCTTATTTATTGAGCCTGATGTTAACTACCACCATTGGCAAAGGACATTTTCTCTCCTTTTGTCTTCATTGTTCTGCTTCCCTATTTAAAAGTCCTGAAAGATTCATTCTTGTAAGTGCCGCTGTTTTGGCTCTTCTTGAAGGCCTTGAACTTGACATTGGGACCGATTCTGGAATTTCATCACCACTGAAATGTAAAATATTTTAAAGTAAGGCCAAAAAGACTAAGCAAACTGAAGAGTTTTTATATTAAGAAACTTGAAACATGGTCTTAAAGAACAAAAGTACTTCTTCCTAATTATAAACTTCTTACTTTTAAAGAAGAATCTATTCATGTTTTCCAAGTGATATAGCAGTATCAGTAAGTGTTAGCAGTTGCAAAATAAGCAAAACCCCCAAAAATTAGGTGGTGTCAAAGCAAACACACCCAACAGGCAAACAGGAATGATTGGCCCGGGTCACCCTAAAGTCCGTGGATTATTTGCTTGAGAAAGAGTGAGCACAGCTGAAAATTACAACAATAATGTCTTTACAATGCTTATATCCTATAAGAACATAAGGGAAGGAATGCATTGTGTATATTCACTTATCAGTCATTTCTAGAAGCTTATCAACTACATGTTGAAAAACAAGCAACAAAAATGTGGAATGGGAAAAAGGATTTAAATAAAGAAGTTATTAAAAAGGCAGAAAAAGTGATTGGAGGAAAAGTAATAATTTAAGCCAAAAATCTAACTTTTGTCAGTTAGAATGTATGTTAGTTCTATGCACAAAAGTTATCTTAAAAAAAATAAGAGGCTCTTAGGCAATGACAATAAAAAGTGTCAAACCTGCTATTATTTCAAAAGTACCGGTTCAAGGAATTCTTTTTTCTTAAATGTTTATCTGTTTATTAGCAATAGAGGATATTACAGATGCATGTTTTGGGAAGGAAAAATATTTGAATTAAATGTCCTTGCTAGAAGAGACATCATGGTTTTGATAGTGGAAAGAAAAAGTATTTACCTTTCACTACTGCATCTTACAGTTGTGTCAGTTTTTCTTCTGCTGACAGATCTCACTTCTGCTGCTGCCTTCCGTGGTCCTAAATATAAGCAAAAGTCTCTTTTCATATCACGATGCCATTTCTTTTCTTAAACTAGTTTTGTATCTTTCTTCAGTGTTAGATATTGCATTGAAACATAAAAATATGCAGTCACCACAGATAGAATGTGGTGACAAAACGAAACCAACAACAAAAAACCTGCCATGTACCACTTCTCCCATAAACACCTGTACATTACTGGAAATGACCGAGGCCAGATTATCTTGAAATCCTGTAGTCAGGACTTTTTTTTTTTTTAACTCTGTGTTTTTGGGAGAGGCTAACAGACTACTTTAAAATTTTATTTGTTAAAAGATTAAAAACTACAACAGAGTATGAAGACTCAATGTTTTTTATATCTGTATGTTCACAAAAAGTTAGTATGAAATTATTTTATTAAAAACAACTAGTATTGTGGCCAGAAAAAGCTAGTGCATACCTTTGCCAGCTGTTTTTCTTGTGGATTTCAATTTTGCAGTTGCTTTACTTTTAACTTCATTAACTGGAGTATGAAAAGTGTCTTTATTATTTTCTGTTAAACAGAACAGCATATGCAGAAATCATAATCAACTTTTAATTTATCTTAAGTACCAGTATTTAAAATTTTAGCTGTTCTATAAAAAAGCCATACAATTTTAACCCTACTTTTTCCTTAAACTAAAAATTGGATAATAAGGCTAGAAGGAAGCTTAAAATGTCACTCAGCTATAACCCTGCTCCAACGTAGGTCCATCACATGTAAGCTATTCCTGACAATTGTTTAGCCACTTCCATTCTGTTGGAAGTCAAGCAAGCCGGGTGGAAGACGAGCTTGGCTGAACAGGGAACTCCTTGCAGAGCTCAAGAGGAAAAAGAATGTTGTATGATCTCTGGAAGCAAGGTCAGCCTTCACAGAAAGACTACAGAGCTGTGGTTCATATATGCAAGAAGACACAAAAGGCCAAAGCTCAATTAACAGCAAGAAGGGCTTTTTAAAAAGTATGTTAAAAACAAGAGGAGGTCTGGGAAAAAAAAAAAAAAAAAAAACAACAAAAAAAACCAAAACACAATAAAAAAAAAACAAACCAGAAAAACCCCCACACATTTGATCAATACTCATTGAAGTCAGTTACCTGAATAATAGGCATGATGAAAAAGTAGAGGCATTCAGTGCACTTTTTTGCCTCAGTCTTTAATAATACTGATAGACTTCGGGCTGCCTAGTCCTCTGAGTCAGAGGACCATCAGTGTGGGAACAGTGACCTTCCATTTGAGGACACTGAAATGGTAAGGGACCAGCTGTATCAGCTAAATGTCCATCAGCCAAATGAGCCAGCAGTGCGCCCAGGTGGCCAAGAAGGCCAATAGCCATCCTGGCTTGTATCAGAAATAGTGTGGCCAGCAGGACTAGGGAAGTGATTGTCCTCCTGTACTCGGCACTGGTGAGGCCCCACCTCGAGTACTGTGTTCAGTTTTGGGCCCCTCACTACAAGACAGACACAGAGGTGCTGGAGCGTGTCCAGAGAAGGGCAACGAAGCTGGTGAGGGGTCTGGAGGACAAGTCTTATGAGGAGCGGCTGAGGGAACTGGGGTTGTTTAGCCTGGAGAAAAGGAGGCTGAGGGGAAAACCTTATCACTCTCTGTAACTATCTGAAAAGATGTTGTAGTGAGGTGGCAGTCAGTCTCTTCTCCCAAGTAACAAGCAATAGGACAAGACAAAAATGCCTCAAGTTGCACCAGGGGAGGTTTAGATTGGATATTAGGAAAAATTTCTTCATCAGATGGGTTATCAAGCATTGGAACAGGCTGCCCAGGGAAGTAGTTGAGTCACCATCCCTGGAGGTATTTAAAAGACTCTGTAGATGTGGTATTTAGGGTCATGGTTTAGTGGTGGACTTGGCAGTGTCAGGTTTACAGTTAGACTGGATGATCTTAAAAGGGTTTTTTCCAACCTAAATGATTCTATGATTCTAAATCCATGAGGTCTGAGAGGATTTGTCCCAGAGTACTGAATGAGCTAGCGGATGTTATGGCAAGACCCCTCTTGATCATCTACCGAAGGTCTTGGGAGTCTGGGCAGGTCCGTGCTGACTGGAAGCTAGCCAGTGCTAATTTACTAAAGGGCATGAGGGAAGACCCAGGAAATTAGACCTGTTAGTCTGACTTCAGTTCCTGGAAAAATTATGGAGATGATTATACTGGGTACTATTGAAAGGCATTTAAAGAATAATGTAATCATCAGGTACAGTCAACATGTCTTCACAAAAGGAAAGACCTGTTTAGCTAATTTGATATCCTTATGACAAGGTCACCCACCAAGTGGATGAAGGGAAGCTGTGGATGTAGTTTTTCTCTATTTTAGTAAGGCTTCTGATACTGTCCCTCACAGCATCCTTCTGGACAAAAATGCCCTTAGTAACATGTTTGAATTTTGGTCAGCCCTGAAGCAGTCAGGCAGTTGGACTAGATGATAGTTGTAGATCCTTTCCAACTGAAATATTCTATTCTAGTCTTAAAATTTCTAACAATTTTAAGAAAACTTTCTTCAGCAATCTCTGTTACTGCTAGGAAGCTTTTTTCCTAACATCAAATATAAATCTCCTTTGCAGCAACTGAAGGACAAAAATAGTGTCTGTTGCCCTTTTTGCTCACAGCTGTAATTTATAAATTTGAAGTAGTAAATGATGCTTTATTTTTAATGATCCCAAATGTATTTGGGAAGGGGTGGGAGAAGAGAAGGGAACAATGCTTTTCTCCTATCATCTGCTTTTAAAAAGTGCTCAAAAATCCTCTTTCATGAGAAATTCATACCAAAAGTATTAGATGTTAGCAGAAAACAGTACAACTATTTTCTCAAAAGCATACACCCAGCTTCCCATCCAATAAATATGTGAAGACATAAACATAGAAGATATAAAAAATTAAAGTATTTGACACTTCCAGAAACAGATTAAAGCCCTGAAATAATCCACTATAAAATATAAACAAATAATTAAAAGGAATCTTAAAAGAAAACATGATCTGCTTAAAACAGTTGCATGTCAATATCTTTGCTTTACTGCTGCAAGCAAACCTAAACAATTTCATCCAATTGCTTTTTTGCTGAAAAATGTTATACTTTCTGTGCCACCAGCATAATGTACGCTGCTAAGGCACATGCAGCTGCATAAGCTGTGCAGACAGTGGAAAGTCTTCTAGCTACTTCCACTTCAAGCTCTTAAATAGCAATAAAACTAAATCTGGCTCCAACATATGAGCTGGTAACAAGGACAGACTGGTGTCAACACTAAAGGTATCAGCTACATACTGCTTTAATATAGTCTGCAACAAGCACAGGCACGGTAACTCCAAAGTCTAAGAACCCCACAAAGTATCTTTCTTCCTCCAAGTTAGCGAGTCACATTCTAAAGATGAGTTAGTCAGCAGTAATATTTAGCAGGCACATGAGTGTGCTAAACAGCTGGGAAAAAAGCCCATTTTAATACTGTCTTTGTTAAAAAGAAAGAGCTGCAGGGTAGACCTTAAGACCCAAAATACAGCATTGGTTATACTACAGTAATATGGAGAATAAGAAAACACAAAATCTCATCAAAAAGCAATAAAAAATGAAAAATACTTCAGTACAAATATCTTAAACTGTGTGCATATTTACTAGAAGTTACCTTTTTCCCCATATTTTCAAAAAGTAGATTAATTTAATGGAGGAAAACTAAACTTATTTTCATACACATCTAAACACGTCACTCAGTTGTATACCTACTACTAAACTACAGCTCTCCTGAATTACCTTCTTCCTTTTGAATTGTATTTTCAGATAACGGGATGTCAGTTTCCTGTGTCCTTTCAGAGACGCCTGTTTCCTCTGTCCTGTCAGAGCAGTCTTTGCCCACATTAGGATCTTTGGTCAAGTTCATCTTGATCTTCTCAATAGCTCTTTGACACAGTTTATCTTTCACTTTCTGGAGAAGAGATATTTAATGTTAAATGCTACTTAATTTTACAGCTATTTCTTTTATACATTAAAATTTACCCACTAATAGGATGTTAAGTTTCCTGCACGAAGGATACAACGTGTGACATGAACATGATTAGTCAGGAAACACTTTCCCCATCAACACCAGGCACTGAACCCCCATAATATATTTTTTTTTTTAAAGGAAACCTAAAAAATGTTAAAGCGACTGGACATTTCCAGCTGAGTCCTGGAGCATTTTTACCTCTGCATACGCCCATAGTGGATCAGCATTCTTTTCAATATTTCAATATACCATTGTCTTCCTTTGTTACGCTCCCAAACTTCACTTTATTTTTTCCATATTAGTAAAAGCATCAATGAAAAAACTTTCACATTACCCTCGTAATCCCTTCCCATTTCATCTTAAATCGAGCACCCTTTTCATGTTGCTTAATGATCTTACAGTTATGTTGTAAGTTTAGGCATAAAAATTCAGCTGTTAATAATTAACTAAAGATAAGCTATCCAAACTGGAAAAGACACTTAATACTGAATTCAATTTTAATGCAGAAAAATTAACTACATCACAGCTCTCAAAAGAACTTACTGTACTGAAATGCATCAAATTGGGCACACTTTTTCATGCTGGTTTTACTGCCTATGGTAGCTGGAATACGTAAATTACACAGTGACATCAGCTCAAATTTTTGTAAAGGACTCATCAAAAATTAATTTTCAAAGCTGATTAAAAGAGAAATTCCAGTCACATTGCCATAGTAAATAAAAGGCACTTCATTTTTAAGAATATCAGAATATTAGATTGCTAATGATTAAAAAAGTAAGAATCATGTTATTTATGTACTACCTCTAGAATCTCATTGAGCAGAACCAGAAGATTCTCTGTGGAAGAACTACTGAGTTCTAGTGAATTTAAAGCTTTTGTGTAAATACGAACATCTGGTGCAGCTGGGTCCACCAAGATTTCATTGCAAATTTTCATTGCTAAACTATCATGCACTGTGGAGTCCTGTAAAGGAAAGAAATGAGATATCAGAAATTTCGCTGGAAACTATTTACAGAATGAGATCATTCTGATTTAAGCAGCTAATGACTAATTTTACGTAGTAAGCATTTTCTTAAAATGCAGTATTTTGACTACATACACAAAGTGATTTTTAGAAATACTTTTCCCAATATAGACAATTGGGCATGGTGCAAGTTCCTACCAGCATTTTTTAATTGTAAGATGGAGGGGAAATCGGGGGCGGGGAGTGTGGGTGTGTTCAAGCTAAAAGATTTAATTACCTGAACAGTCACTCATTTAATCCAGCTTCTGACACTGGGAATCTCAGAGAGGCCCAGACAGCTAGCAGTAAGTGAAGGGGGTCAGTTCTTAATCTCTAGATAGAAATATTGCTTTCCTCCAGTTTAACACACTGTACCTGATAGTCCTGAGATGTTTTGGACTGAAGTTTCAGTCCACTTGGTCTGGTCAGGTCCACTAATAGTTCAGAAACATTACTGACATCTATTTCAGCCAAAGGTGAAGTTGCAGGAGCATTTAACAGTGTTTGTAGAGTTGGAAGATAAGCTTCTTCAAAGCATTCCTGGTTAGACCTGTTTCAATTGAGTCAAACATGAGTAGCATAATAAGACAAAATTAAACCTTAATTCACCCCTAAATTTTCTCTTCTATGATAAAAGTTCAGAGACCCATTACAATACATCACTCAAAGCAAAGTGGGAGGAGCCACCTAGGTAGAGACAGCCAGCAGGATCAAGACATCAAAACTGCTTCACAGAACCACCTCCTTTTAAGTTTTAGCACATAGTATTTCAAGTAAGTTTTAAGTAACACTAACTGCCTTTGAACAGTTTGAAAGTTCACCCATACTACTGAAAACCTAACTGATCTACACAGACATATTCTCTCTTAAAGGACAGAAATACATTTCTATAAATCTTTTATTTAGATTAATCTGTCTTCTGCTCATTCCTCTTTCCTGCTAGCGTTTTTCTTTAGGGATACTTGTCATTGTGTAAGAAAGCAAGGAAGTCTGGCAAAAAAAATGCAGTGGTTAACAAGATTTTTGGAAGAAATACTTGTGCTTTCTTTTCTGAGAAGAGTTAATAACTCCTGCCAAGCAAGTCTAAAAATCATGTTACACTTGGTTCTGCAGCAAGTTGTCTAAAAGCATAGTTCCACAAGACAGGTCAAAACAATTTAAAAGGTAAAGTGTCAAAAAGTACTAGTTGGCGAAGTGAAGCCTTTTTTGTTTCTGATACTTGTTAACCTTCTATTGGAACCCAAATATCTCCAGGAGAAAACTAAGTAAGTAAATAATTTCAAAAAAGCAGATTGATTGCTGCTGGATTATTGAGGCAAATCAGCTGACCTTTTGAGCGCTAAAACAGGAGCAAGAAAGAATGGAAGCAAGAACTCTCCCTTTCAGCATTTTTAAGGCTTTATATTGGCTCAAGCATAACTGAACTATCATGCAGATTATTTCCTGTAAATTAAATAAATAAATAAATAGAAGTGTAGTAACATATAGGCACAAGGCAGAAGTTTCTCCTCTTAGGCTGCCAGAGAGTTTATTACTCTTCAGAAAACATACCATGAATAAGAATTTCACACTGGTTACAGGATCCTGTCCCTATTATTAGCATGCCATGCTACTGCATTGACATGACAGAATATGTATAGAAGTCAGCATCAACATTTTTTTCCTCACAGAGTTCAAATATTTAATTTCATAAAGTAAGCTTCTTGATTATATCTGTGACCAAATGAAGAGGTTAACAGAGCAACACTCAGAAAACCAATGGGGTTTTAAAATTCGGTGAGAGATCAGTACCAAAATTAGGTATGAACCTCTGCCAAATCTCATTCATTACCTGAGTTTTCCTTTTCTGAATGGCAACTTTGCAGACAGTTCTGAATTACACATGGTAATTAATAATTCTCTTCTGAAGATACAGTATTGGTAACTGAAGACCATGATTCATCTTAAAATGAACTGTTTGTGATCCAGAATGCAGATGTTTTGAGAGAGAAAATCTATGAGGTTTCCTAACTAAACAGAGATTCCAAATCAATAAGCCAGATTAAGATTTAGCATTTTTTTTCTCCACAAATTTTTCTGATTTTTGCTTAAGGCACACACCTTGTTTTTCTTTTCAAGAAAAAGATCATCTTTGAGGTGCCAGAAGAAGTTGCCTCATTTGCAAATAATTTTGAAATACACAGAAATACTCAGATGGGCAATCACTAGGACTCATAATTAAAAATAAATACATAAATAAATAAAAGATTCACTGGGCCAGAAGACAACATTCACAGGTAAAATATTATCAATGTTAAAAGCTTAAATTCATTACTCAATATCAGAGATACTGGAAGCATATGAAATTAATTCTTCTGTTAGTTATTTTCAAAATAATTTAAGTAAGGAAAACCCCATTCTGGAGGAGACTGGGTATTTTTCTGTTGGTTTTTTTGGTTTTTTTTCCTGACAACAGCAAAAATACATTTGTTTGGGTATTTTTCCACTCCAAACCAACCCCCCTTTGAACTATTCCTCTTAATGGGGCAATTTACAAACCAAAAAAAAATGTAATTCAATTTGTTTTAGAAAAATAGTAAAGGTAATATATTACACCTAAAATAAATCTTAACCATAAAAAAAAAAAAAAGATAAAAACTCAGCAGTTCAGACTGGATAAAACCACTACCAACAACTGAAAAGTTAAACATTTTTTTCCTTTGAGCAAGTGAAAGGAGATGTTAATTACTGTTTAAGCTCCTGTCCCCTTACATAAGCTCTCTACCTCCTTTTTCCACTACCAAAATATACAGGAGATTTTTAATCTGCTGTGAATTTAGACTGGAGTACTGCTTGGTTAAAAACCAAACAAAACCACAACCAACCAACCTGCTACTTTGATATCTGCTTTACACCCATTATTTTCTTTTGAGGCATTCCTGCTAGCTACTTTTTAGTGACACTTCAAAGTCTATGTGTAGCGCTCAACAGCATAAATAAGTAAAGCACAACTTTTTAAATTAATCTTATATTCAGCATCTTGAAGAACAGTTTCAATTATAGGCTTAGGAAAGAAAAAAAAGTGGAAGGCCACAGGGGTAAGAGGAAATTAATGGAAACTCTTCAGAATAGTCATAGGTTGAGATTATGTACATTCAAAAGTAATATGCATAGGAGGCTGAACTAGAGCTTTAGGTGTAATCTGCACTTGCGCAATTTCTACTTGTGAAAGATTGAAAAAGGTTCCTAAAGCTGTTAGACTAATGTATATTTTCACATAATAATTTACAAAGGCCATACCTATTTGCATAAGCAAATAAAGGGAAGAAAACTCCCAGACAGTGTCTAAGTCGAGTATCCTCTTCGGTCACAGGATTATACCACAACAAAACAAGACGAGAAAGAAGCTTGGCACTAATCAGCCTCCCAGAGAACATCAGTTTGGCTATCCCTTCTGCAGCTTCTGTTCTAAGCTCTGAAAACTGAAGAAAGAACTGATTATATACACAACACACCAACCACAGCGTTTTTCACTAATACTTCACAATAATAGTCTGCATCCTATTTTGCCATCAGTTCTCTACATTCACAAATTCGCACGTGCACAGAAGCTCAAGAGTAACATTAGTCTCTATCAGTGACAAAGTTGTGGTCATTTTCTAGGACAACTATTTCAACATTAATCTCAATTACATATCATGTAATGTTCACATGCAACCTAATGGGATGGTAAATCTTCTGCAAAAGTTGCTTCAAAACAAAACTAAGGCAAATTTTATAGTATTTCTTACCTCACTGTCTAATAAACCTGAAAGAAGCTGCAGGAGGCTGTGAACCGTAGCAGTCTCTTCTTCCTCCTCTATTGTTTCACTTTCTTCCTCACAATTTTCGCTTCCAATGTGTGCATCTTCCTTTTGAGAGTCATTGCCTCTTCTGACTTTAAATGGCTCAATCCCAAACAGCATTAGTTGATCAAAGATTGCCTTTAAAGCACTGAGCTTTATCTTTATATTATCTACTTGTAAAACCTAGGTTTAATAAGGAAAATGCATACCATCATGTTACAGTAGATCACTGATGTTAATATTAAGCATAATAGGGAACTACTGGAGAGAGTCCAGCAGAGGGCTACAAAGGTGATCAAGGGAATGGAGCACCTGGGTCTGTTTAGCCTGGAGAAGACTGAGAGGGAATCTTATCTACACTTATAAATATCTAAAGGACGGGTGTCAAGAGGATGGGGCCAGACTCTTTTCAGTGGAGCCCAGCAACAGGACAAGGGGCAACAGGCACAAGCTGGAACACAGGAAATTCCATCTCAACATGAGGAAAAACTTCTTTACTTTGAGGGTGACAGAACACTGGAACAGGCTGCCCAGAGAGGTTGTGGAGTCTCCTTCTCTAGAGATATTCAAAACCACCTGGAGACGCATTCCTGTCCAACCTGCTCTAGGTGAACCTGCTTTGGCAGGGGGGTTGGAGTAGTTGATCTCCAAAGGTCCCTTCCAACCCCTACCATTCTGTGATAACAAAATTTTTTGCTTTAATAAGATTATTTAATTTGGGAAACTTTTTATAATACTTGGGACAAATTTCTGACTTTAGGGAGGCATGATATGAGTTTAAACCTCAATTTATAATACAGTCTGGGAAAGAATTTATCACGTCACCTACTCAATTTCCATTACATCGAATCAATTGAATCTCACTCATGGAGTGAGCATGCGTGTATGAGATGATCTTCTGCTATGGTGACTGACAGCTCTATCACCTTGTCTGAGCCAAGCATATCATCTCAAGGCCTGCTGTCAGTTCTCTTGAGTGTGTACACGAACACACTCTTAATAAAGCACAATGGCCCCCACACTTCTTTCTAAGACAGAATCTGAAAAGTTAACAATAGTGGCATCTTTTATATGCATCATCTTTCATATAATTAGCTCAGCATCACAACATTCACCACAAAGGTGCAAGATGTGGGTATTATGGCACACAGTGTGTTCCATATTCATAGATGTTTGGCCATGCTACTGTTTGTCCATTTGAATACTGCTTTATCCTCTAATTAATAATTCTTACTTAATCCATACAAAATTAATAATTCAGAACTTAAATCAGACACCCAAGATCACAGGTAAGTATGTAACAGAAATGAAAAACAAACCATCACAGTCACATTTTTAGTTTGGTTTCCCAAGGAAGGAAGGCTTACAGAATGCTACAGCTTCTCTTTTCTACATTAATAACATGAATACATGACTGATTTCATCCAGATTCAGAATAAAATGTGAGACCTTACAGGTAAAGAATTCCTACAAACTTTCAAGACAACAGGTGGCCTTACAAAGGAAAGGCATGCTACTTCGAAGATATGACATAAGCTTGAATATTGTTAGACCTCAGAAAAATCCACATGAAACCACACTCTCCAGATCCAGGTCTTCAGGAAATCAGGAATTACTGGTGCTCAAATAACCTAACTATGTAGAATGGCTTGTTTTAGATACAAGACTAGTTTTATTTACTTAGTCACACAGACCATCCTTCCATTCCCCATCAGACTTTTTACCTGTAACAGCAATGCAAGCTGTTGTTGGGCAAATTCTTTGTTCTGAAGGGCACAGCAACCCAAGCACAGAACTGCCATATTTCTCACCGCTGGATGGACGTTAGTTATGCCAGGAAGTATCTGGAAGCAATAATATTAGACTTTACAGTTGAAATACATAACTGGAAAATAAAAAAAAAATTACTACTAAAATGTGCTTACCCGAAACTAAAAGTAATTTAATTTTGATACAGGATTGGAAAGTGGTAGCTACTATATACTCTGTTTATCTAGATACAAACAGAAGCAGATAGAGTATGCTGTTTCAAATCAGCAATAAAATGATGGCAAAAGTTACATAGGTGTTTTGCTTTGTGCTTGTTTTCAATAAATATTTGTTTTCAAACAAAACTGAATTGACCACTCATTGTGAAATACAAAAAAAAAACCCACAACAAACACAACAACGAACCTACACATTTCTTCACAGAATACATTAGCATTCTTGCAGAGAAACAACACCCAGTTCCACATTGCAAAATACAGATGCCACTTCCATCTACTTGGAATAATGTCCTGGTTTGAGGTAAAACAGAACCCATTTTCTGTTTTACCATTTTTGAGAAGACAATGGTAAAAGTCCACTCAAAAGAAAAGCCAGACTAGATACAGGGTGAACACTACAATGGGATCATTTTATATTTTTGCGTTTAGTAAAGAGTTCAAGTATAAACAATAACAAATAAGATATCTCAAATCATGTAATACATGAAAGTCCAGCAGGAACAGCAATATGAAAGCAGGATCTTGGAGAAAGACAAGTGGAATAAACAACATATGCGAAAATTAAAGACAGACCGAATGAAAAAGAAAAGGCTTCTGGGGGACACATCAACACTACTTATGATTTCTAAGAATAATTCTATACATCTGAAAGAAATCAGTTGTGATTCACTACATTTAAACTAATCTAAATTGGTGTTGCAATTTTCTTTGCAGTTTGAATTCTAAGAATGCCCATATGGAGTCAGGTCATGTAGCCCATAGTCTTGTTATCAAAAAAGATCAAAACCAAATTTCTATAAAGTATTACATAAATAGACTAATTAGAGATCCCCAAACAGAGAATCATAAAATGGTTAGAGTTGAAAGGGACCTTAAAGATCATCTAGTTCCAACCCCCCTGCCATGGGCAGGGACACCTCCCACTAGACCAGGTTGCTCAAAGCCCATTCCAGCCTGGCCTTGAACACCTCCAGGAATGGAGCATCCACAGCTTCCCTGGGCAACCTATGCCAATGTCTTACCACCCTCAGAGTAAAGAACTTCCTCCCAATATCTAATCTAAATCTGCCCTTTTTCAGTTTAAAACCATTAGCCCTTGTCCTATCACTACATTCCCTGGTAAAGAGTCCCTCCCCATCTTTCCTGTAGGCCCCCTTTTAGTACTGGAAGGCTGCTATAAGGTCTACCCAGAGCCTTCTCCAGGCTGAATCTCTCAGCCTGTCCTCACAGGAGAGGTGCTCCAGCCCTCTGATCATCTTTGTGGCCCTCCTCTGGACCCACTCCAACTGGTCCATGTCCTTCTTATGTTGGGGGCTCCAGAGCTGGACGCAGTACTCCAGGTGAGGTCTCACAAGAGCAGAGTAGAGGGGCAGAATCGCCTCCCTTAACCTGCTGGCCACACTTCTTTTGATGCAGCCCAGGATGCAGTTGGCTTTCTGGGCTGCAAGCGCACACTGCTGGCTCACGTTGAGCTTCTCATCTGCCAACACCCCCAAGTCCTTCTCCTCAGGACTGCTCTCAATTCATTCTCTGCCAGCTTGTATTTGTGCTTGGGATTGCCCCGACCCATGTGCACGACCTTACATTTGGCTTTGTTGAATTTCACAAGGTTCGCACTGGCCCACCTCTCAAGCCTGTCCAGGTCTCTTCGGATGGCATCCCTTCCCTCCAGCATGTCCACTGCTCCACACAGCTTGGTGTCATTGGCAAACTTGCTGAGGGTGCACTCAATCCCACCATCAAAGATGTTAAATAGTACTGGCCCCAGTACCGACCCCTGAGGAACGCCACTCATCACTGCTTGCCACTTGGACATCGAGCCATTGACTGCAACCCTTTGAGTGCAGCCATCCAGCTAGTTCCTTATCCATTCCTTGTTTATCCATGCAGGCCTTATGGCCTTTTTGCTCGACTTCCTCCTTGTTGCAATGCATCGCTCCTGAGCTTGGAGGAGGTGATCCTTGAATATTACCCAGCTTTCTTGGGTCCCTCTTCCCTCCAGGGCTTTATTCCATGGTACTCTGCCAAGCAGATCCCTGAAGAGGCCAAAGTCTGCTCTCCTGAAGTCCAGGGTAGCAGGCTTACTGTGCACCCTCCTTGTCACCTTCAGGATCTTGAACTTCACCGCCTCATCGTCACTGCAGCCAAGGCTGCCCTTGAGCTTCACATTCCCCACCAGCACCTCCTTGTTGGTGAGAACAAGGTCCAGCATGGCACCTCTCCTCACTGGCTCTTCTATCACTCGGAGAAAGAAGTTATCATGGACGCATTCCAGGAAACTCTTGCTTGTGCCCAGCTGTGTTGTCCCTCCAACAGATATCAGGGTGGTTTGAAGTACCACATGAGGGCCAGGGCTTGTGAACATGAGGCTGCTCCTGTCTGTCTATGAAGGGGCCTCATCCGCTCAGTCTTCCTGGTTGAGTGGCCTGTAGCAAACCCCCACTGTAATGTCACCTGTCCCCGCGCTCCCTTTAAGCCTGACCCATAAGCTCTTGGTCAGCTCCTCATCTGTCTCCAGGCAGAGCTACATGCACCCCAGCTGGTCCTTGACACAGAAGGCGACACCCCCTCCTCGTCTCTCTTGCCTGTCCTTCCTGAAGAGCCTGTATCCTTCCATTCCAACACTCCAGTCACAGGAGCCATCCCACCACGTCTCTGTGATGCCAATAAGGTCATAGCCCTGCAGGCATATGCAGGGCATCTCTAACCCCTCTTGTTTATTCCCCATGCTACCTGCATTTGCATAGAGGCATTTAAGTTTGGGCCCCCGATGAAGCTAACTTACTGGCTGAAGTGGCTAGTTTTAATTTATGCTGCACTCCAGGTGCTCTCCTCATGACCGACAACCCTTCTGCAGGTTCTGAGCATCTGTTATTGATATCGACATCATATTGGTAGGGGTGGGTGAACTGCGGCTCCCCTCCCCTGGCAACTCTAGTTTAAAACCCTCTTCATGAGCTTGGCAAGCCTCTGACCAAAGATGTTCTTCCCTGACAGGAAGATGTTCTCTGACAGGTGGACCCCACCAGGCCTCAGTAGAACAGGTTTCTCAAAGCAAGTCCCATAGTCTAAGAAGCCAAACCCCTCACTGCAGCACCAGTCTTGTTGATTTGCCAAATTCAGTTGGCCCTAACAACCCCCTTCCCTTTGACCAGGAGGACTGATAAAAAAAACTACCTCTGCCCTAGAGTCCCTGACCGCTGCTCCCATCTTTCCTTGTATGTGGAAGGGATGAAACAAAGATGTATTTGAGTTCCAGTCTTTCTTAGATGAAAAGCTTCTGACTAGCAACGAAAAAAAAATAAATCTTAAAAGTTCTCTATTAGAGATCTCAACTTCAGCTGATAGCAAATCCAAGTAACTAAAGTACCAGCAAGGGCGGTAAGCAGATGCCTAAGCACCACACTTGGCACAGTATAACTGAGCACTGTCCAACACTGTCATACATTAGTCAAATATTTACCATATTCCTGTTTTATTTTAGTATCTCTCTGCCACAACCAGTTCTGGCATAGGAGCTCAGAACAGCTATCTGGACTGCAACTCCAACACAACAGGTTCTGGGAAGCCTTAAAAGCACCAGACACAGCACTACAGATAGAGCAAAGTGATTGTGAAGTAATCAAAAAACATCCTGCCAGCACCTAAGAGCCAGCTATGATGTATTAATTTTTATTATAGTGTGAACAGTATTTATTCCTACATACCAGAGATTCAATGATTTCTTTAATGGTTGGACCAATTCCTTTAGAAAGGGACATGATCTTCAGAAGCTCGTAACACATCATCAGACACTTCAACAGTGTTTCAGGATCATTCTTCAAGTGGATCAGGGAAAAGAGAAAGACATTAACACAAATGGTGGCTGAGATAAGGAGAATGGGGATATTAATCATAATTTTTCCCCACCCTAATAAACAATTCCTGTCCAGTACACATTTGTTGTGCAAGAATAGTAATCAAAATCTGTCTATAAACTATGATGAAAAGAGATTCAGGTTCATGTTTTCAGTTTCAGTTAGTTAAGAGTAAAAGCAGTGAAAACAAGATCCTTTAAGAATTCTTTAGTTACTCAAGGACAAAAGAGCAGTTTAACTGCAATTCATTTTTTGCTAGACTATACCATCAGCTTCTATAGATGCAGGAGAATACTAATTCATAAATGTTCATTTTCAATTTTTAAAATTTAGATGATACAAGGCCACTACAGTCTTTTAAAACTATAGAATAAACATCAAAATATAACCAGCAGTTGGGAATACAGGAAGTGAACAGACCTTCTCTACACGTGTTTCTCTAATTTCGGGTTGCTCTGCTTCTTTTAGCAGATCATTTTTTCTCTGTTCCAACTCAGTTATTGTCTCTTTTAATACTGATGCTCTATTAAAATCCTGCAGAGTAATACATTCTTCCAAAGCTTCTTTTGCTTCAAGAAGTTTCACTTTTATTTCAGCCAACTGAAATACAAAGTAAAAGGAAATTAATATAATACCATAACCTTCATGGTATTAGCCAACAATACACTACTGACACTAGCCAATAATACACTACTATATAAAACTCTTACTAGAGGGATATACTTAAAAAGTATTTGTTAACTAAAATCTGCTCACCTTAAGCTCCCGCTTTCTTATTTCAGCAGCATCAACAGGCTGGTCGACTGTAACAATTGGCTCACGAACTTCTGATATAATTTCTGCAATCTATTGTTACAAACAATATATTAGTGCCATTAATTTCAGCTCAGATGTCAGATACTAAGCATTTAACTTTTCCAAATTTAAAATACCATCCTTCTGAAAAAGCATTGAACATTTGTGCAGTTTCCCTTAACAGCTAATTCACTGCAAATAAATCCTCAATTTGACAATACACAGTCTAACCGTGAAAGTCTAGTGTTTTCTACCATTTGACTAGGTAAGCAAGAAAATAGAAGACTGCATATCCATGAATAAGTTAAGCAGCTTTTATGCCAACAGTTCACAGGCACCAGATCTGAACACGTGCTTTAAAAAGAATTATTGGTAATGAGATTAAGGTTTTTCATCTGTTACTACTTCAATCGAAATACAACTAAGAACACCATCATTTAAAGGTCTATAAACCACCATATGTAGTATAAGAAGCCATGTAAGTTATTTAATTTGGAAGCCAAATACATGCATAGAACTAGAAGCAGAACTAGGCTCAGAGTTTTTCTGTTGGTTAGGGGTTTTCTTTAAAGTCAGACCTATTACGTTAATAAAAAATGAGATTACACATGAGGAAAACTAAAGACTGAATGAGACAGGATAGTCTTAATTTATCTTTTATCAGATCACAGAATCACAGAATAGTCAGGGTTGGAAGGGTCCTCTGGAGATCATCTAGTCCAACCCCCCCGCCAGAGCAGGGTCACCTACAACAGGTTGCACAGGACAGCGTCCAGGCGGGTTTTGAATGTCTCCAGAGTGGGAGACTCCACAACCTCTCTGGGCAGCCTGTTCCAGTGCTCCACCACCCTCAAAGTAAAGAAGTTCCTCCTCATGTTAAGATGGAACTTCCTATGTTCAAGCTTGTGCCCATTACCCCTCGTCCTATCAATGGGCACCACTGAAAAAAGACTGCTCCCATCCCCCTGGCATCCTCCCTTCAAGTATTTGAAAGCATTAACAAGATCCCCCCTCAATCTTCTTTTCTCCAGACTAAAGAGACCCAAATCCCTCAGCCTCTCCTCATATGAAAGATGTTCCAATCCCCTAATCATCTTTGTAGCCCTTTGCTGGACCCTCTCCAGCAGATCCCTGTCCTTCTTGAACTGGGGAGCCCAGAACTGGACGCAGTATTCCAGATGCGGCCTCACCAGGGCAGAGTAGAGGGGGAGGATGACCTCCCTCGACCTGCTGGCCACACTCCTTTTGATGCACCCCAGGATGCCATTGGCCCTCTTGGCCGCCAGGGCACATTGCTGGCTCATGGTCATCCTGTTGTCCACCAGGACTCCCAGGTCCCTTTCCACAGAGCTGCTCTCCAGGAGGTCAGCCCCCAACCTGTACTGATGCATGGGGTTATTCCTCCCCAGATGCAGTACCCTACATTTACCCCTGTTGAATTTCATTAAGTTCCTCTCTGCCCAACTCTGCAGCCTATCCAGGTCACGCTGTAAGGCAGCACAGCCTTCTGGCGTATCAGCCACTCCTCCCAGTTTAGTGTCATCAGCAAACTTGCTGATGGTACACTCTATCCCTTCGTCCAGATCATCGATGAATATATTGAACAGGACTGGACCCAGTACTGACCCTTGAGGAACACCACTTGTTACTGACCTCCAACTAGACTCTGCACCAGTAACCACAACCCTCTGAGCTCTATCTGTTAGCCAGTTCTCAATCCACCCCACTGTCCATTCATCTAGCCCACACTTCCTAAGCTTGCCTGTGAGGATGATGTGGGAGATCACCTCAGTTTAACTTCCTCTCAAGCTGTACTAAATCAACAGAATGTATTGAATCAGTGTATTCCACTAGAATAACAGAAATGCACACATTTACTGTTACTATTGTACTATAATGCTAAGATTACCATAGTTCTATCGCAATTGCGTAACAAATCTACATCCTAGCTTTACCCACTGGATTGAGGTTTTCCAAAAGCGGTCTCTGTCCTTAAGTCCAGGGTTATTTAAAATATTTGAGCAACCAAGGGTCTATTTTTCAGGAATCAAGTTTAAATAATTATGCTATATATAAAGACTCTACTATATAAAATACTTTTCTCATAAGCATTTTTACTACCTATCTCAGCTAAAGGAGGGAAAAGAAATCTGAAACCTGGAGATGTACATTATCTTCACTATGAATGTTCTAGTCAAAACTGTTTGGATCTAATACGCCAAAGGACTCTGAAAAATGCTGTCGAAGTGTAACACTTCCCTAATTTGAGGATTACATTCACACCACGAGTCAAATTTCTAAAGATAAAGATCTTTAGACAACCACAAAATGCAGCTATGCTAAAAAAAAAAGAAAGGGGGGGGAAGCAGAAAATAAATGCTAAAAATATTTTAACTCCTGATATTTCTGTTACAATGCCTTGTAAAGGCTGTTTCATATATGTGGAAGACCAAGCCTAGAAAACGATGAGCCTTTAGAATTACTCACGATTTGAATCCTTCTGTCATCATCCTTAACTATGCTGAGTAATCTTTCCACAAGCAGAGATATAAGGGCTGTTGAAGTTGCAGGTAGCATGAGAATCTTCTGTAAAGTAACTAACAGATGCTTTCTGCATTAAAGAGAAAAGAAACTAAACAATCTGTTTGCTTATTCAAGAAAGTGGAAGACATAAGAGTTAATATTTTACCCACTTTGAGTTAGTGTGGTGAAGACTTTATAATTCATTGTAAGAGAAATTACTCTATAGCTATATTAACTGCTGAATGTATTTTCTTACTTAGCAACGTTTGTCTTTTCCTAATTTTACCTGATTTCTCTCGATTAGAAAATGCTGACTCTTTTAATCAGGTGTCACTACTGTCCAATGAAAGGTCATACCATCAGAAAACAGTCAGAGTATCAATACTGTAGAATGCTTTCATAGAAAATACCTGGCTAGAAACTAAAAAAAAAAAAAATTACAAGTTAAACTATCCTGCCAGTCTGGCGTACATATAATGTGTGCCACTGAGAGTTTGAAATTGTTGCTGCGTTTGTACTATCATAACTGCAATTTTTCATAAAATGCCTTTGATGGTATGAAATTCCAAATTTATTCACTCTTACCACTTCACATCAAAAGGCTGTTCAAATTCCAGTTCAGCTTGGCATCTAAAACATCTGTAACCTTTTAGGCTTTAGCAGACTAGGCATAAAAACCTAAGAAACACACATGCTACTTACTACAAGTCATCTGCCAAGAAGTAATCTATTTATCTCTTTTTATTTTTTTTATATACTACGTTTCAAATGAACAGTCTTGTTAACTTCATAATCTCGAGAATACATTATGAAAAAAAATGAATTTGTTCTCCCCACACAATATTCTACCTGCATTAAAACTCATTTTTCCATAAAAGTAAGCAGACGATATTTGGCACACTTTGGGGAACAATTCCATTAGAGAGACTGTGCCTTTTTTTTCCAGCTAGCATTAGAACTGTATTCTGTCTACTTGATCGGGTTATTTTCCCAACAAAGACTATATGTCTGTCCATAGGCATGAGTGCCATAAGCTTCATAACACAGATTTTATATTTAAGTTTACCTTCCTCCCTCTTCTGTGGTATCCATGCAGCCTATGATAAGAATCAGTTGCTGGCCTATAAATTCTTTTGTCATCAGGTTTTCAAAACAGCTGAAGTCTTCTTTTTGTTTCTCACTAAGAACTGGCATATTTTGAAGGTAACTGAATCCAAATAGAACAGATATAATTACATTCAGAGTCATTGTTGGAAAGAAAAAAAATACAAAACACAACAAAAAGTACAAAACTAAAAAAACCAAACACTCCCTCCCCCAAAAACACACACCACTTTCCTGTCCTGTATAAACCAAACATTCCCTTCCCCACCACTTTTCTGTCCTGTATAAACAAGCAGTTACCTTATTTACAAACCTTAAAAATTAATGATTGTGTTCTCCTTTTCACAGATTAATAGTTCCAGAAAGTTATTTATACCAAATAATATAGTTTAAAAATAATGCACTTCATTAAAAAAAAAAAAACTTATTTGAGAATGCAAAACAGTAAGAAACAGCAAATGACAAGTTATGCTTGTACATCTGTTTTCAGTTCTGTATCCCTGCATAAAGGCAGCATCTTAGGAATAAATGTATACATGTACCATTTTTCATATATACAACTAGAATTTTTCTGTATATTTAGGTACTATGTATTCTTCTACATGTTCAGAAGCGTTATATTGCCTACAAGACAGAATACAAAAAATTCATTAAAGTGTGCAGTGAATGTTGAAATCTTTATCTGATCAAGTATGCTGTCACAGAAGAACAATCTGTTGTCAGATACACTCAGCCACACAGCATGGCAACTAATCAGTTTGTTCAGTTTCTTTTATTTTTATTTTTCTAAACTCATTGTTCTTTTATCCATCAATGAGAGCATGCATGTTCAGAAAATCTGGAGTGAAACATATCATGTACAAAATTCAATACTGAAGATAATGCAATATATATAATTCAAATACTGATATGAGCTGTGAAAAAGATGCTTATTTTTACTACAGCTTTGCAGATACTTTTCAGCAACAGCTCATTAAATTTAGCAAATTTAAAAAAAAATAATCTTCAAAGTTAGGACAAAAACGTAGCTACTATTTAAGAACATCTGAAATTACAACAATGTAGGCAGCTAGTTCTGATCATTTAACAATAATGTTACCTGCACCAGATAATAGTGAAATATCTAAATGAAGCTTACAATCTTGCTTTTTTTTTTTTTAAGGATTGATGACTTGCAGTTTCTTGCTCCTCCTAACTGATACTTTCACAGTGCAAATAAAGACTTGGATTGTACAATTGCAAATCTTACCTGAAACAACTGGTGGCACTGCTCACCAATGAATAGTTTAATAGTTGATACTACAAACAAGTACCAGCAAACCTAATTAATCTTACTCAGCCTCTTCCTGAGGGGGAAGATTATTGAAGGCATTTTGAGTAAGATTGGATGGAAAAAAGAAAACTTTTTTTTTTTTTCAAGAAGAAATATTTTATGGATTCTTAAATTAATTATGAATGAATAAATTTACACCCACCAGACTGGATCCACATTTCAAAATTAAGGAAGCACAGATGCTTAATTTATTAAAAATTTATGAAACATGCTAACATCTTCCACATTGAAAAGTAGCAATGATTTTTACAAGTACTACTAGTATACTACACCCACTGAAGTGAGAAAAGAATACACGTTTTAAATTGGAAATCTCTATCAAAAAAATGCATTTTTCAGCAGATCTGATTTATAATAATTTCAGGAAGCTTCACTCAACGTTTCGCATGTACAATACCTTAGTTAAGATTTCTCAGCATTCTCCATGCTCACAAACAAATTCTGTTCAAATTTTATGTTAAGACTAAAGTATCCCACTGAGACAAAAAAAAATTTACCTTTCTTCACTTTGGTAAAAAGATTGACTTAAAACATTCTTTTTTTTTTCTTTTACAGATCAAATGTTCTGTAATTGGCTCTTTTAGCAGCTCTGTCCCTGCCTTCAAATATAAGTTTCTGGGAAGCATGACTGCCTGAGCAGGGGAATGAACTTTCAGTTTCAAAATCACTTCTCTTGAAGACAGCTGTCAAATTCTACTTTATTTTCACAAATTACAACAATGAAAAACTATTGGTTTCTGCAAGCTCTAAAAACCTCTTTCTGCAAACAGACAGCAACCTACATAACAGATGGACAAAGGATAGCTGCATATTACAGAACAATTATTCTATTACCTTAAATGGCAAAGAATTATATGCTATTGATCTAGCAGTCCGTTCTTGCTGATAATCCATGAGAAAGGACATTCCAAAAACTGTTTTCAAGTTATAAATTTGCTTTTTACAGTTTTTGTTTAAAAAAGTAAATCGTCTCAAAAATCTTAAAAAAAAAAGTTTAAATAAAATAAATTAAATTAAGAAATCACTGTTCAGGCACAACTTTGGCTTTGGAGGAAACCTGAACAGTTGAATAAAAGAAATATTGTCTACTTTTTAAAAAGAAATATCTATTTTAGTGGTAACAGATTTATTTTTAAATGCAATGTACCTTAATAAATAATCTGCATATATAGCTGGTTCTGGCAACACCTGTTCTAGTAAATCTGCACCTTCTTCACCTTTTGATTTCAGATATTGACAGAGACATCTCCAATATAACACATTCTCAGACGTTAAGTCTTCCAGCGGAATCAGTTTTCTAAACAAAAATAAATAAATAGAGATAAATAAAATAGGGTCAAAGACAACAAATGCACAGAAATAGATTATTTCCTAAAATGAAAATAAAATCCTGTCAAAACTATTCCCCACAGAAATACTTAAAGACCGACAAAAATAACAATTTCTTTCTTAAGTGAGGGCACAGAGCTCCCTGAGCCTCTTACTACATTGCACTTTTCAGTATTTTAAATCAAGGCTGCTCATACCACTTTGCAGCAAGATTCTGCTCAGCCCTTCCGACCTCCTAGAGCAACAACCCAAGTACTTTAACTCCATGAAACCTTGTTATCACTGTACAAGTCTGGAAAATTGAACTCCATTAATCTGCAGAAATGCAACAACTGCATTCAATTATTTTTCACCTTCTGTTTATGAATTTTCTTCCGTTCTTAATACAAGACCTTCACAGAATATTCGAGCAGCAATCGCAGTATGTCAAATGCAAAAAGTAATAGAACTGCTTCTCAGCATCTCTGTAAACTCATCCTGTTTACCAGTCATAGGACCCCCACTCCTTTTTATAATCATAGTCTTTTCCATCCTAAGCACGGCATATAAGCTTTGTTTTCAGAAGCAGAATGTGAAGTTGTGCATTAATGCTACCTCAAAACAGAAAAGACAGTCACTGTCAGTGGTATTTTTCACTCCCTTTAATACCATTTTACTTGCGAACTATCAAAAACAATAATAGTTCCCTTTTAGGTCTCTCTTACACACAAAAAAAGAAAGAAACAAAAAAATCCCAGCAACATGTAGATGAAAACTGATCATTTGGTGGCTTCCCATTTATCTGACAAGTCTTTATTTAAAAGTAAATTTAACAAGCAGAAATCATAGACTTCAAAAAATCTAAACATTTATCATACGGATACTGCATCACTCAAAACATCATACAAGAACAAGCCTAATATTTTCCATAAATCAAATAACCTCATTACAAGCTGAATAATTTCACTTACTTCTCAAAATGTCATAAGTCTAAGAGATCTGCTACTTAAAAAAATTCTCAGTTATCCCAGCCTTTCAGAACAGAAGCCTCATTTTGTGCAGGATCAAAGTCAGACTGACAAGTCCATAACTATACAAATATTTCCTTTAAAGCTCTTAAGATATTGGCACATTTCCAGAGGCTGCAAGAAAGTTATTTGCATTGATGCTTTTTAAAGCCAGACAGGCCCACATCTATAGCTTTGGACTGAAACGCATGTAGCATCTGCTGATCTAAAACACTTGTCATAAGCTACTACTGGAATGGAAGACACTTCATATGATGATATTACACATTTTCCCTCAAAACATGGAATAAGATTTTGTTATCACTTTTTAACCATTGAAAATTCATCATTTAAGTTTATCATCTGAGATTAGAGTCCTACCATTGCTAATGGTCGTTCTACTCTGGTTGACTCAATTAACTCGAGCTGTTTTTTCTCACACCTTTTTGCCTCCCTTAGCAATTTCCTACAACTTCTAATTTCTTGTTTTCTTCCACCCTTCATTTCTGTTTTATGGATCTTGATATTCATCATGCCATCTCCTTCACAGCTTAGAAACTAACTCACTTAATCAAATTCTACCAAATATTAATACAGGAAAAGAAGTGTCTAAGATACCAACTTCTGTCAAGCTCTGTTAATAGAAGTAAAATACCTTCAAAAGGAGGCTGAAACACAAGCCAAGTAATTCCACTCGGATTGATTCTCCAAACAGTTCATGGATAACTGAACCAGCCCCAAATTGTGCTGCCTCTAGCTCAGCAAAAAGGATAGAGGGAAGCCAAAGAGGACTAGGAAATGTGTGAGAAAAGACAGAAGCATTACTGAGAGGGAGGAGGAACGGGAGAGAAGAAGCTTTTCAGTACCACAGCTTAAAAGAGAGGGAATCACAGTTGTGAGGGTAAACTAGAGCATTGCCATTATTGTAAGCTGTACAGACAGTACAGAAAATAAAACAAACTAAGTTGTTACTCATAGAAAAGGTCATTTAGTTGATTAATTTACTGCCTCCTCTTAAACTCTAAGAGTGTAATTTTTGGGGTGTTCAGGAAACAAGAAGTCAAAGACATTTTTCATTTTTTCCTCTTGCTTATCTGGCGCAATCGTTTTCAGCTGGTCAACACAGATGTTTTAAATAAGAAAAAAGCATATCCAAAACACTTAAGTACACAAACACCAGGCATCGTGGCTTACACCACAATAGCAGTCTTTTATCACAGGTAATGGTTATTCTGCTCCCCATTTAGATATAACCCTGAATCTACTATTCTTATACAAAATACTCATCTTTTGGAAAAGAAAGCTGCTCTGCATACCTGGTGTCAAGGTTTTTACAGTTCTGAGCAAGGTCATGAAGTGGAGATAATGAAAACATAGCATTTAGTACTGGGATGGCCACTTCTGGGCAGTTTTCCACATCCAGTCGATGAAGCAATTCTAAAATATCCCCTTCAGTCAACCGTAACCAGGCTTGAAGCAGCTTCTTCTTCATTACCTCCTTAACAGCATCTAATAATACAGGAATTTAAATGGTTTAAAACATTAAGGGTCAAAAAATACCAAGTTTTCAACATAGTTTCACAAATCATTTTTCTATAGAGACCTTTTTGGAAAGAAGTTGTCATGTAGTTGAACTTAACATTACCTCAAAAAAAAGAAAAAAACCCAACCCCACAGTTAAACAAGAACTACCTATGGAGCACTACTACATTTTTGAGGCAATGTATTTCCCACACATACACACGGAATTAAAAAAAAAAAAACAAACCTCTATCCAAACACTGTTACATCCAAAGACAGCACCTCAACGTAGCAAATCTACAAACCATGAACTCTTGTAGAGCAGGGAAATATTCTAGGGAAGCACTGTTATATACTTGCTCTGTTTCAGGCATTTAGGAATTGGCTGCTTTTGGAGGCATGATACTGCTGTACAGACCTGAACTGCCACACAGAATTCCTGTGTTAATTCAATTATTCAACTGGATTATGAAATTTACATAAAGACACTTCAAGTCCCTCCTCCTCATTGCCACAATGAACAGTTTCTGTATCAGTAGAGTAGTCTTTAATCAAGGAAAAGAGTATTTATGGGAACATCTAGAATACATACATCATTAATACATACAGATTTAAGCAAGGAAGCAGAAAGGCTAATAGTCTGTTGGATGTAAAATATAACTAGGGAGCGATACAAGTATGCTCTTAGGACCTTTTAGAAAACAATATCCAATATAATGAAAACAAAGTCCACACACACACTGACAACGTTCTTTCCTCTTACAGTAATAAAGATAGCATTTAAATACAGTCAAGTGTTCAAAAAGAGCTGTAAAAAGGCTTGAAAGAGCTAAATTAAGGTACTAAGAATGAGAAACCTCTCCAAGAAGGTGAAAAGCATAAACTAGTAGAACGAAAGACTGTGAGAGCGGAGAATTGACAGCTCAATGCACCCCGAGAAGCAGACCTAAGCAGAACCTGGATTATATCTTCTAGGTCTTGTTTAATTATAAACCCTTCTTCTAAAGCTGAAATGGGAAATATCCAAAAATTTCCACCTAGCAACCTTGAACGAGCATGTTCCTTTCTTGTTAGCTTGGGAGTTACTCAGATAAGCAAATTAGACAAAGATATACATATTAAAGGTTATAGCACTTGCAAAACAGATCAGAATGAGTGAATACTAGTGGATGTATACATAAATGCAGCCAATTTGGAACATAAACCTCTTTTGCCCAGCAAAGAGCATAGGATATCACTGATATCGGTGATATTACATGCCCTGGCAGATACAATTATCAAACTGCTATTAATGTTTACATTTCAATTCTTAAATATATTAGTTACAAAAATATTGTTAAGTGTTTCAAAATACACTGATTAAATAATTACATTTTTCTACTTCTGTGTTTAATTACGTTGTTGTTTTTTTAATTTTAATAGCATTTGGTCCTATTTTAGAGCTCAGTGGCTTTCAAGTTTTTTGCAAGTGCAATCCTTCTCTGGCTTGTCTACTATAAGCAGACTGGAAAACCAAAGCAGCAAGCAGAATTTATTCTGCTTATACATCTCCTGGTACCTCATGACTCCCTTTGAGCTCCTTATTATTGCCATCACAGCTTCCACACAAATCACCCCCAGACCATTAGAAAGTATTCTCTCAAACATTTATATAAAGATGTTGAGAAAGATGATCTCTTACCAGATCTGTCATTAAGTCCTTGTTGCAACAATTTTACTCTCTGCGCTATTGACAGAGCTCTCATGTGAACTTTTTCTGCCAAAACCTTAAAAAAAAAATTAAGACATTAAAATACATTTCTACAAATGATAACAATTGTATTCATTAACTACCTGTGGGTTTAAACTCAGTTTTATCCATCCACAGAAGCCACAAGTCAATAAAAGCCTGTAATACCTATACCATCAGCATCATACCAATACATTAACAAGCAGATTCCTGTGCATGGAAAAAAATGTAAAATAAAGTAAGAATAAAGTTAACAAAGAGCTTCAAAGCTTGGCAGCTCCACTTGAACGTAACACCTAGATGTGAAAACTATTCTCTCTTTAAAGGTCCAAAAGCAATGAATACCTGCAATGAAATGACTAAAGTATGTACTATTCTTAAAGCCTACTAATGCACAGATTCAGTTAAAAAAATATAATTTAATCTAAATTAAGAAAGAACAGAAGTAGGTTCTGCATGAGAAAAATGAACATTTTGTTTGAAGATTTTACCTAAGATGCCTGTCTGCACAAGAAACATACATGCATATCTTCTTGCCCCTAGGCCTACACGTAAATGTAAGTAATGGTTGATACTTCTCATAACTGGAATACATAAATATTCAATTTTTACACTAGTATTGCTGCGATACTAACTGTATTGAATTATCTATTATGCAATAGCAAAGAAAATTTGCTTCACAAACATCACAAAATGCATAGACAGAAAACCAAAGATAGTATACATAATGTATACTTATACTGCCTGATCCTGAGGAGCTGAGTTATATCACAAAGTAATTTCTATCAAGCAAGTTCTCCAGTCAAGTTCAGGGTTTTAACTTGAAAACGTCTATTAAATCACTCCCCCTCAAAATTCTGGCAAGTGAAAATAAATTATTTAACTGTTCTTAGTGTTTAGCCAATGAAATATAATAAAAGTTTTAAAGCCCTTTTCCTAAGTCAGTCTTTGAAATTACTATTAAGTGATTCAATTTACCTCATATGCCAGCTTCCTGACAGCTTCCTTTATATCCATAGTACGACCTACAATTTTTGGCAAAGTCCTTGCTGATGGAGCAATACATGACAGCACTGCACGCCTCACTTCTGAATTTGAATCATTCTCAAGCAATGTGTTGTAGACTGAAAGTAAAATAGTCATAATAAAGTTTTCATAAGAGTTTGAAACATTATAGAAAAACAAAAAATACTAAAAAAATTAATAAAAATCAGCAGCTATTATTAAAACCCTTCCTCCGCCCCTGCATAGATCATACAAATTTAGGGAACAGTTCAGGGTCACAAGCCCAAGATTTTATGACAATTACATGCTGAGCTATGATCTCAAAAGAAAGTCAACTAAGAAAATAATATTTGCAATCATAAGTAGGAAAATTGCTACTCTAGACCCCACCTATAAATAACCACTTTGTCATTTACTGGACAAAACAAAAATAATAAATGCTTCCAAATGTTGGCTCCTTAATACCTCTATTCACCGGCTATACATCCTTATTACCTTTGAGGTAGATCCTCAAATTTTCCGGTAAATGGAAAACTACAATCTACATTAAGCCTACCAAAACTCAAACAGTAAATCTCTTGTGTAATGCTTTTTGTTATAGTATTGACTCTTCTTCAAAATTAAAAGCAACAACAAAAAGAACTGAAGAGAATACTTGAATTCACCTTCTTGTTCTAAGAGATAATGATTGACTACGAAATTTATGTCCTCCTAAATAAGGAACTTCCAAACAAACACTTAGAAAATATAATTTCAAAGAAGCTGCCTTAACAGCAAAAAAAAAAACCCAACTAATCAACTTACTCTCTTCACAAAAGAAAGTACATAAAGTTTATTCAGGGCACAATTTACATAACAGCAGCTACACTGACACAAACCTACAGACCGTCAACCTTGAGGCAATGTAAGTAGAGGCTTAGTCAAGAGTCATACCATACACAAAGTAACACACAAATGACACAAAAAGAGCATCAAGAAACCTGGTTTCCAGAGATGCTAATCTCTTAAAGGAAGTAATCCATGAACAAGATGAGATTTTGGGGGGGGGCAGAAGAAAGGCCACAAAAAATCATAGGTCAACAATGTCAGTAACTAGTTTGCCTCTCATAGAGCAGTCAGTCATAGTTTGAGACAAAATTAGTTTTTCTATTACCATCTCCACACGTCTAAGTGTTTTTGTAGTTCAGTTCAATTAATAGTATAAAAGGGTCCTTAGAGGGCAAGAACTGAGCAAGCGTGTATTGTATCTCCACCCCAATTCACAACACACCATTATTCTCACCATCCTTCAGCTACATTCAGTTCATAGAATAGCCCAAGCCCAATATGATTTGTCTGTCACTTAACCACCAGTGGATCTCTCCTTCAATCAGTTCTGCCTTTTCCCCTTGAACATACACAACTCTTGCATCTACAGCCCCCTCTGCCAAGAGGCTCCACAGTTTATGAATTATTACAAGAACACCCAGTAAGTCTAAAAGTGTTTTAAAGTAATGTAAATCAACAAATGTTGTTCTTAAACAAAAGAAAAAATCCAGTATTACTTACTATTAACAACAGGACAATTTTCATCCTTAGGATCTTGAAGTCTTGACAGGGCCAAGACAGCTTGAATTCTCACATTCGAAAATTTATCTTTAAGTCGAATCAGCATAGCTTCATTAATTTTATCAAATAAATCATCATCAATCTGGGCATTCTCTGGCATATTTCCCAAAATTTTATTAACAAGCTGGCATGTTCGAAACCTAACTGCATGGCTGTTCGCATTGTGAGACTTAGGGAAAGAAAAAAACCAAAAGTATTCTTAATAATCACACTTTTCTCATTTCCAACATAAGGCTATTAACATGCATATGTAAGTAGTTAATATTCTATACAGTACATGAAATATGCACGTCTGTATTTTAAGAGCTTTTCCTATTTAAGGAAAACACGGCCTATCACTTATATCAGTGTATATACTATCAGTTATATATACATAATTAGCCATATCTTCACAAAGGAAGAAACATGCTTACCACTTCATACAGACTACAGTATGTCAGCTAACTTACCCCTCTGTCGCCATAAAACATTAGAAGGGGAAAAAAAATAAAATAGTGATGATGACTAGTGATCTTGGCCTGACCAATAATTTTTCATATCAAAACATTAGTTTAAGAAAATGTAATTCTACTTGTGTTTTCATGCTATTGGAACTGTCGATCTTCTTTCTATACAACATTTGCAATAAGCAGAAATGAATAATACATATGCCAACCATACTTGTATGAAAGATCTTTTAATATTTTTATTTATCAAAGAAACCATATAAATTCATTTCCACAATACTTCCAGAATTTCACACCTATAAATGCACCTACAGTAAAGCCTATAATAACACATCTGACAGCCAAATAAAAAAGCAATTCTTATTTTCTCACTGGCCTAACTTTTGAAATCCCATTGCTCGGGTGGGGCAGGTGTTACTGATAAAGCACTAGCTTTGCCTTGCTTTCACTTTTTAAGTTCTAGTTTGTTGCATCTCCAGCACCAGCAAGTTTTTCCTACTGCATGAAGTTTCCATTTATTATGTTAAAGCTTTAATAACAAGCGTTACTATACCTCAAGCAGAAAGTTAAACACATAATTCAAAAGCAAATTATCTTCTTCTCCTTCCTCACTACCATCCTCTTTCTCCATTTGATAAAATGAAGTAACAAATTTAGCCACAAAATCGATCACTTGTTCCACTGCTGGTTCCCGTCTGTAGATTATCATAGCATACTTAAGGAAATGAATGAATTTTTCATGAAAGTCTTCCTTATTTTCCAACTGAAAAAAAAAGTAGAAATCAGACCACAACAAAAGATAACTACCTGGTTCATCTTTCAACAGCAGTACCACAGAAAAATAAAATAAATGGGTTTACAACTGACAACTCCCATTTAAATTTTTAAAGCGCTAAAGCCAGCAGTTAGGGCACACCCACTGTTGTGCACTCTTCACTGAGTATTTTGCTTTAACTCCACACTAGGTGTATGTCTTGGCCGCTGCGCTCCATTCTGGAGTTTACATTTACCTGCCAACAGGTTTCAGAACGGCAACCGACACCCTCATTCATTATTATCCTGTGTCACACCTACTTCTCGGGTACCCAAACGCCTTCCAGCAACATCATTAACTGCCGTGGGCCGTTCTGACACCCGTGATCGCAAGAGACAACTGTGTATAATAGTTTAGCGTGTGGCTTGGTTTTGTTGGGGTTTTTTTGTTGTTGTTGTTGGGTTTGGTGGGATTTTTTTATCTTTTTGGGTGGGTTTGGGTTTTTCTAAGTCGCAGGGCTCTTCTGTCATACTGGCCTCAACGCTTATTTTAGGGAAAACAAAGCCGAAGAGCCCCCCTGCCCTCTGAAGGAAAAGCCGAGCAGATCCTGAGCGCCCCCCACTTCCCCCTCAGCCCGGCGGGTGACAGGACCGCTCCGCCCCGCCGCTGGCACGCCCCGAGGGCGGCCGTACCTGGTTGTAGGTGCTCTTCAAATCCACGACAAGTTTCGCGTGGCTCTGGTGAGGCTTCTGGGCCAGCTGAAAGGCTTCCTTGATTTGCAGAACCCTCTTTTTTGCTCCCATGGCTGCAGGGAAAGGGGACGGTCACGCCAGGACCTCCGCCCGTTCCCCGCAGCAGAGCCCTACAGCGGCAAG
>VZSZ01007895.1:3277-59137 GCA_013398815.1 Ibidorhyncha struthersii | reverse complement strand
GAGCCGAGCCGAGGGGCCGCCACCACAGACCGTCCCCCGCCAACCGCCGCCGCGCGCACCAGCAACGGCCGCACCGCCCGCGCGCCCAGCTTCAAACCGGGCGCGAGTACCGCTCCCAGTCTCGCGAGAAAGTCGGGNGGAGAGGGGAGCGGCTGGGGCGGCGCGGGGCTGGGGCCGCCTCCGCGGGCGCGGCGGTTTCAAAGCAGGGCGGGTGTCGGCTCTGCTGCGGCTGAGGAGAAGCGTCGGGCGAGAGGATTTCCAGAATGTGTGTTGGTGCAAAATAATTGAATGAGGCTGATAAACTCTGGTACTGCCCTCAGCCGTTCTGCCAAAGTCCTGTCCGGACGTGGTCATCTGGAAAAATGAGTATAGTTGCATTTTATAAACGGGAGCATTACACCGAACCAATTGGGGTAGCTTAGCCGGTACCTAAAAGTAATAAAAGCCCTTCGGAGAATGCTGAACCGATGAGCCAAAAAGTGCTCAGCTGCTGTATCTAGAGGTAGATTTATTTGCCTATTTTAAAGTTCACTTTTGCCCATTTTAAAGATTTAGGTAACAAAGGGGATTAAGTTCACTAGGTTAACCGGCTAAGTAACCGGTTACTTAGTTCCCTGGGGGACCTACCTAAGCTGAAGCCAGCTTGCAGGCTGTGTTTCTTACTGAGACATCCTGCTTTGTATGGGCTGTAAGCGGGGGTGAAAAGATGGGTAGTATGGGTAACTGACTTGTTGGAATGCTATTTGTGTTCCTTCCAGACTGAACCTTTTACTGGTAGAAATTTCCCCCAAATTTTCAAGCATTTGTTGTGAACCAAATGGTCTCCCAGAAATCCTTTAACTTGAGAATAGTAATAAATTTTGTATCTCACTAAAACCAGGCAAGATAACTAAGCTCAGACTCCAGAGACATTTTACGGGTTACAGAACATACTGTGAGACAGGGACTGATATTAAATGAGAAGCAAGGCTTCAGTGATGATTAGCTGAGGGGAAGCATTCTGAGTATATTAATTAGAGAGTAATAGACAGCATTCAAAAATGTGAACAGAAGTAGTTAACTGTGGATACTAGGGACTCAAGGTATTTGACACCTATATATGTGTTTGGGCTTTAAAAAAAAAAGTGTCTAATTACCTCAAGTGATGATAGTTACCTAGTAAGAACAGACAACATACCGTCAAATGACAGCAGGTCAAATAGGCAAAACCCGTCCTGAAGAAGGGTCATTTTTGGCTTGCTAAGGAAAAAAAAAACCACCTAACAATTAAAATAGTTAAGCACCAGGGGTCAGTCTTGTTCCAGATCTGAATCTTCCCAGCGTTGTCTTTAAGTAGCAGATTTTTATCGACAAAATAATGGAATGATTTTCCATTTACAATTGTGTGAAGGATTATGGGTTATATGAGCTGTATGTGGAAAGTGTTCTGTTTTATAGATAAAAATAAATTTTAAAATCATTTATACGTGTGGCAGAGAGGCTTTTTCCCTGAGGTATTGTATTACCATATATTTGTGTATGTTTAAAACAGATACCTGCTTTGTCATTTGTATTTTGTATTAACTTTTAAAAGGTATGGCCCTTCTTCTCCTAGACAGCAGGAAATGGGTTCTGTATGCGCAATACTAACATAGAATCATATACCTTAACTTTCTCTAAAACTTTTTATTTTATGTGGAAAAATAATCGCTTTACAAAAACACTATAATCAACAGCAAATCCTCAGTGAGTTGAGGTTTTTTGGGAGGTTATATTTTCTACAGAAGTACAATGTGGAACCATCTTTCTGTTGAAGATATTTTTACTGGAAAATTAAGTTAATCTAGCTTTTTTCCACTATAGGAAAAGAAGATGATGGAAACAGGAAGAGAATAGCAGGTAAAACTTTGTGATTCTTGTGGCTTTCAAAACCCAGGACTTTTACTGTAACTGAAACTAATAATGCGAACTGAATTATTTTTGATTCACATATGTTTGGCAGCCCATTTGTGCTTACCTGCCTCTCAGATCTACAGATGAGGATTTTCCCAGGTGAATACCTTGCAGTCTCTTACGATGGATTTCAACCAGGATGTAACATTTATTTCTTCCAGTCTGCTTTAAATATTTCTGCTAGGCTTTGTATTCCTAAGTAGAAATAAAAATCAGGCTTCTGTTATGACAAATTGATGTCTAACCCAGTTAGACGTGCTGGCTTTCAGGGTAAACATGCCATAGGGATCCAGATTCCCAGTATCATAATTGGTATTGCATGTGTAGGTATATAACATGCTGAAGTAGGATCATAAGTGTTGGCCATTTAGGCTTTGTTCTACATAGAGTATAACAGTCTCTTGTGCTACTACATACTTTGTTCAACTGATAGAGGTGTTTGCTGTCATAGTTTTTATGGGTTATGTTTCAGGGCCTTGACTGCACTAATAAGGCTCAATGGCCACTGACCAGCTTCAGCTGGGGCCTCCAGCCACACCCCTTGCCCACAGGCCCAGGAAGCCCATTTCAGCTCAGCCCTGGGCCTTTAGTCCTTTTCTGAGCTAACTCTCAAGGCTTATTAAGGGCCAACTGCTTCCTGAGGGATGGATACAGTGACTGACTGGGAAGGCAAGGACCTCATTAGTGGCACAGGCCTAGAGGTTGTTGCCAGTGAATTCACGGTCCTAGATGAAAAGGCAAGGAATGATGAAACTCAGAACTTTGGATGGTGCTCTAGAGGGAAGTGTGCTCTAATAAGTCAAGATTTTTTCCTTGTCCTTTGAAATAGTGACCGTATCTGCTATACTACGGTCTACTTCTGGGTGTCTCCCTACTTCTAACCCGTTCTAGGTCCTTTCACCTTCCTTTGTCAGTCCTGTTGTGTGAGCAAATATATAGGGCCACAGGATAAGCCAAACATGCTGCATGCCAATTACTATGTGGTAATTTTAGATGTAGGTCACTGGGTAAAAAACAGATAAAGAAAGGGATGTTGTTGCTATCGTATTTAGTAGGTGTTCAAGGGTTTTTATAACTGATGCATCTGTTTGGTTCCAGTTTCCATGTTAAAAATGTAAGTACAGTTATATTTCATCCATAGTTGGGCCATTATTAGGCAGTAGTAATCAGAGGTTCTGTTCACCACATTGTGTATATATGTCAGTTATAAAATTGTATATACATTTTTGCATAGTTACTGTTTTCAGTCAGTGAGGACATCAGTAGCACTCTGGTGGGTTTTGAATTGGACTCTCAAATCCTGTTTGCTTTATGAGGTGGGAAGAAATGAAAAGTATGAAGTAGTTATATATAATATTTTCATATATATAATTACATATAATATAAAAAAAAAGTCACTGAATTCTGCATTCAGGGGTCAAAAGGCTACTCTGGGACCAAAATGAATTTAAGTGGAAATCAATAATGAGGATAGTAATTTATGAATTAAATTAGAATCTCACTTAGGGATGCATCTTCTTTTGTTAGGGCACTAACTTGAGAAGTTTTAAACCCATTTTATTGACACTTTGTCATTTGAAACATAACGTGACAGTTACTGACTAACTATTGTTCTGCCATTTTCAACTGCAAATTTTATTGGACTGCAAAACAGCAGAGTGTAATCATAGAATTATAGAACATCTAGGGTTGGAAGGGACCTTAAAGATTATCTAGTTCCACTCCCCCTGCCGTGGGCAGGGACACCTCCCACTAGACCAGGTTGCTCAAAGCCCATTCCAGCCTGGCCTTGAACACCTTCAGGGATGGAGCATCCCCGACTTGTCTGGGCAGCCTGGTCCAGTGCCTCACCACCCTCAGAGTAAATAATTTCTTCCCAATATGTAATCCAAATCTGCCCTTTTTCAGTTTAAAACCATTAGCCCTTGTCCTATCACTACACTCCCTGGTAAAGAGTCCCTCCCCATCTTTCCTGTAGGCCCCCTTTTAGTACTGGAAGGCCGCTATAAGGTCTCCCCAGAGCCTTCTCTTCTCCAGGCTGAACAACCCCAACTCCCTCAGCCTGTCTCCATAGGAGAGGGAGATGAGTTTAACTTTGCACTCGTGTATTAAAATAAATAAATCAATCCCACTGACTTCAGTAGTACTGGTATTCAGACAAACAGTGGAAGAATTGGGCTCTATTGTTTTGGGAAAGCTGTTTGTAATGTGTCAAAGGTGCAAACTTATGTATTAAACATTTGCAACAGAAATATTTTCCTCGTGTCTTGGAATTTGGGGTGGATGGATCTTTTAATAGTAGCTAGTCTGAAGATTTCAGAAGCTGTATAGCTGGCATATTCAACAAGCAGGAGATAGCAAAAATGGAAGGCTTATAGTCTTTTTACTCACAACTTGTTTTTTATAACAAAAGGAAACTAGTTAATGCATCTGAGCAGTAAAGCTATCAACCTGTGTACAGTTACTTGTAGACTTATAAAGACCATAGTGACATGACCACCTTCTCATAATTGACTTAAAACTAATGCAGCAATAATAATTCAAGAAGTGTATGTGTGTTTTCTGTTTATACTTCTAATTTTTATTTTAACCTATCTTTGCTATATACTGCCCCAAGTTCACGAACATTCTGTAATCTACTTATGTGTTCCATGTTGTTCTCACAAAATCCACATTTGTATAGTAGACACTCATATAATGTTTTGTGACATCCTTCCTTTGTTAAGTCTTATATACAGGTGATCCCTATATCAATTAGAAGAAAAAAGTAGGTCAAATTCTCATTTAGAAGCTCTGGCATTACCTGCTGAAATTCTGTTGTTGAAACCAAGTAGGTTTTTTGAGTAGTGGAACTAATGAACTTGAGTCACCTATGAATTTATGTTCTGTGGTTGCATTTTCTGGTGCATGACATCCAATTGAAGCTTTTCCAGTGTTTGAAGGACTGACTGACAGGTCTTGTCTGGGCTCAGAGTACTTTACCAGTGACAAATTATGTTCTGCTAAAACACCATCTTGTACCAAAGCCTCAAGTTTTCCCTCTAACCTCCCAAACCCAGCGTGCTTGAAAAATCTCTCAGTGGTTTATTCCTTTCCCAGTGTACCTGAAAATCTGTGCTCCTCTGCTCTGTCTATGCCTGTGTTAAGTGTCTCAAGTCTCTGTCCAGTCGTGCATTCAGGTCCAGTGTGTCCTCTGCTGTTCAGTAGGAAAAAAAAATGAACGTTACCATCTGTCTAGTAGAGTGATAACACAGGTAACATATATATAAGTACTTTTAAAACCTTTTGCATTTTTCTTAATTTGCTTTCTATTTTCATTCAGTTTTGTTCTTTTTCTGAGGAAACAAGGTGCTAGGAAATTGTGCTACCCCTTTGTGTTCTTGATTGTCCTAATAAGCTTGTCAATTTTATCAAAATTTTACATATAATTAAGTTCCTACACTTTTTTCTCAAATTGATGACCACGTAAAGAAGATATTATAACCATATTAACTGAGTCAAACTTAAATATGAGTACATGTCTTATCAGACACCAGACAATTGGCGATGGCATGTCCTTATGGTCTAGTCATAGAAGTTGTTTCAGTTACAGGCAGCAGCATCTTGGACACTAATGCCAGTGAATGAAGAAACTGTATCTAATCGCTCCGGCGTGCAAGGCTGTTTCTTACCTTTTCTTAATAATGTTCTCCCTGGGCTAAACTTCTGTTCCTTGCTTAGCATCTCCCAGCAACTGTCATCATCTTCATTTTCCTTCCTGACCTTTCCCTTCTACGCTGTGTTTCTCAGTCTTCATTTCCCCTCACTCCTGGAGTGAAGATTATTTCTATCTCCAGAGATTTAGAGTCCCCCCTTTTCTCCCAGCAGTTAAAGGGTTTGGTTTTTCTGTCTTAGAGTCTTCTCTTCTTGCTTGTCTCACTCCTCCTTCTCCCCACTGCCTGCAGGCATTCTTTTTCTGCCCTGATCTTTTTCCTCTTGGAGTGTTTATTCTTAACAGTGCTTTATCTCTTTTTGCCCTCACAGAATTTCCTTTTTTCCGCTGAGGATTTTCCCTTTTTCCCTGCCCTTACCCGACACCGGATAATCCTCCTTCCTAATTCTTACAGTCCTGAGGAAGCTCTTTTTCAAACCCACCACTAGCAAAGTGGAAGCTTCTTGCCTGAGAAGGACGGAAAGTATCGTCAGGAGGTGGGACAGGAAAGCTTCCTGACCTGCAGGGGGGAAGAGGGAGCCTCAGAGGGGGGTCCGAGCCAGTGTGAGTTGAGATGGTGCCCTCAGCCTGCTCCATGGGGTCTCTTGTACTGGTGGCAGTGACATATCAAAGGGATGTTGAGCAGCTCTCAGCTTCTCTTACCTGTTCTTTCTCCGTTTTCCTCTTCTCCACCTCTCTGATTTCACCCTACTTTGCTTTCTCCTCCTTCCCCTTTTTCTTCTAGACTTGTTTAAACGTGTCCACTAACAATTTTCTTCTTGCACAACAGTTTACTGAAGCATTCTTCTTTAAAAATCCCATTATCTTAATAGCTTGCCCTTTTTGTGCGCTTTTTTTCTGCCTTTTCTGTTCTTGTACTTATTTTTACATATAGAAGCCTCGTCTCTTTGCTGAGAGGGAGTGGCTTGCAGGTGAAAAAGAAATGACCTGTAATAGTGTCAGTTTTCTTCTGGCACCTTTCCAGTACCTTTAGTGTAACTGAGGGAAGCTGACCAGTCTCTTTGGATGAGGCGGACCAGATCCTGGACGCCACTCTGGGGCTCAGCTGTGCTCAAGTGTGCCTCTTAGCTGGAAGAACTGCTTCATTCTGCTTTCAGCTGAGCAGCAAAAATTGAACAAGGTTTTCTTCATCTCTTTATTGGTCCTTCCGGACTTAGAGAGGATCGCCAAAGTAACAGAGCTTATGAAAGGTGTCAACACCCTCCTTTCTGATGTCCTCTGCAATCCTTTGACAGCCCAGGAAGGCAACGTCATTTAATCTGCAGACGATCTCTATAACAGAACCCCAGCAGCGTCTGTGCTGCTGCCTGTATGGCTGGCTTAGCGTCCCCTGTGGGGAATTTGTAGCATCCAGCCACTGGCATCTTCTCCTGGCGGAAGCTCAACCATTTGAAGAGAAGGGGAGGGAAAAAAAAAACAACCACAACAACCAAAACGATCAGGATGTTTGCACATGCTGTTCTCTGCCTCCTCGCCTGGGTGTTCTGCTGAAGGACTGGGACATGTGCACAGAAGGGAGAGCGGCGGTGGCTGGAGCTTGTCCTGTTTGGCGCTGAAGTTCCTTCCAGCGCTATGGGGGTTTGAGTGTGTGCAGCGCGCCGGGGGAGGCCAGCAGCAGGGACAGGATCGCACTACCCGGAGCGTACACAGGCAGACTTGATTAAAATTCAAGCCTAATGGCCTCCGGCATAAACAAGATTCATCAGCCCGGGACTTGCAATGGATCAAAAGCCACTCGCAGCAGCTCGGCAGAGGAATGCAATCAGGAAATGCACGTGAAAATGTGCAAGAAGATTGCCCAGCTCACTAAGGTAGGTCTCGCTGTTGCAGCCTTCCCAGGGAGGTTGAAGCTGCCCTGGCCGGGGGCGGCGGTGCTAGCTCCGAGCTGCCTGCTCTGATGGCCCCCGGCTGAGAGAAAGGAAGAGAAACCGGTCCTCTCTTATAAGGCGGTTCCTGAAAACATCGGTTTGCACAAGCTTCCTTTCAAACAATTCCCCCGCGGGTGCTACAGACCAAATGTAGCGGGTTGCCTTTGTGGCTGACGATCGACGGCTCGCACTTAACTGCTCTAATTACCGTGCAACAATAGCGAGATGAGCTAAATCTCTGCGAAGGCACAGGGTTTGTCAGTGTGCTGCTCGGAGGGATTGACGGTATCCTCTTTTTTTTTCCCAGAATTACGAAGCCGGCAAGTCATTTGCGTTTTATAGGCTCTGGAGTAATATTGTTGCAGAACTGCAGCTGAACTGTGGTACTAAAGCACAGTATATTACTTGTTGTCAACTTGTTGTTGAACAACTTAGTTGTTCCTGATGTGTGTAAGTAGAAATACTTTAAATGACCTTCGTAAAAGACAGGAGTTAGAAAAGAGGCAGGACAAAATTACATAGTATATTGTAGTAAAGCTTTTAGTCAATACTGTGCTATACTACTAAATGTTTTGAACATTCTCCACACCACGTTAAGAAACAAGAGAAAATGTATCGGAGGTGGCAGTTATCTTTTAAGCTGTTCTTAAGCTGCACCTTTGTCAGTGAGTAAAAACTATTTCCTACTGTTGCTTGCTAATCCAGATTTTTGGTGGTCTGTAACCTCACTGCAATTGGTAAAGACATTTTAGCAATGAAAAAAACCTGTCAATGAAAAAACACTGACTAAAAATGCATGTCAAACAATAGGAATTAAGATGTTCAAATTAGAACGGCTTACTAGTTACTGTGCCATTATTTTCATCAAATGATGACTGCATGTGATAATTTATATCGTATATGAATACATACACAAGTGCTACCTATATTTACACATATCCTTGCTATATTATACTTAGTGTACCATACCAATACTTACTTTACCAGTGCTTTGATTGTATGCTTGTATAATAGTATTTGTACACAATCTGAGCCTTAATTTTTGCCCATGAATGCACACATTACTCTTTCAGATACATTTTCATTCTGTAGTAATTGAAAGACTATCCAAATAAACATAAGTTGTTTTTATTATTTTGAACATAGATATATTTGAGCAATTAAGTCTAAAAATTCTTAGAGAGAAGCACTTTCTGTTTATTGATAACATTCTTGATTCCTCAACAACAGTGAAAAGTGCATGTATCCCAGCACTGGTCAAGCTCTTCTCGTGGCCCTTGTTGGGCGCTAATACCTCAAAACAGGGCAACATGAAAGATGACTGCAAATTAGATGAGCATGCCCTGAGTTGTTCCCTTGTCTTCTGTCTGGTACTGACTTGCTATCTTTGATTAATTTTGCACACTAAGTAAAATTTGTCCATAAATATCACTCAAAAAAATCACAGTATTACCTTTTCTAATAAAAAAGCAATAGCTATATCTCTGTTAATAGATAGCCTATACTTCACAGTAACAACAGTTGAGGAATCGCCAGTTCCCTCTTTCAGGGTGATCCATTTCTCAATAGCAGACTTAAAGCATATCGATGAGATCTGTGCAAAGAAACACTTTTTCAACGTTTTCAACTCTCAAGCTAAACTCATTTTCTGTAGATTTCTGTGTCTTCGTTTTTATATAAAGTGATTATTTTTAAAGTCTGTAATCACAACTAAATTTTGAGGAAAAAATATCTCATTCCTTTATGAAAACTCATATTACTTTATAAGGCTTGTCTTTGGGTTGGGGAAGAAAGTTCTGCTATTTTAGCAGCAAAAGGGGGAGAAAAAATCACCCCAGTGCAAAAGATCATGGCAAAATTTTATTGCAGTGGGTTTTTTTCAGATGCTTTTGCTATATTTCTACTGATAAAATGTGGGTGGGGTGATTTCTTTTAATAGAATTACCCCCTCTGGATACTTTTCAGTCATCTGAAGTAAAGAGGATTTATACCGGAAGCTCAAAAAAGTACTTCTGAAAAGCAAATAATTCTGTTTTGGAATGTGGCCTTTAAGAACCAGTTTTCTCTACTATAACACTATACTTTCAGAAAACTCATGGCAGAATTGGAATTTTATTCATAAGCTTTCCCTTCTAAATTCTGGGTAGACTAATGCTGTACCAACAGCAAACATCCGAGAAGCAAAATTTGAGACCATATGAGCTGAAAAATGGCTATATGGAAAATTTGTTATAATCATTTTTGACCTACGAACTTTGAGAGCTCCCTTTTAAATCGTTGTTTTCTTGGCTATATTACAGTCAGGAAAATTAGAATAAAATCCCTCCTAACTTTAAAATTGCCTATAGTACTTTCCTTTCCCGTTTCTGACCTTGTATGCAATACTGCTATGTGTTGTTACGAAGCTGCAATTTCCTGTCCCAGTAACGTTAAATCTTCATTGATGGGGAGATGATGATCTAATTACTCATCCGCTCTGCCTTGTGTCAGAAGAAATGAATACAGAATGTTTACATTAGGTGTAGGATACAGAGCTTGATTTACATTCTGTTTCTTTGTTACATAGTCAGTAGTGGCCCCTCCTACTCTCAAAGGCAGAGGAGGTGTGTGCAAAGGCATCAACAGTAGAACCAAACTGGGTGAGGTGATCGAGTTTCCATCGTTGTGTGAAGTGCTAATTAAATTTTAAGACATGGGTTGGTACAGGGAGCCTCTATAGGTAAACAGGGCACAGAGATCCTGAAAGCTTTTCCCATTCTACTGCCCTGCTATTTCTGCTTTTGGAGAGGTAGAATATAGTAAGTTTTCATACCTTCAGTCACACATTTTTCTGTTCTACACCTTTTTGGTTGTAGCAGCAAAAATGCAAACCTTTAGAAATGTTTCGTTTGCTTTGGGCAGCAAACTACTGCTTTTTGTAGCCCATTTATCAGTATTTTTAGATGCCCAGCTCTCTTCACAAGGATTGACTTTTTGCACTGTTGATATGTAGAACGTACATTGTTTTTCCACGTCAAGCTATCACAATGAACAAAACCAATGAGCGTACTTGTAAACTCAGTCAGGCTCCCTGTTCTGCTCTGCCCCCCCTCTTTCCCCAAAGTAAGGTGGCCTTTGCATTTCAAGGCAGAATTGGCCACAGATCCTTGCTCACCATTAGACAGCTGTCTGCTCACGTTTGAAGTACACTAATGAAAATATGGCAAGGTTTTATTTTTAATTGTACAGCTGAGGTTTTGCTTTTAAAGCCTCATCTCAGTGCTAAATGAATATGTGGGACAACCAGGTTTTGTTTGAAATGTATATATATTAAAAAGGGGGGTATATTAAAAACTGCAAACTGATTTTTTTTTGTTGTTGTTGTTCTCATAGATGCAGGTAAAAAGTTCAAAAGCCCTGGTAAGATTAGTGGGTCTGGATGAGAGCTGTCTAGGCCTTCAGAATTTTGACCTTAAAATCAGATAACATTACAACTATTTCCAGATGAGCTATCCTTTGGTTTGTGAACTTACAGAAATTAAACGAGAAGCATTCTGCTTGCAAATGGAAATGTCCATCTGTAGTTGTCATTTGTATGTACGAATCACACGTTTAGTTGGTAGGTAACTTTCTGCAACACTAATGCATTCAATTAATAGGCACTTGAAGTTAGTGTATTCTTATGATTGTAGCAGAATCATGACTTTTTACCAGTAATTAGACTTCTCCATCAGACATTGGACCCTTGGCGTGCTGTTTTCTGCTTGCCAGGTCTTTGTATTTCTGATCTGTTTAGCAATAACGTGGAATTTAAAATGCATGGTGACTTTATAAAACACTTTGGGTGTCACTCCCTGTTGCCTCAAGCTAGGGATTTGTAACATCCATTTGCTGTTACATGATTTTCATGTGCTTATAGATTCTCAGGACAGTCCTTTTTACTTGAGATAGGATTAGAAATTCAAATCAACTCTCGAAGAGCAGTGCTGAGGAGAGTGGATCAACTTTCACTGAAAAGGCAGTTTGGGCACGGCTTGCTTGAGCTAGATACGCTGCAGATATCCGTGTTATTCAGGCTTCATTTCAGACCTCTGCCAGTGGGGCTCAAACCAAACTTTCTCTTCTAGACTGTAGTTCTGGAACCAAGCCTGATAAAAATAACTGGGATGGTGACATTACCTGTGATCAGAGAGCTACCAAAGCCACAAAATGGTTCTGTCTCCTTCTTAGAGACAAATTCCTGGATACCAATGGAGGAATGTTTTTAATGAGAGTAGATAGTTACCCTCAAACTCATTTTCTCTAGGGGTTCATCTGACTATATTGGGAATTTGGGAGCTTTGTTGTAAGAAGCACATTTTAAATTCCAGTATTTCTGGTGAAGTAGATTGTTAGTCAAAAAATAAGCAGCCTGGCAAAAATTTTGTGTATGTATGTTGGATACTGCAAGTCTTAACAGAGGAAAAGAGTGCCGATGCAGGGAAAAGTTAATTGCTGGTGCAACACATTTAAGAACACTTTTTTCCTTCAGGGAGAAGAAATGTCAAAGGAGAGCAAGTATATTCCTCTCCTAGAAGCAGCAGCATCGGCAGATGTTCCTTAATGACTCTATGTGGAGTAGTTGAAAAAGCTACATGCTCCAGCTGCTTATCACCACCAGGCATCCAGGAGGTTTATTGCCCCTCAGCTCAGCAGGATAGAAAATATGAACATTATTTAATAAGCTGCCATGGAAAATCAGCCAGATAAGCAAACCCCACTTTCATTAGTTATTTAAGGAAGGTTGTCTGACTTTTGCACAGAAGTGTATGAGAGATATGCTTATATTTAGTTCTATTAGCTTCACTCTATTGGTGGAAATTTACAGAAGAATTAGCAAGTGTCCTGGTATGTGTGTGAGGGCATAGACTGTTTACACCACTCCAGTGTCTTGGAGCATGGCTGTATATTAGGACTTTTAACCTTTCCTGTTTTATTTGCCATTAAAAAAATGGCTGATAGGTTTAGGAATGAAATATGATCAAATTCTAATGACTTATTTTTGGAAGCACCTATCAGCTGAGCAACTGTAATGGAGCACTCCTGCTGTCTAGTAATGTTCCTAGTTGAAATATATTGCCTTTTTCACATAGTTTAAGCTAAGTTTCTTGACCTTATTTACTGTGATGTGTTAACAGTACTCAGTAACCAATGCTTACAGTGGCTCAGCTGATAGGCACTTAGTTGTTATGCTACCAGAGCTCTCCTGTGTGCTTGAGGCTTTGTGATCTCAGTTCTCTATAGAGGTATTCAATATTCTACAGAAATGAAGCAAAATGGAACAGCATAAAACTAGGATCATGCTGTTGGAGCAACAATATTTTACCTTTGGGCAAGGAATATAAAAACTGATTTCCACATAGGCAAAGAGAGAGAGTCTTTTTATAATGCTGCTTAAATTGTGTGCTAACAAGATCAACAAAGTCAGCTATCAATATCCCCCATGTACTTTATTTTATGATGCATTTGTTTTCATAATTTTTATGTACAATTTTCTATCAGGATTTCAAAGCTAGCATTATTTTTGCCTACCAGCTGGCAAAAATGTGCAGACTAAGATTTCTTAACTTGTCATCATTATGTTTTCCTTACAGAACTAAAAGGAAACTCCTGGATCATAAAATCCATGTTCAATGTCATATAAATTTGTGTTGATCAGCTAGTCAAAAGCAGTATTAAAGCCACTCTTTCTATTAGGAAGGACTCAGGATCTTATTATTTGAATGGCTAGAAATTGTCATTTAAATTAATTCAAGGTATAAAAATCACATCTATGTATTGGAATTACCTTCTTAGCATGCAAATTTGTCCCTGACTGTACCAACTTTGCAGAAAATCTGACAGCCTTAGTAACTGACAACTCAAAGCTACTTTATAATGAAAACTACATACTAAATTCAAGTCACTCTTTCAAGGAACCCTAGGTAATGTTTATATACAAAATGTTGTGCATTTTATTAATATGTGCATTACAAGCAATAGGTAGTAAAATATTTAGCAATCAATTAATCGCATAAAATAAAATTGCAAGGTTATAGTTTTTTCAGGTTCTGTCTTTTCTTCGTGGGTAATGTATAAAAGTACCCTTTTCAGTGACACTATAACTGTACCTCTCCTAACATTTTCTTTAAGCAATATGTAGATGCCAATACTTTACAACTGAGAAATTACACCAAAGTTAGAAGTTAATGCCAACTCAGCTTAAGACATTCTCACTTAAATTTTCTAAAGCTCTGTATTTAGACTTTTGAGCACTTCAGCATTGTGTATGTTATATAAAATACTTTTTTTCAGTAAAGTATCCTTTTTTCCCTGAAGTCACGTCTTTGTTAGGTAAAAGAGTGTTTATGTTTTATTAAAACAGCTGTTACACTGAGGTTAGAACTACCTCTGCTGCCACCTCTACAGTTAGATCTTAAACACATTAGCTGTCTCACTGTAACAATTCACTTGTTTTTCCTGCATGTACAGGACCGGAGTGTGTCTATGCAGTGCTGAAGACCACTTAACCTATGCTTTAAGTAGGAACAGAAAGGCATGTGAATTTTTCTTGCTTGTGCTTAAAGCCATCAGGAAGTGTGTGAATGTAGTTGGTCCAGTACCAAGACAGTTAATTTACCCTGCCTCCCAGTGGGGCACGGTAGTTCAGGCTCAGCTGTGCTGGTTCAGACTTGGCATTTTGCTTAATGTATATTCACTTGTCTTCTAAAGGGCTTGGAGGCAGCAGAACACATATAACCCTATTACTGAGGAAGTACTGTCTTTATTTCATAATTGGGATTTTTCAAATAGGGATTTTTTTCTTAAGTTAATGACTTCAGTGAAATTCATCTGAAGTAAGATTGTACCTTTTTAATGTAGTTGTCACTCAGAACTTTGTATGACTTGGCCTTTAGGCACTTAAACACAGTTTAAACTTAAAATAGGTTACTACCAGAGAAGTCTGGTGTTTTAATTATCTTTGGAAGCTAAGCATTTCATTGTGACAATGCACTGACATTTAGATGGTTATATAAGAGCTACCTTTAGACATAAATATGGGATTATAGTTTAATATTTTGCTTTTTTTGTTCAGGAGGAGAGAACTACTAGAATTTGATAACAGGGCTGTTAAGAACTATAGATGGTACTTTTAAATGTTTTTATTAAGATGCTGATATACCTTAGTATCTCATAAAAATAATGAATTGTCTCAAAACTACGGGACAGGCATTCTTGGCAGTGCACCTTACAGTCCTTGTCCCACGATTTTCCAGATGGGGAGAATGGTACAGCTCCGTACCCACTTGTGCACCCAGATGTGTGAATGCAGTCAGGCTGTGGCCAGGGATTATGGTCAAGTTGGAGTAGTGACAAGTGCCTCTTGGTCACAGATTCATAAAATTGTTGAGGTTGGAAGGGACCTTTAAGATCATCAAGTCCAACCATTAACCTAACCTGACAAAAAACACTTCTCCATGTCCCCAAGTACCATGTCTACCCTTTTTTTAAACATGTCCAGGGATTGCAAATCCACGATATAAATGTGGGGCTTAAAGCTTCTAATTTTAAAGCTTAAAAATTTAAAATTAAAGCGCAATTAAAAATTAGCATAAACATTAATATTGGGACTAGGCCCTTATCATAGAACCATAGCATCATAGAATAGTTTGGGTTGGGAGGGACCTTTAAAGGTCATCTAGTCCAACCCCCCTGCCGTGAGCAGGGATGTCTTCAACTAGATCAGGCTGCTCAGCGACTTGCTCTGTTTATTCAGACCAGTTTAAACTTCTCAGACTGTTTCTACTGTTTCTGTTGGTTAAATTGTCATAGGTTTGTGATCATTGATGCAATCTCGGGAGGTGTCCAGCATATGCTTAATATGCATGTGCTTAAGAAGAGTGTCTTCCTGAAATGGGAATGTGAGTAGTGACTGTATTCAGTCTAGCTCCATTGGGTAAAAATTACATGGGTATATGAGTAATAGTGTGGTATTGTGATATGTATTACTATGTAGCCCTTTAACTACATAATAATATGTTAATTCCGGGTCGTACGGTATTACTTTGAAAGGGAGGAGAGAAACTGAAAGTTTCTTTTAAAAAACATTGTATGCTGAGGTCCTTCTGAGCCAGTAGCTTGTCTCTCATGGTGCCCAGAGAGTTACAAGACTATCCCCTCCAGTGTACTTGTGTAAGCTATTCTCCCTGCCTCCAGTGATTTGTGTGAGTTTTCCAGAGACTAACGAAGTATCTTAGTACTTAATAGTCCTGACTGGATTTTTATTCAATAAATTTGTCCAGTCACTTCCTGAATCTATGTGACCTTTTTGGTGTTACAGACTCCTGTGACAGGACATCTGTACGTAGTTGAATATAATATGATACACTCTTTTCTGTTTAACTGCCACCTCTTAACTGTTTTGTAGTTCATATATTAAAAAAGATGATGAGTGATCATTTGGTATTTACCTTCTCCGTTATACTTTTGACTGTAGGGATGGCACAGATGAAGTTCAGTTTGAGATAAGGATATTTTAATTTAGCATTCTTCATTTGTACTGTATGTCCAAGCTGCCACTGTAATCATTAGAGGTCTCTGTCAGCTTTACTGACTGTATCTCTGTTGACAGTCTGTAATAGGAGTTTACACAAGTGGCACACCAGTGAACACCTAAATCCCAGTATTTTAATCTCTAATGACGTTATCTCATGTTCCCTTTTTAGCTGTGTCTCTTTCAGAGTTGGAGACTCATGTTTTATTGTGTTAATTCTTGCATGCAAGCTTTCATCATGATTGATTATTCTTGTGGCTTTTTAGTATACCTTTTTTCAGTTCACTGAGGTTCTTCTGCAACTCCTGTAGTCAACTATCACTTTTGATATTCATTTATTTTTCAAAATTCTGATTGAAGTGTTCAGTAGGATAGCTGTACAGCACTCTAGAGACTCTATTCATGATCTCTATTCTGAAAACTGACTTCTCTCTGAGCAAAGAATATATTTAGTCATAACAAAATAAGACTATTAACTGCATATTATTAGGAGGAGAAAACTGTAAGGCAACTGAAATCTCCACAGCCCCTAGAATACTGTGCTTTTCTTTTTTAAAAGTGTATACATAATAAACTGGGAAGAAAAAAGCAACAACCCTTTTGTCAACATAGCAGCAGCCAAGGGTCTGTGAAACTTTCACATATACTCCCATTGTTGAATTTGCTTGCTGCAGCAAAGAACTTAAATTTTTGTACCTGCAGTATTAGAAACTGGTATTATCAAATCATGGATACCTGAGGGGTTTGATGGTTTCTCTTCTTAATTAGCAATGTATGTGGAACATATAAAGAAAACTTTTTTAAAATTTAAAAATTCTTCTATCAGAATTTCACCTGCAAACTACAGAAAAGTAAGAATTTGATCCAATCTGTATAATGCTTTAGTCTGGATTAGGAAGAAACAGGCCTCATTTTATCTGTGCTTATCACAGATTTACATCAAAGGCAAAACTGGCAATAAACATTGTGTTTTAAATGAATTATAATATTTGTCTCCATAAAAAGATGTATTTGGTTGGGAAAATCTGTCTCACCCTGGGCTGTAATTAACTCAATGATTCTACAGTTTATATTTGCAAGATTTCCAAATTCTACTGTATTTAAAGTAAGGAAATACTTTGAAGAACAGGAATCAAGCGAGAACTTGATGAAATTTTTTGTTTACTGCTTTTATTGTAAAATTGGACAATGTTGCTTTATCATAATCTGTAACAAGATTTTAAAAGATATTTTGGAAGGATAAAGTTTCAGACAAATATCCAGAATCATAAAAAAAAACCCAGCCAGCCCTTTCAAAGCACTGAAGATAAGTCTGCAATTTTAGACTCCTTAAAAATTTTTAAAAATCTAATGAAACATTGTCACAAAATTGAGTGTTAATTTGGCAAATTAATTCTGTTATCACTGCTTTTAGATCTGGTTCATGAGATGCATTAGCTCATATTTTTAAAGCATAATAGAGATCAAACTTCTGGGATATAAACCTATCAAGCTCTCCTGTAAGTTTTAGATATATAACAAAAACCAGCTAAACTATCAGTGAATTACATGGAAATAAGGCCTTTTTTATTCTTTCTGTTGACACAGAATTGTTGACTTCACTTCTGCACTAAAAATTCACTTGGACTACAATGACCTTAACATGAACAGAGGGCATAGATACAAAAGTGGCTTATGTCAAACAAATCTTCTGTTTCTTGCATGTTATCTATCTGAAACAGCTTCATAAGGTGGATTTGAACTCATCCAAGATTGTAAAAGCCAAAGGTTTATGGGAGTATTCAAGATCTTAAGGAGTTATGCAACAATTTCACCAAGACAGAGATTACAAAAGGTGAACAGAAAGGACTCTGAAATCAAACAGTTTGGCCTTTCTGCTTGTCTACATATGTGTGTGATGATTTATCATTTTTTTAATGATTTATTTATCAATGAATAAGCATAATCTTTTAAAGTGTTTTTATCTAGTTATGTAGGTTTTAATAGACAGAAATTTTACCTAATTTAACTTTTACTGAAAAATAATGTGATCCTGTCTGGCAGCATTTGCATACAGCTTAACCTGATAAATATGCTCAGGATGAATTTGATTCACCTCAGGGAGAACAAAGAAAGAGAAATATATTTCATGTAAATGTCACGCTGACTGATATTATTCATTCCAGTTTTCAATTGCATACAAAATCCATGAAAAATAATAGTGCTTTTTTAAGTTTTGCAAAATTATTTCAAAGTTATGGAGTAAAGGGTTTGGCAGATAAGATATAACATGAATCAGGAACTGTAAACAAAGGGTTTGTAGCATATTGTAGGGAGGCAGATGCTACAAAGATCTGGGTTAGAGCTTGCAGTATTTCACATATTAATTAATGATCTGGAAGTAAAAATAAACATGTTAAAATTAACAGATTATACTAATTCAAAGGCAATCATAAACACCTAAACAAGATGGAAAGAAAAAAGGGATATAGATGGAAGACAAAATAAACTGCATACAGTTTGGGAAAAAGCTTGTTTTTCCAAAATCCTGCATCAAAGCAGATGTGCATAGTAGCTGTATGCCCAATATCTGTTTTGGTTTGTAAAGTGTTGGTAAAACAACATGAAGTGGGTATACAGAAATGAAGACAATATGAAGTGAGACATTAGTGCAGGATGGAAAGAAACCCCAGAGGACAGAGAAATAGAGGAAAAATAATCCATTTCGGCCTTTGGGTACTTTCCTTCTGTATGGGACTCTGCCTTAGCTCTATAGAGGAAAGAAGAGCTGGTAACTTTACTATGCAGAAGAAACAGTAACACAAAAAAAACAGTCAAACACCTGAAGCAATTCACTTCTATTACCCGATTTAGACACCTGTATTGGAAAGGGAAACATAATAAAGGAGAAGGAAACATGATAAATGAGGGACAGCTGGATGTCTCTTTAGTAAAATTTAGGCCAGGGCTAATTTTATGTTTGATTGCACTTGAGACATCAAGTGCAATATGTAGGCCACTAAACTAAGGTTTTGTATGTTCAGTATTGCACCGCACTAGGCAGAAAAATAAAAAAGTGGGAATAAATAAATGTTCCTGTTGGATTTCCTTGTAAAAAATTGAAACTAAAAGGGGGGAAAAAAAACAAAGGGAGAAGCAGAAAAAGGCAAAAAACATTCTAAAAGATACCAGAAACCTGTAGGCATTTTATGCTTATAGTGTCTTGATATATTTTAGTGTGTCAATGTATTTTTGGACTGACTGTAATACATGGTATATGTAGGAAAAAGGGCAATATGTCCAAATTTTAAGAATGTAAGATCAACTATGAATAGAAAGAAGTTTAAGGGTTGGGGAGTTTTGGAAAAATATTTTTAATAATTTGCTGACAGTGAAAAGCTTGAAAGAAGGTATTTATGTTGGTTTATAAGTGACAGTCAATACTTGGTCTGTGTTGATTCAAGGTAATTCTAATGTACTGTCATAGTGGATAAGTAAATCATGAACTATATATTTCTTATAAAAAGAAATCTACTTTATAGTGTTTTTCTAATGAATGGGATGGTGGTAGGCTATGTAATTTGAAAGCTCACAAAATAAACTTTTGGTATTTCTCCCCACAACTCCAGCTTTTGAAAACAGTTACTTCAGCTGGAGCTGAGCTTTCATTTCAGAGGAAAATAAATTAATTTAGGTTGTGTTTTTGCAAGGAGCTGAAGGCACACCTGGAATACTAAAAAATCATAAGGCAAATTTAAAAAAAAAGTACTTAAAAATATAAACAGAATTCCTTGTGTTTTTAAATATGTTTTTGTAATTTTAGGTTCTGAAACACTGCTGGATGTTTGGAGTGCCATTTTTTTTAAGGTTTCTCTCATATAAACACAAAAATAGGTGATGTTATCAACAGTTGCTGCAACTATTTGGATGCATAAAATTATTCTTGTGCTTTCAGGAAGCCACAGAGGACACAAGAAGACATTTGAGACTTAGTTCATGAGGTCCCTGATCATATGTTACCATGATATCATTCCATTGAAATCAGCATAGGTGTAAAATTGTAGCACTGTAGCTAATCATAGCCGAGGCCTGTACCTTAATTAAAAGACATTTTTCCTTATTCAGTGTTAGAAAGAACAAAAGAACATATTAAATTATTAATTAATAAATTGTGGGAGTTGTTTTTATTTTCTAATCCCTATAGGTACAGTGACAGAGGAGGCTAAGGAATATTGAGGCATTTCTTTCAGTAACAACGTACTTTTAATATTTTCTCTGCCCTTTGTGTTAAAAGAGACCCTTTAAGGTTGACATGTTTGGATACCTCACTCTGCTCTGGCCTGCAAGACAGACAGAATTCATAGAAGCAAACTCACCTGCTAGTGAAGATACTACTGCTACTAATGAAAAGGAGATGATGTGGTCACCTGGCCTCAGTGAGCCTGATGCAAGCTAATTAGCAATCCAAACTTGTCTCCTTCCCTGCTTTGTTTAGGGTGCTGCCAGAAGTACCCTGTTTGGCACCCCCCTCCAGGGCCTTTTTTCATTCTAGTGTGTCTTTTTTTTTTCTTTCTCCGTCATTAAGGATTTGTGCCCACTAGCTTGGGCCTGAAGGAAGAACACTTATGATCTTTTGCCTTGCTTTGATTATTATTATCATCCGCAGTCCTCACCTTCCAAACGTGTCTCACTTATTCAGCTAGTAACCTGCTAGAACCATTTTTTTCATTCTGATAGTCAGGTTCCTACAAGAGTAATGTTTAACACTACTGTAGGAAGATAGAACAGTCTTTTTTTGTTTGAATGCTTTAGCTTTGTCTTCACTGATGAGATGCAGTTGAATGTTTTCTTTTTTTGTTATATTATGTCACTGTAGAAAAAAAGCAGAAGGGAAATACCATTTAGATTTACAGCATTTGGAGGATAAAATAGGACTAATAAGATGTATTCATATTCAGTGCATGTTAATATTCAAGTATATGTGTGCAACACAGGCTGGGCAGAGAATGGATTGAGAGCAGCCCTGAGGAGAAGGACTTGGGGGTGTTGGTTGATGAGAAGCTCAACATGAGCCAGCAATGTGTGGTCGCAGCCCAGAAGGCCAACCGTATCCTGGGCTGCATGAAAGGAAGTGTGGCCAGCAGGTCGAGGGAGGTGATTCCACCCCTCTACTGTGCTCTGGTGAGACCCTACCTGGAGTACTGCCTCCAGCTCTGGAGCCCTCAACATAAGAAGGACATGGATGTGTTGGATCAGGTCCAGAGGAGGGCCACAAAGATGATCAGAGGGCTGGAGCACCTCTCCTGTGAGGACAGGCTGAGAGAATTGGGGTTGTTCAGCCTGGAGAAGAGAAGGCTCTGGGTAGACCTTATAGCAGCCTTCCAGTACCTAAAGGGGGTCTACTGGAACAATGGGGAGGGACTCTTTATCAGGGAGTGTAGTGATACGATGAGGGGTAACATTTTTAAACTGGAAGAGGGTAGATTTAGATTAGATATTAGGAAGAAATTCTTTACTCTGAGGGTGGTAAGACATTAGCATAGGTCGCCCAGGGAAGTCGTGGATGCCCCATCCCTGGAAGGGTTCAAGGCCAGGCTGGATGGGGCTTTGAGCAGCCTGGTCTAGTGGGAGGTGTCCCTGCCCATGGCAGGGGGGGTGGAACTAGATGATCTTTAAGGTCCTTTCCAACCTAAACCACTCTGATTCTCTGAATAGTGTTTTTACCAACCTGTCATATAACTCTCAGTTGCTGTAAAATCAGTACAATGTTTCCCAATACATTCAGTTTTGGAGAACTGTAAGGAGGCAGTAGCCACTGGTATTATGCCAGTAACTCAGAGAGTAATGTAGTGCTCTTTTCCTTTGAAAGCAATTCTGTCTGTATTATCAAATTGATCAATTTTAGAGCTGCTTTTAAAAAGCTGTTTATGAACACAACTGTTAAGAGGTTTATACCACATTAGCCAGCGGTATGTACACTCACAAAAGTACAGATGCTGAAATAATTTTTCAGTATTTTTCCTTCCAGCACATAAAGTCCCAGATTCATCTAGCATAACTCCCATTTTTTTAAATGAGGTATCTGGAATAGGAATATAGTAGCTATATTCAGTAGGGGGTGAAAGGCACATGTGAGGGGCTTAAATTTCATAAAGTACAGGAGCAGCAGCCTTCTAAAAGTTAAATCTCTTAAGAAGGTTAAGATACTGAGGAATCAGTTTCAGCACTCGAGCTTGAAGATTAAATTTAAGGGCGTGCATTTTCAAGTGAAAATTTTTCATTGTGGTTCTAGCCGCTACTGAACAGAAGTGTAGGAATAATAGAGCAGGGAGGCCAGTTTCTTCCATTCTTTTAGATAACTTGCTCAAGATGTTGGTGATGGTGTAATGCTCAGTGGAATTTGGGAAATCAGAAGTCAGACTTTAGAGGAACCAAAATTCCACCATCAGCCTGAACACGACGTAGTATGAGACAGGCAGGGCTGATTTACTAGATAAATTGATCATTAAGAGTGGGTCTTTGAGTCACAAAGGCTGGATGTGCATCTCTGTTTTGCTGGTGGAATGAAACACAGAAGTGTGATCATCAACATCTGACCTAGTTAATTTAAGAGTTGCACAAACTAAGTACTGGTCATTCTAAACCCGTGGGCAAAATTAATATTCTTGTAGATTTTATGTCGGTCTCCTGAACAGTTAAGAAAGGTTTGATTTTAGTTAGTGGGGAGAAGGAATCTGCTTGGTATCCTTCAACTATTTCTGTTTCAAAGGAAAAATGGTTAAAAATAACAGAGAAGAATTAACAGCATGTAATCTAAGGCCGAAAAATATACTTATCTAAATGTAGACAATGACTTCTTGTCTGCTTGTCTTTTGGAATATGTTTCTGTTATCTTCTTTTGTCACATATTTATCCAGAAATGTATCCAGCCCATATTTTGCACTGGTGACTTTTTAAGATTTCAGTACTTAATTCATTACTGCCAGGAAGAAAATTGACTACATGCAAGATGTATTTGTGTGTTTTGCTTTCATTTATGGATGACTGTACTTCAATATGTAATTCATATACAGATAGCACAAAAAATGGTTAGACATAGCTAAGCAAACTCAATAAATCTGGAGCTATCTTCAGGGCTTATACAACACAGACTACAGACTTCCGATGCTTACTGTGGTCAAGGTGCCTGTTGGTCTCTCAATTGAGACTTTCCCTGAGGAAGGATTGAAGATTACAGGGCCAAAATTCTAGTATAATTAAATAATTAGTTGTGACCCTGCCTCTGTATTTATTTATGAACTTAAGACTATTATTTTCTCCAATGTTGTCTAGGAATCTTTTGATTAACCTCTATGAGCTCAGGTCAGACTGCAAGTATCTGTCTTAACTTGTATACAAATTCCAAACCTAGTTGTGTAGAGCAATAACTTCTCTCTAAAAAAAACACCCAAACAACCAAACAAGTGGAAAACCTCCACATGTGTTAATACATAATTTGTGCTTCTCCTTGAGTTAGATAACTATGTCCAGTAGTAATGGGATCAGCCCCCATGTGTCCTAATGGGGGCCTGAAAATACAAGCATGTGTCTTTGCAAGGCAGTTACTATGTTTTGTAATTATATGTAACTGTTTTGTAAGCTTAACATGCACATTTACCAGTTTTGACAATTAAATCTTCATTTCAGTCTACTATGGGCTTCTAATAGCATTTTCTTTTCAGAACAATGGTAGAGCGCTTGTACAATAGCTTCTACAAGAGGCCTTTGGTGTATGTCACGAGTAAGGGATGAAGCCTGCTTGGGGTAATAATTTGTCTTATAGTCATGAGAATTATTATTCTGTAGAAGATAGTAAAACATCAAAAGGTTTAAATCAATTGTTTGAAAAAATTGCTTATTATCATCACAGGCTCACTTAAATCTGCTAAAACCTGGTTTCTGAGGTTTATGGCTGTTACTGAAGTGAGGAGAAATAAACATTGCCTGAACACTTTCTCAGAATCAAGCCAAAAGGTGCTTGCAGTCAAGTAATACCTATCTTGAAATGCTGACCAACCAAACTTGCCAGGCATATGGCTTCCAGCAGTGCGTCTTCAGTGGTGGTTTAGTTTGAGACAGGAATGCAAAATGTAATCCTCCTTACAAACTTTCCTTTCATTTACATCACAGAGTGATTTTGGTCTACATGAACTGGATGTCAGGACTTCAGGTTTCACTCTACAGATCTGCCACTGCTGGTCCCCAGCACTTGCTAATGCTAAAGGCAACACGGCAGGCAGTCCTCCTGCACTGAAGGCTAGGTGAACTGGACTACAAACACGGAGGGGCCCTATTTCATTCCTTGTATTGGAGATCAAACTAGGGTCATTAAGTGAAAACTTGCCAAGGATAAAAAAAGGAAATTTCTGGCAAAAAGTGATTTTTTTTTTCTCATAGTATTATCTTTCTTCCCAATAAGGTTTTGCAGTTTATAATTGTCCCTTGTGTTCCTATGAAAAAAACAACACAAAGAAACAACAATAAAAGGTTAAACTGTAGCAGTGATTTTTTTGCATTTAACACCTTGATAAGTATAGTAACTGAATTCATGACTACCATTCACCAAATACTTTAATTTCCTATTATTTTTCTTGTTCAATAGGTGATATATGCCCTGAACATTAAGAATGATGAACATGAGGCTAGTATACAGGCTCTGAGAGAGGCTCATGAAGAAGAAATTCAGCACATTCTTGCTGAGACAAGGGAAACAATTCTCCAGTGTAAAAGCAAAGCTGAAGAAGAACAACTGCTGAGAAAACGTATTCAGGCCCTTGAAATTGCCGTAGAACAACACAAGAGACTAAAGGAAGAAGCCTTGGCAGAGTTAACATTGTGCAAGAAGCAGGTCGAAGAGAAGGAGCCGACAACAGAAGCAAAACAAGCACAGGCAATCCTTTCTACAGACACGGCACATACCAGTGCAGACTTTGAAAAGCCTCTACTTTTAAATCACAAGTCTGATGAACTGCTAAATGAATGCAAAGCATCTAGAAGAGAAAATTTAGATAAAAAAGTAATTTTAGATGCAAAGTACAGTGTGGAAGGACAAGCTCTAGTGAATGAGATGGAAAACCTGAAGAGTGAGAACGAGAGAGCAACTGAAGACTATACTCAGAAAACAAGCAAACTGCAAGCCTCTTATGAAAGAGAAAAAGAGACTTTGAAAAAGGCTACGCGGCAATCTGTGATAGAAACAAAGAAGAGTTGCCCGCAAAGAGACATGGAGCAAAGGAAGAGCTCAGAGGCCGAGGAAAGTTTTTTGCTGCAGCAGATAAAGAAACTGGAGGCAGACCTAGACGAGAAAAGCCAGAAGATAAATGAGAGGAAGAAGCATTCCCAGAAGCTGAAGGAGAGAATACAGGTAGAGTATGAGACTGTGATCCCTATCTCTGCCTATAAAAGTGCAAATTCTCAATGCTTCAAAATTTGAGAGAGGAGGGGTCTTTTAAATATCATATTGAGTCAAATGCTTTGTAAGCACTAAAGCAGTTTAGAGGCTTAGAAGAGAAATAGGAAGGATATAGCGCTGAGAGTTTTTAAGAGTTAAGATGATTAGTAACTCATTAGAACTCTTTGAACACTAGACTTTGTATTCCCTGAGGGAGAAGTGAGGTAAAATTTGTCTGTCAAGTGAACAGAGCTTTACCTTTCCTGGCCAGAAATGTGAAGAGAACAGCAAGCAGGCAGTAATGTAGCAATGAGTGTTTACAGAGTACATTCTCCTTGTGGTTGCCAACAACTCAGTGCACGGATATGAACAGGGTTAGATAAGAGACCTGACCTGGCAGGTTAGGAATTGAATGCTTTGTATTGTGACTCTTGCAACAGTGACTTGTGCCAAGTGACATTTAATGAAGTGTCCTTTACATCTGTGAAGTTCTATGTGCTGAGCCATGAGACTTTCACCATTAGTTCTCACCTCACACTTTGCCTGTCTACCCTAGCTGGTGCAGATTTCATACCTGTATTTGCAGCACAGTTCTGCAACCCCTGTTTAATTGTATCCTGTTAGATGCAGTTTCAGAGGTTGGTACATCATAGGCAGTCTGCCAAGCAGCTGCATCTGGTACATAAGGTCAGGGTGTGCGAGAGACACTGATGAACTGTGCTGAAGCCGAAGAACCCAGCCATGTTCTGTGCTCAACAGTTCCACTTCCTTTCAATACTATTGGTCCTTCCCATCACATAAACTCACCTACCAGACCTGTCTCCAGCCCTATGACAGCAACCTTGCATATTAGATAAAAAAAAAAAACTTGAAGTTCTAGACTTGGAGTATTTCAGAATAACAGTAATTGTTTCCTGATGTGAAAGATTTATCCCTTTTAGAGTCAGAGAACCTCAGAATCCTATAGGGAGTAGGGTCACCCCAATCAGCTGTGTTCCTCTGAGACAGCTCTGACCTCCAAGACACCATCTGCCCTCACATCTTGCCTGTCAGTATCATTTTGCTGATTATGCGGAGTTCTGGGCCTCTTCTTTGAGGATGTTCTTTGAGGGAGTTCAGCCTTCAATACAGTCACTGCCTTTTTGTTTTCACAAGATCAGAGGGTGGATTGAATACACCTTCGCCAGCATTATTCAGACTCTGTTCTTAGTGTGTAGATCTGTAGCAGAACAACCTCTGTCTTCTGCAGAAAAGTTGAGAGGATATAATGAATGGCAGAGATGCAGATAAGAGTTTTTTTTTTAAATTGAGTCATGGAAATCCATAATATTTGTTTCACCCGGCTCTGTAAAAGTTTGCAGTGGTAGTGGAGAAGAGGGAAAGTAAGATCCTGATTTCTTGTGGGTACTTGAAGTAACAGTCAGGAGAAATGAAGAATGGAAATGTGAAAATTTATGCACGTGGTTTACTGTTCTGATTTATCATATAAGAAATGCAGTCTTTTAGGAATAAATAATGTGAAACATGATAGGAACTGGAAATAAGAAGGTGGTGTCATTAGCAATTTAATTTCTAAATTCAGTATCAGCTGGATAAAACTGAAATATTTTCTGAGGGACATATGCTCAGCCTCTACATTTCAGATCCTATAAGTCTACAGAATGAGGCTGATTTACATACCACCAGAGCAAATTGCCTTGAATCTTTAATGCGATAGCCGCAGACTAGGATAAATCTGGAAGAAGGAAAACAGACACAATGTTATTTTCTGTTTCTTTCCAGTTTAAATAAGGAAGTAGAAGCTTCTCCTTTCTAAATTGCCTATTTCTGATGCCCTTAAATATTACATTTTTTCAGAATCCTGTGGACAATGGCAGACTGGGAAACAGAAACATTTCTTTAATCAGTAATACCTCTGATCATTAGTAAATGCTAGCAAGAAAAACTATTGTAAGTCTTGAAAGATAAAGGGACTGATGTTTAAGCAAGATGAATTTTCTGTTTTCTCCTTAGTGTATGCCAGGAGGTTTGAGACTTTTGTAGGTGAAAGGCATTACATTAATGCACATTTATTATTATTATTACTGTGGAAGAGAGAATACAAAGGATGACAAGTCACTAAGTCTGATCTGTTCAGTCTAGTTTTGGAAGAATTTTGGCATATGCCACAGGAACAAGCTTACCTTTAAGTTTTCAACTCCAGAGAGTGTTAAATGCAAGTTAGTTTTAACCCATGAGGTTTTACTCAACATTCATATAGGAACAAACAACAATTTAGTCTGAGTGAATATTGCAGTATTGTCTTAGACATCTGGAATCTGAGACGAGAACATCCAGAAATAGAATATTAAATATGGTTCAAATTTTTGCCTTTAGTTATGGACAGATAATTCCCAGCAAAGTCTGTATGAGCTGATTTTTCTGGTTTTAGGTATCTGTATTATGGATTATGTCACAAACTATTGTACTTCATCAACTGGAAAAAAAAACAAACTAATATTCATTACCTTTTAGCATAAGTTGTCATGAAATTAATGGATGCATATCCTGTTCCAAGTTTAGGATAATCTCAGACGTCTTTGAGATGGTAACTTTTGATGAGCGTTCACTTTACAATGATGCCTACTATATCTCAGGGAATGGCTCCACATTACAAATATTCCGGCAGCAGAGACAGTGTAAGGGTGTGGAAGAGCAAAAAATGTAATTAAACCAGCTCTATAGGTGAAAGATTTCTATCGTGGAACTACACCAAGAGAGAAAATAACCATTTACTTCACATGACAAAAAAAGAACATATGTAATAAATGTAAAAGTAATATCATGCATATTTTAGGATTTGGAAGTGTATCTTATGGGAACACAAAAAGAAATTCTGAAATCAAAAGGTATAGTGAAATCGGTGGAGGAAGATCTAAGTGTAGTCAAAGAGAGAAATACAATTCAAGAGATGGAAATCCTGCAAAAAGCAGGTAAGATGCTCATTAATGTCATTCTGACGTATTTCCCTTGTTAGTAGACAGTCGCACTGGAAATTCCGCAAGTTATTTATGCTATTTGAAATGTAAATTTTTATACCACAGAAGATACGGGAACTATGTTGAATTCCCAGAGCAAAGCTGTTAATAAAGTAGATGAACTGAAACATCAAATAACACAGCTGCAGCAAATGACTTCTACTAGAGTCAGAACAGAGCAGCTTTGAAGAAGTGAAAGACCTTAAACAGGTGGTTTGCTCTCAAATATTCAAAGGCATGGCATACCAAAAGTACTGAAATCAATGTCATTTTTCTTGTAAGATTAATGGATTTGGGGTTATTCTACAGCAGTCAATCCTGTAAAATTTCCAGATCTCTGACCTCATCCAGTGGAACACTGACTCATGTTCATAACGTGAAGCACATGAGTTGCTGCAAGGACAGCAAAGAAACTGCTTCCATCCTTGAGCTAGAACAGGACAAAGTGTTCAACTTCTGTAACCAGAACATTAATGAGAAAAAGGTCCAAGGCAGACTTTTTCTGTTGAGGTCAAGTCAGAATACTGATTTATTTTTTTTGAATACAGAAAACAGTTCTTTGGAAAAGCCATGCAGAAATAACACCAGGAACAAACTCGGTACAATGAGGAATGTGTGTATCCTGAGAGTTCCCTCTGTACAATGTCTCCCCTTAAACAATTGTCTAGCCCTGAATCTTTTCAATATTTTTGGTTCTCCTAGAACATTGTTATGCTAGCATTCTGGAAAATTAGACCTGGCATCAGAGACATAAGAAAAACCAAATTGTCCTTTGTACTTTTTCACAGAACTAAGGTTGTCCTTGAGGAAGCACACATGGTTGGCAGTGAGTTACACACCCAAACTCAAACCAGAACAGCAAAAACCCCACATTCCTAGACTGCAGAAGAGGCATACAGCCCTGAATCACTGCAGTTCTACGTTGTTAATTAAAATAAAGCCAGTATTTTTCAATGGAGTATATCCACTTAAATAGCATATTCACAACAAAATAGACTACTGCGACCCCAGAATTCTACCCTGGTTTTCTCATATTATATAGCTAGTGTGTTTTATAGACTATGGAAACTGTACCTATTTAAAAAGAGGGTATGAATAAAAGACACAGAGAACTTGCTTTGTAAAGCAAGCATCAGTCCCGTAAGGAAAAGATTTGTCTGAAGGAATAGCTGTGAAAAGGTCTGGAAGATCTTGTAATGAAGCACACAAAGGAAATCAAGCCAGTCTAAAACTTCATGGAAGCTGAAAGAAAAAAAATGCAGAAGGTAGGGATGTTCTTCTATTTATAGATGCTCTAATTCATATGGTTTTAATCTTATTGGTCACAGTGACATCATTTGAATTATCCTCACTGGAGGCACTTTGAATTAACATAAAATGCAAGGATTTTCTTGCTATGGTCTTACTGGAAAAAAAAAAGGAAAAAAAAAGTCAAACTGATGCATTTCTGTGAAAAGCTCCACAGGCAGGAAGGTGAATTTAGCCTTGATGTGATAAACTGCCTTCTTAGCAACATTTATCCTTGCATGCTTTGCATGTGACAGTTGGAGTGATTAATATAAGGTCCCTCCTGAAGAAAAATGTATTGTAGGCGTATTCCAATTTCTGACTTAAGTTTCCATGTATTGCTGCTCTGAAATACTCAGATATATTGATTTAATCAAAATTTCACATTGTTTAGGCAGAGAATCTAGTTCTGCAAAGCGTTGGTAAATGGATTCAGAGTGCAGGTGTCACCAATGAAATGTTGACTAGTTACAAGCAAATACATGCATATCTATGTCCTTAGTTAGCTTTAGTCAGAAAGAATACTTACCTTCTCATGGATCTAGACTGGTTGCCTGTGCAATACCTTCGCTCAATGTGTTTTGAGTGACCGAGCTGTAATTTTTGTTCTTGGTACGCATTAGTAGTAATTGGCCTAAGAGATTTTTCACAGAATTTCACTTTCATGAGAACTGTTGTCTGTGGCTGAATCCTTTGGCTTCAGGAAATTTGCAATCTGTAATGTTTCTGTGCAGTAGGAAACTAAATGTGAGTTAAAATTATTCAAATGGAGGAAAACCTTGAAACATGTTTTAAGCACATGCTTTAATGCTTAGCGAAGCTTCCAACTGAGTGCGTGCCCAAGTGGTTTGCCAAATTTGGGCATAAGCTAAGGAGGAATTCAATTTCTGTCTCCTAATGTACTGATGTGTTTGTCAGACATCTTCTAGACAAAAAAAAAATACCGATTCGAGCATTTTGTAGAATTGAACAATCAGGTCGAGTGTTCTTTAGACCCTTCTTGGTGCTAAGAATGTACTTCTACCCATTTTTCCCAGTTTTAATGCTGCTATACCTTTCTGAGTTCAACATTTACTGGAGAATAGTCAAATCGCTTGCTGACAAGTTGTGAAGTCATAAAAACCATGTAGCTCCTATCACTAAATCTTGAGCTTCATAGTACCTTCTAGATTTTGGAGACTAGGCATTGTGTTAAGTGCTTGTCAGAAGAACTAAGTTAATTTCTGCCTATGAAATTGCTGGAGCTTATACATTTATGCAGTCTCATTTCTCAAAAAGGAACCTGTGTGAGTAAATTATCTGATTGTGAAAGTGCTCACGTTTGATCAGTATGTGAAGTTGCAGTGCTTCAAGGTACGCAGTTACACTATCAGGTATAAGCCTTATGTAATGACTTTGCCTTTTATATAGTGTATTCTTTTATGTGAATAAGTTTGTACAGGTATACTTCAAATTATTTTTACTGCCTCATTGGAATTTTCCTTATGGATGCTATAAGATAGTGCCTCCTTTGATTCCCTTTTCCACTAATTGCCCATTAGTTAGTAATCTGGTTATTTATATGGTCAATGTATATTTATGTTTTTTTCAGATCTTGCAGGTGACTCTTGCATACTAAATTATTTTGAACACTAACACCAAGGCAAAACAGTCTAACTCTTCATGCTGTACAGTTTTCCACCTCAGGGAAGCTTTCGGGAGAAGATTAGGATTATGCGAGCTGTATTGTCTAACACTAGTATTAGAAAGAACCAAACCAAACTGTTAATACTTACTTGATTGAATAATACATGAGTGACATTAAAAGGCAGTAGCATGTATTGTGTAAAGAGTAGCATGTATTACTGTGTAAACTGCTCTATTATCTAGGTTAATGTAGAAGAAATGTTCTTTTTCATGCTGCATGTTTTGTCCTGGCTATTGCATGCTTTGTTTGTTTGTTTGTTTGTTTTTAACTTTAGGAGCTTCAGACACAGCTAGAGGAATTTAAAAGAAAATCTGAGTGTGAACTAAAGCAACTAGAGAAAGAGAAAGAAGTCCTAACTGGAAAACTTCAAAACTCTTCACTTGAGGTAAACTGGGCATAGATACAACCCAGTAATAAAAGGGCTCTTCATTTTTCCTCTCATCTGAGAGATTCTTGACTAGATTTTAATCATATTTGCTGTGACTATCATTGAAGAAAATGTGCAGGGACTCTAGATAGAAATAACAGAAATGACTGCTCCTGAACTTCAATGAAGATTTTGACAAGCCTATTTATTTCAATAAATTTCGTATATCACTCTTTGGAGATATACTAAGGCTTTTAGTTGAGGAGTTTGGCTATATCGGAGTTGGATGGTGACTCTGACTGTTTGTCTGTATATAAAGTGAGATTAGAGTGTCTAAGTGAGATTAGAATCTTCCATACAGCTCTTGTTGACTTTCTGATCGTTTTCTGTGTGTGTGTAGACATGTAAAAGGTTCTGCTTGCTTGCTCCCTTGAGCAAGAGAATTGAGTGGAAAAAAGGTCAAATAGATCATTGTTTCTGTTCTGCCTACTTGATGGTAAGGGTGGTAACTGCAGCAGATTGGAATGTGCAGTAATTTAGTATATATTAGTAGTTAGGTATGCCTCTCTCTGTCCTCAAGATCAAGAATGAAATAGAGAAAGCACTGTGACCCCCAAAGTAGCTTTAAGGATGTCATAGCTTATGTACTGTTCCCCACTCTGGTTACACCTAAGTCATAATGCAAATCTGCTGACATGGATTAATCTGGAAATAAATACCTGAGATGTGTTAGTATTAGGTTATCCACCTGTAATAGCTGTAATGATAGTCAGTTGCAGGCCAAGTGATGCAAATTTTCCAGATCAGTACATTTGCCAAAATATTTATACAGGAAAGTGTCAGTATATGAAAAGTCTTAACAAGTGGGATAAATAATTTTCTGCCAGAACAAAAGCAGAACCCCTATAAGGCAATTATTTACCCAGGTAAGCACTGCACCTTTAAAATTTCTGAGAACTGTGAATGCACCTTTTCTTCCTCTCAGGTGTTCCCCCTTTGTGATGTTCAGTTCTTTTCAGCAAATACTATCTGCTTTAAAACATTATGTACAGGATATTTCCTTTTCTTCAGTGTGATCATGTGAAGGTTTTGCCTGTGAACATTTTGATACTTTTATCTCATGGATAAGCTATAAAACAACTGCCTTAACAGAACTGAAATCAGTGCCCTAGTGAAAAGTTTTGATGATGGTCAGTGCTGCATTTATTTTTCTACCCCAAGTATATCACTGCATTTGGTACCTTTTTCAGAAGAACAACACATTTGTGGTTGTCCCTTCTAGGAGATTATGGGTGAATGGACATGTTTTTAACATGTGAATTTGCCATCCATTGCTTTGTTTTTTTCCTACCGTTCGAGGTTTTGAGGCTCCAAGATTTTATTAAGCAAAATGAGGATATTCCCAAACACACAAAATTTCTTCAGTCTTCAGTCTAGTTCAAGAAAAAGTAATGAACAACAGGAATTAGGTAGCTCACACTGTGGAACTACTGAACTACAGATAGCCACTGTTGTTCTAAGTGGCTGTCTATAATTTCCATTGCTTTATATTTTCCCTGGTTCTAACCAGTTTCGCTTCCGACAAGTTCAGTGGGAGCTTGCATGGCAACAGCTCGGCAAAAGTTGAAGACCTAGATCTTTCTCAGCTGGCATTTGTAGACTCTGAGTGGCCATAATAAGCTCTTTTTGAGTGTTTGAAGACAGAAAAAGGACAGATAGGCTCATCAGGGGGCTAAGCAAGATGTTGGCCCCCCTCTCCTACCTGCTTTTACTTTCCCACATGCCATTACTACTGCTTGGTGCAGCATGTTCCAGCAATCAGGGCATGTATTGTGGTCATTTACTATGTAACACCTGCTTTTTCTCCCATTCATCCTATACTAGCTGTTCTCATTCTGAGTGCAGCATGGTCTTTTCCCTTTCATTGCTCCTGCAAAACAGATTTATACATTCTGGTATCAAGCAGTTGCATTCTGATGTTCCATCCATTTCCAAGTCTTAGAAATATAGAATTTAAGTGTAGCTCTTGATGTTCTTAAAGTTCTGGCTAAATCCTGGTTTTAGGTTTCATTACACGTTTCTGTACGCCACTGTTTTCTACAGGTTTTTCTCTGAGAGAATTTCAGGTCAATCCAACCTGTGTTGACCTATCCAGAGTGATTTCTTTGCACCTAACACAAAACATGGGTTCTTAGAAATTAGTTGTCTTTGTTCTGTTCAAACTCCCCTAAATGTATGTTTTTCTACAAAAATATCGTAGTCCATTCAAAGCTGATCATTTACCATGATATTCTGCCATCCCTGGGTAATGCCTAAAAGTTTTACTGGTTTGAGGTGTGAGAGGAAGAGATGGAAGGCAGGAGTAGTGGCACACTGTCCTCATAGTATGGTGTCTATGCATGCAGGTGGTATAGTCCACTGCAAGGTCTCAAAGAAATCAAAAGACATGAAGCAATTATTCTTCAGGTTTTGCAGATGGAAAAAGTAAGGTAGTGAGTCATCAAATTACTTTTCTTGAAGTCACACATTCAGGACAAAAAAATAGGAAAGAAACCTGTGGTTCCTAACTGCTTGTCCTCTCATATCATGAGGTCATGGTAAATGCAAGGGGCGATAGGAAATTATTGCCACTATAAACATAAACATAAATAAATAATATAAAATAGTATATCTAATACCATGTTATGTTCACAACACCATAGTAAGTATGAACACATACACTGAGAAATGTTTTGTTGTATCTTAGAATCTAGCAATGCTCCCAAAAAAGGAGGAAATGCTCCCTCTGAAGAGAAAGTTTGCATTTTTCATTGTACTCTCTAAGTTACTTTCTGAACCAATTACTTGGCAGTATTGCCAGGGAAGTGAATTAATTTCAAGTTACAATACTTTCCTTCTATAAATATGTGAATATTCACAGCCAAGAAACCACCATTTACTCTACAGCATTATGTTTCACTGAGGGCATGTTTCCCAGCTGGGAACCTTTGCAATGGCTCAGCCCAGAGCTTCCGCCTCAGAGGTTAGGCAATGTGCTGTTACTAATCCAGTTCTAATCTGGATACAATTTCAGATCTAAAAATAGCTTCCTTGGCTGCATAAGACACATTTTTGGTTGAGCTGACATAGCTAGAGCACTATGCAGAGTAGACATAATCATGATAATTTCACCTCTCTGGGGATGCATTTCAATGTGGCAGTATTTCTGTATTAATGAGATTTTTCTGGATAAAGAAATCCAATTCACACCTATTTGGTCCTTTGGAAGGAAGGCTGTAAGATTCAGTGTGGGTCAAATGCTAATCCATTAGAGTCCTGGTTCCTTGCTTTTGCACGACAGGATCTCTTCAACATGTGTTAAAGGGGTTATTCTGGAATTAGAAGGTACATAAAATGGAAGCGCAGGCATCACCTTGTCGTGATAGATAATTGAACAATGCTAGCACAGCAATGCTCAGAGCCTTGATGGATCGTGGAGGCACCACCAAATAGCAGCAGTAGAGGTGTGCCTAATATGGTCACACCTGTCCCTCTAGTCAGGAATTGCCCTAAGTTTAGGAAGGCACTTAACTGTGAACTTAACTGAAATAACTGTGAAATAGGCCTAAAGACAACAGTAAAATATAATTTCATTATTTTGTTGTTACTTCTTGTACTGTGTTACCATTTTGATGTAATAGCATCATAGTACATGTAAAGCCCTGTAGCATTTGGGTGCCTTATTTTGACTCTGAACAAATTCTCAGTTGTGCTGACTCTTCAAAAATACATCAAAAGGTGGTTTAAAGTATTTTATATAAATTCATCCCCTAGCAATGCATTGAGAAACTCGGATCTTTCTACTTAAAAGATACAGGAAGTCAAAATATTCTCTCTGATTCCAACTTCAGATCTTGCCTTTGAGATTTCACGCTTCTTACATATGATAAATAAAAGAAGGGAAGTAGACTTCAAGTATTCATAGTGCTTGCAAGCACAGTGAATTAAAACAATCGAAGTAGAAGTCAAATGGGGGAGCCAGCCATGATGGCATGCACAGCCTTATACATGCCCAGTATTTTTACCCGTGGGCTATCAAAGTCTGAGAGGTACTTCAAAAGAATCAAACCATCCTTCCCAGGAGAAGGACAGTAATTATGGTCAGAAAAGAATGAAACTTGAAAGACTTGAAATGTTGCAAAACTACCTGTCATCTTTTAGTACTAGTTGTTCATTTTTAATTTACTTGGAAGACTGTGGGAGGCAGAATTGGCTGTTGTAAGAAAGGGCAAGCGCAAACATAACCCTGAAATTTGAAAAGAATTCATTAGAGCCTAGAAGAATACTGTTGCCTAGAGTTTATATTGTTTATACTGCTTATACTGTTGCCTAGAGTTTATACTGTGGATAGGTATTGGTTGCATCTTTAAGACCACTTTAGGCAATTCTGGTGGATAAAAGTGAATGAATAAGTAAATTAAGTTCTTTCAAGAGGTTTTGTTTTGCAGCAGGAAGACATTATAGAAGAGAAAGTCACACAATGTTGCTGGCTTGTTAATAGTAAAAGGAACCAAATAGATTCCGGACTGATGTGAGTTGGCATAGTTTCATTGGCTTAAATGTTGCTTTACCAATTTAAACAAATTGCGGGTCTGGCTATCAGTTTTATAGTAATGAGGCNTAATAATAATAATAATAATAATAATAATAATAATAATGGTGGATTTGACAGACCTTTTAATCGAAAGACAAGAGGAGGAAACATGATGGGATGGAAATGTTTGTTTCTTAACCTCTAATATGTTAGAAGTAGCAGGATTCTTGAGAAAGAGTATGTTTGTATGCCTGATATATTTGTGTAGGTCTTTTCCCCTAAATCACTGAAAAATGTTTTTAGAAATACTTTTCCATCTGATTTCTTACTACATTATGTTCTTTGTTGCTACCAATTTGCTGCTTAGTCTGTTTCTAGTTAGTATGATCTTATGTTTTATGTTAGTAGTGCTTTGAACCAGTAACTGTCTATGAAAAGAGACTGCAAGGTTAATAATGTCACCACAGCTGAAGTTTATATACACCTCTTTTCCTTAGAAAATATATAGCCTACTTTTCTGGCACATCCATTTTACTCACTGGCTTACTTTCAGGAAGCTGAGGAAAAAAATGCACGCTTGAGTGTAGTAATACTAATGAATATTACATCAGATAATAGAGGGGACTGTACAGCATTAAGTGTTTCACATCTAAATTTAAGCACCTAAAAACTTCAGTGTTTCCTGTCTTTATACAGAAAAACATTGGCTTGAGTTCAATAGGTATTAAGACAAAGTAGATATTTTACCTATAACCAAAAGTCAAAGTGCTTTATGATTTAACACTTGTGTTTTTTTTTAAAAAACAAACAAACAAACAAACCAACACAAAAGTTGCAGCAGCTTTGGAAACAAAGGTATGGCTGGCAAGTGGCTCTGGCACCTGTCTGTTCTTTGGAGTGTATCCAGGCCACAGATAGATCCCATCACACAGACAAAGACAATGTTTTCCATTAAAAACAATATTTAGCAATTATTCTTTACTAGTTTGTTCAGGCAGATAGTTTTCTTTGTGTTTAATCGGATGACACAATGGAAGAAGCCAAGAAACAACTGGATGATTAGTTAACTTAAACTCAGTTTGGGGCAGCTGAAGCTAGGTGCTCTTTCAAATTTGTTAAATCAGTTTGGTTGGATAGCTTCAGTGAAATTCAAATGTACCATGTTGGTTTGAAATTGTTCAAGAAGTGGTAAAACTAATCTTTCATTTTCTGGCACTTAAAAGAGAACAAAATAACTTGATTTGCAATACACTGGGTGAAGGAATGTTTGTTTTCTTCTTATCTGCCAACCTATCATTCCTATGATGTGTGGGAGACTTGGGCTTGGGGTTTGGGGTTTTTTTTTTCTTCCTTTTCTTCTGTCAGCTTTCTCACCATTTAAAATGTCCCCTGGTCACTGGGTTCTGGGGTAAAACAGGGTGAGCTACAGTGTGTTACCTGTTGCCACTTCTTCACTTGTATGTTAAGTTGTCATTGCACAGCCTAGGCCTTCATCACTAGGATAAATCTACTGGTTACCTTCATATGCACATGCACGTACTCTCTTGTTCTCACGGTTCTCCTTTGCCTCCATGCTTCGTTTCTCTGTCTCACACACAAAGCAGAACCACCACTGCCATCTCTTCTTCTCCTGTGTTCCGTCAATGAAGTCATTTGTCTCCTTGCAAATGATGAAATAATTTAAGCTTTAAAAACATTGGAGGTAATATTTTATTTTTTCATTTCGATGCGTACATTCAAAAATGTTTCTTCTGGATTATTTGACTAAAAGCTTTATTGGTTGCTTGGTTTGGCCACCAAATAGGGGGAAGTCAGCTGCCCAAGCTGGTAGCTTTGCTAAAGAGTTTGTTAACTAGGTTCATCCCTGCTTGCAGATTTCTGTCATGTCTAAATTACAGATACTGTTGTAGATTTCAGAACATGTGAAATATCAGTAATAAAGCTGAGGAACTTTGAAATTCAAACATAGTGCACTATCCTATCCAGTAAAGGAAATCCACGTTAATTACAATAGTAGTATGGCCCTTTGTGGGCAAGCTGTTGGAAGCGGTTCAGAGGGACACTGAAGTACAAGATCAGAAATGATCAGTAATGACCACCACCAATTAATTGGAGAAAAAGAATCTGACTTGTGGATTTGAAGGAGAAACTCTATTTAAATGGAAGGAACACAGTATACTGACTTGTGTATAGGAACAGCAGTTCTGCAGACATAAACCTACTCAAAAATGGAACAGTAATTCTTTCTTGTAGCTGCTTACAGAGGTACAGAAACCAGATTTACTAAAGGAAGTTTTGTCATTCTCATGATACGTGTGTGTTCAAGTAACAGGTTTTGAGTTATCTCCACAACACATGAAGTCCATGAACATTTGTGTTTCACATGAATAGCACTTACACAGAAACAAATCATCTTCATCTGATATTCTGTGAACACAAACTTTTTACTCAAAATGGTAAACTACCAGCAGACCAAATAGAGCAAGTTTTTACAAAGTTTTCAGGCCCTTATGTAGTTGCTCTGTAGAAAAAAACAATTAAAATAGCACTAATTGATCAAGTAGAAAGAATTCTTTCTAAGCTGTGAGTGTCTCCAAAAAATAAGGTTCACGTTCATTTTTCTTCTTTAGTATCAGGATTCATTTCTGGGACGTTAGGACTTGTATAAATTCTAAGGAGAAGGGAGCAGACATCAGGAAATGGTAAAAGCAGAAATCATGACTAGAATGTAAGACAAGTCAAGGTACAATGTAGTTGAAGATTGTGGTCATAAAGTGGGGGTACAGAGTGTCCTTTCTCTGAAAGGAGTTGAAACCCTGGGAACTCGTACAAGCTCTGTGATTTGAACACTTTTAGCCTTCAGAACACAGTTCTGTGCTGGGAAGCTGTGAGAACAGTAGAGGCTTAGAGAGTACTTGGGTAAGAGCTGTGATCCATCTGGGAATGGAGAAGGGCCTCAGGAGAGGGAAAAGAGAAAACACATCCTTTGGAGGAGAGAAGCCAGCATGCTTAACCAATGTGAGAAAGAACAGAGCCAGGAGTACATTTAGGCATCATCAGAAAGGATTCCTATGATTTTTGAGAGATCTGGTGTAGCTTAATAGTGTCTGCCTTCGGAGAGCGCAATGCTGACTGTGGCCATGAAGTTAATGAGAAGTAAGGGCTTTGCACAGCATGTCTCCTTTTCTCTTCTGTAACACAAAATATACCAGAAAGTGCTATGAGAATGAAACGTGGAAGGATATAGGCACCTTAGCCCACTTTGTAAACCTTCAGCCAGCTATTGTGGTGCTGCATCAGAAAGAACCACCTGTGTGCAGTTGAAGTTACAAGCAACTATTTAGCCAGATAAAGCTACAATGCTTCCTCAACTAACAAACTGTCCGCGGTATGCATGGAAAAAAAATAAGGCAACACTGAAGAAGAGAAAATGGAACATACATTAGTGTAAAGGATAGGATGGAGTCACAGGTTATAGTCTATATCTTATCCAATTTGCAGGTGTGTGCAGCATCATTTGAATCGTTTAAAGTCACGCAAAATTCTAAGGAAGCCAACTTCTTCCTTTCATAGTTTGAATTCTGTTTCTCTAAGGGTGGAAAGTACAAGCATATAAAAATTGGAAAACAGACCATCGTTTTTCACATGCTCCCAAAAAGAAAAGGCAAGAGACATAAAGATTTTGCAGGAGGCATAGCGCAGCAAAAAAGCAGACTTGGAAGCCCAGATACAGCAGCAAAAATGCTAATTTGCCTTACTAATTATGCATGCTTCCTCTATGCAGAAGGCAGTTTTTCAGAATTTCACAGCTATTATGTTTCGAATGGCAAATTTAAGAAGAAGCGCAAGTACAATTTTTTTGCTGAAAGTTTAGAAAACCTACTAAATAGGAAAGGGAACAGACCCTTCCTTCCTTCCCCACCAAAAAAAAAACCCACCAAGTTATTCTTATAAATGGGTATTTTTTACTTTTGTGCCAGCCATTATAGACGTGTCTACTGTATTTAGTAATTAAGCTAAGAGGAGGGAGAAAATAAAAGAAATCTGAAGCATGATGTGTGGAATTCTTGTTTCCATTGGTTCTAACCTACTGCTTTTATATAAATGGACTCTGCAGTGTTACATCTCCAGGATGACAATAAGCACACCCTTAGGCCTGCCTCCTGGTTTATGGCATAATTGTACATATGAGATGGAGATGATTTGAAAAGAAATAATTTAAGAAAAGTACTTAATGGGCAACAGACAGTATATGCAAAAGGAATGTCATTCTTCACTGAAAAAAGGGCTTCTTGCATGAAACAAGCATCTTGCTGGTTTTCATAGAGCAACGCAAGTTCATAAAATGTACTCAAATTTACATAATTCCTCTCCATTGTGAATGCAGCCATTAATCCTATCCTGCTGACTTGCTTTTCTGGAAGGTGGCTCAGCTGAAGCAAATATTAGACCAACAAGCAAATAATTTCAAGGAGTCACTGAAGAAACATAATCTACAGTCCAACAAAGAAAAAGAGAAGCTTTTGCATGATCTTCAAAACACCATTAAAGAAAGCCAGAATGTTAAACTGCAGCTGGAGGCATCACATCAGAAAGTCTTAAAAATGTTGGAGAAAAGTAAAAATCAGGAACTCAAGGTCAGTTTGCGACATACTATAAAAAAAATTGTATTTGCGGGATAAACTATATTAGCTAGAGCAGATTATCAAAACTCGGTTACCTCCAGATATCTTAACGATGGGTTGCCATTGTTGCACATAGCGAATTATTCTCTGATTTTGAAACCTCTTTATCTTCAGGTTGGGTTTTTTTTTAGGATTTTAACATTTGAACTTAGACCACAGTGTGAATGAAATAGTTTCATAAAATAATATACCCTACCTCTACAGTTAGGCTGCAATTAATACAAGCTCCTCTAGCTGTGGTCTTGCTTCAGAAATACAAGAGAAATCCTAAGTGTATTATTAACAGGACTCAGTTTTATTCTTTTTCATCTATTATTAATTTATACATAAATACTTCAAAAGAAATATAATAGACATGTATAATGATGTGTATTGCCTTAGATACCTCCAAGAAATCAATTTTGTAAGTGGATAGCCAAAGCTTTTACATGTTCAAGTGGATTTATTTCAGTGACCAAATGTTAATGCAATATATTAAGGTTCTAAAACAATGTTGCTGTTTGAGAAAAAAAATCAACTTAAAAAATCTACATGTGATTGTGACATGGAGTTCAGATGCCCCTATTGATATCAGACACCTTAGGGAAAACCTCCTTATAATGTAGTAAAGCCATCCTAAGTAGAATTTAATATCTTGTTTATATATTCAGAATAAAATCCCAGCTTTAACAAAGCCAAGCTGAAGGCAGTAAGCTGGTAAAAATGAAACTGAGGGCATTCAGAGCCACTACAGAGCAACTGCTCTGTCATTTACAGCATTATCAGCAGCACTTCTAGCGACAGTGGAAATTTTAGCCAAGAACGATACAAGGAAAGATAGAAGCCTTTGTCTGACACACTGTGATAAGTAATGACATACAGGTCAAATCTGGGGGGCTTTGTATGTTGAATAGTAAAACATCTTTCCAATGTCAAATAGTACAGAGATGTCAGTGTGTTATTTCATGATGTATAACAAATCTGATAGACGATATCTTGAAAATGTCTCATCTTACTAATTTTTATTTTTTAACTTCAGCTCATTTTTATTCTTGTGTTGATGAAGTGTCATGTAAAGTGGTGATAAAAATAAAAGTTCTACAATGAAAGACCAGGTTCATCCTGGCATTACAAGTAAAACAACAAGGTGATANGACGGACACGCTTTTGCTTACAGGATGCAGAAGAACGTTTGAAAAAGGAATTTAATGAGACTTTCAAGATCCAACGTCAGTCTCATAGGCTGGAAATACAAACCTTGGAAGAGAAAGCAAAGAAAGAATTACATGATGAACTCGAGCAGATACAGAAGCAGCAAACCCTGTTGCTAGGTATGATGTCTTATGTCATGCACAGCTCCTACTGCTTGATTATATGCTGAAAAGCACTGACTTTCCTCCCATTCATTTTCTTTCCCATCTTCTAGGAACTTGGGTCTTTGTCCATCTCCTTTTCCATACCCTGCAATTTCAGCAATACGCACTTACTGTTCTTTGTTAACCTAGCTCTCAACTGTCAGCAGCAGAATGTTGCTAGGAGAGTGGTATGGTGTACAACATTCAAGTATGTTATCGGGTATATTAAATTGGAATATTGTAGTCAGTGTATATGACTTTCCTCTTTTTTTTCTATGATGTGAAGAATTGTTATATGTGGTTCAAGTCTGTTCTGTAGAGTTCAGCAGTGGTGACCAGTTGCTCCATACATATTGTTTAGTTAGTTTAGAAAGCTCCCTAAACTGTTCAGAACTAAACGGAACACTGCATTAGGAGGACCTGTAACATCTCCGGGTTTGAACTCAGGTTATTAAAGTTTGTCTATAAGAGATTTTTTAATGGAAAAAAGAATAATTTGAAAGTACTTTAAGTAAAAACTGAATGCTCTTCTTAGGGTTCTTGTCAGTAATTTGAATTTGCTAGAAAGATTTGTTGCTTTCTATAGTTTATACATTCAATAGATAGATTCTGTTGTTCAAGAAAAATTGTAGGGAGACAATAGAGAAAAACTTCTTTCTCCCTGTACTTGATCCATCCCAAAACTTGTACCCAATCTATACAAAAGTTGCAGTATATGACAGATCTGCTTACGTGAGTGTTGTACTTCTCTAACTCAATTAGAGTTCTCCTCAGTCTGTCTTATGGCCCTCTATAAAACACCAGTGGACTTAACGGGGAAGCTCGGGGGTGCTCCAGTAAATTTCAAGATTAGAAGAAGCAATTGTAGTGATTTAGTCTGCAGAGCAGCTGCCACAGAATTACCTCTCTGATTCCGATGTTGAATCATTGCTGTTATAGCTCCATATCTTCTTACTATTGCTCAACTGAGTTACTTCTTTAGTAACAGGAGGCCTGTCTTTTACAATAGCGTTTATTATACTTAATGGTAAAGGAGTTGAGGGACAAAGCAAGATGTAATGTGTCAATGTTTTCATCTGCATTGTCTATATCTACCTTCCCTATCCAGTTGGCCTCTGACTGCCTTAATGATTGTCTGTCTGATTGTTACTAGGATCTCTAAGGATGGAACTCTCTGAGCAACAGACATTGTGCACTAATCTCAAGAAACAAATAGAAGAACTCCAAATGGAGCTGAGGAGTGTGAGGACACTGAAGAAACAACAGGCAAGAATCCAGTTCCTACTTTGTTGCCATGTTGTGTTTTGCAAAAGAAATAGTATCAAATTTCTCTCTTCAGAGATAATGAAAGTGAACAGTCTTTTACAGAAATGGAACAGATTTCCTTCCCTTATGTCCCACTTTAAAATATTAGTATTGTTTATCATCTTTTCACCATGGGCAGGCTTTTTTTTCCACTTAAAGATGAGAATCTACAACACAAGTGAATGAATGTTACAATAAAATTAATTTTATGGAGGCTATAAAATACATTCAGGAATTTTTGATCACAGATTTTGTCTTGCACGTAGAATTGCACATATAATTGAAAAATGAGTTCACAAAAAATCCATGCACACAATTCCAGTTGGATCTTCATGTTAAATAATAAGAAGCTGTGAATAACTAAATTTGGCTTTTTTCTTAGGAAGGAAGTAGCCAGAGCCAGATCAGATCTCTTCATGATGAACTGGAAAAATGTCAGAGTGAAATTTCTGAACTCAAGAAAGAGAATTTACTTTTGAAGGACACAATGGAGCTGCTCAGTGCTGAGTTGGAGTCACAGAAGCAAGAAGCTGCACAGCTTCAGAATAGGGAGAAACAGCACAGAAGGTTTGCCTTAAATTCACACTTCACAGTGCTATCTAGAGAAACAATAATAATGCCAGCATCAGAGGTGTTCTAAATGTGATGAGTGTCACAATCTTTCTAAGGTACTAATTGTAGAAGTTAGGAGTGTTCTAGTAGCAGTAGTTCGTTTCACATTTCTCTACAGCCATAATAAAAGCATTTGAACTAATTGTTCATTATATGTCACAGAGAAATATGTCCAGTGTAGCCCCATAGGAGTGACCTGAGAAAATCTGTGTAATGTCAGCCTTTGAAAGTCACTGGAAGACATAAACAAATCCTAAACTCATCCAAGAGCTATTAAAAAAGAGTAGAAGTCTCTGAGAATAAATATCAGGTTTTTATACATACAGTCTGTAGGTGAAACCAATGGGGTTGTTAACTCTAAAGGAGACAATTGAGAAGGCCGTATGTACTCTGTGAGACTTTGCTTTGGCTGTAACAGCCAACTTTGCACTGGGGAAGTAAGAGTGGTGATAGTGGACACAGTGCCACTGGGCTGATGGAAGCCTGGAGCTGTAATATGCTCTCAGGGCACAGGAGGGCCAAGATGACTTGTAGTCTTGGGTGTCTTGTAGAAGGTGGACTGCATCCTCTTAGTGTAGGCACAGGCTCAGAACACTTGTTGCATTCCAGTAATAGCAGTCTTCTTGCTTGCATACAGAAAAAGTGCAAGACTTAGCCTTTATAAGGGAGACAAGACTGCGGTTAACTGTCCACTGCATCTGTATGGCTGTTGAATCCTTTGAAATTTCTGGACGATCATACTTAACACATTCTTTTTGCGGAGAGACTGAGGAATCTGGTGCATGCGTACCTTTCAATTCATTTCTGCGATGGTGTAGAATGTATGCCCCTAACTATTCAAGCTGTATATATAAAGGATTTCTGAAGAGTATACCCTTAAAGGAATCTTTAAAATTATGTGCTATATAGTCTAGAGAAAAGCACTCAAGGGATGCAGTTTCTCTCGGCAGACTGACAGAGTGGCCGGAGTAATTCCATTGCTGTCTACCAGTCAGTAGATATTTAAAGACTGAGAAAGAAACTTTTTTTCTTTTCCTTTGCACTCTTTGGAGAGTTACTTGAAAGTGACTTTCATTTCAAGCTTTTGAAGCAAGAGCAACAGAAAGAATTGCAAACCAGAGAGTTTCATCAGTGCCCTCCAGCAACCTTGAAGGAATTTAGAGCCTCTGTTCATGAAGAGACGAATTATTCACATGTCAGTGATGAGGTCTAAAAGGCCTCAAATGCTAAAGCTGCTGGGCTGCAGGATAATCTTTACAGGGAATAGATGTTGTAGCTCTACTACAGTATGCATCTGAGAAGGAAGCATTAATGGAAATTATGTAAGGAGAAATCCTTCAAATAACAGGAGGTAGAATCAAAAAGCTCAAATGGTCCTAAGCACCTGATACAGGCTGCTCTGAAATTAACCCATGGAAGATCTGGGACATTAATTTGCAGCTTTTGTTTTGCTTTTGCAGGACCAATAATTTGGATAGGAGAATAGTTAAATTGGTGAGTGCATACAAGTAACAGCTTTTTTACTGTTACTTTAACGACGATGAACTTGTCTTATGCTATATAGTTGTTTCTGATTTGAAAGCTGATAGTGGCTTGTTATTTGCATGTGCCAGTTTCTTATAACCAATTGTTTAAAATTTCTACTGTTGCCAAGTAAGTGAAACCAGCAATCTGCTTCAAGTAGTCATTCCCATTTCCGTTCTCTTGAATTGTGTGAATTCTGCCTCCAATACAGAAACCTTTTGCAAGGAGTAGGATGAGAGCAGACAATGTTGGGGTTTTTTTTAGAGGCAGAGAGCACAAGTCCCAAAACGGCTATTCTGGAGGAGAGCTTTTATTCTGCCCCTGAAAATCCATTTCAGGGATTCTGCTTCCATTTTTACTCTTATTCTTCTGCTTCTTATTTTGTGCCAAGTGCCAAATCAATCACTCTCATGTCTGTGCTCTAATTTCAAGGGCAGGACCCTTTTGTGGGCCTTTTGGCCTTTCCTGAAGCATTTCAGAAACACATGAAAGGGGCTTAGAAATACATTAAAAAGAAAAAGGTAAATGTAATATGTTTTGTGAAAATTATGATTGTTAATCTGCTGAGTTTGATCTCTCTATTTTATCAGTAGACAACAAAACATGGGCTCTGCATTGAGTTAATGAAAAAGTTTCTCAAAGGTTTAACAAAACGTTAGCAAACAAAAGGTAACAAGATAACAACGATTCTTCAATAGATGTCTGTTGATTTTGGGGTTTGTATCAGAAAGCAATGTTATGGCTAGGCTTGAAAAAATGTTAGGCAATTTTTAGTTTTCAGTTAATGGTGTTAATCAAATGGCAGTATCTTTCGAAATATATTGTCTGTTAAAGAAAATGTTGTAGTTAAAGGCATTGTTATAACAGTTCTTACCTTCACTTTTTAAAAAAATATATTTTTAGGATGGTGGTAGGCAGTACTAAATGTTTCTGGTGCCATGATGTGATGAAATATAGCATCAGAAACTCGTTAAAATCCCAGAAATTTCAAAATCATTTTGCTTAATACACGAGTTCATAATGGTACTTTATTGTCATGTTTGACCATTAAGATTGCTGTACAAACTAACCACAGACAGAATATCAACAGCATCATTATACAGACTAGGCCCTCAGTTTCCTGAAGGCTGAAGGTCAAGTACGTCTTCAAATAATTTTCTTCTTCCTCAGTGTTAGTGCTGCTTCCGATTGCAACTGTCGAAGTCAAATCAGTAAGCAGAAGCCCAGAGCTGTGCCCCATTAACTACCTTTGTAGTCAGTGAAAGACCTCAAAACTGCATGCTTTGGTCAGTGACAATAAACTAGTATTGAAATGTGAGAAATCAGACATATTTTAATACCAATGAAAGGCTATCAGTAGAAGACCTCAATATCAAGCTAAAAAAAAGCACTGGACATACTGAAACAAGATCACTGGAAGGAAGGTGAAAACACATTATCTGATTTCAGCAGCACTCAGGCACATCTCTAAGCAAAGATTTTCTCCTTAGAAACTAAGTCACTGAAATAAGCTCTGGCTCATACTGGCAATGAGTTCTGTTTGAAATTATTATTCTTAATATGTATAATTTTTTTTATTACTCATAGGTAGAATATTCTAAGCACTGAAACAGAACTGTATAGGTATTTCCTTTGCAAACACAAAAAGACCCAGATATATTGTAATAAACTTTGAATATTGTTTAATGTAAAGCACTATACATAGTTTTACAATGCTCAATTAAAAGCTGCGCTTAGCATCTTGTAATTTTATGAAGTGTAAAATCATCTTTGTCAGAGATGATACCAGAGGCCTTGATCCATGATCTTGTCCTTCATTTTGTTCAGCAGAGCAGCATTTTTGAGGTTAAGCTGTTTGCTCATTCTCGCTCTCTTGCAAGTTTCCCAGGACAGCCCCCACTAACTCGTGTAAATAAATGCACTTTGCAGCTCCCTGTGGAGTTAAGTAGTTCTGTAGCGCTTCAGACTGTACAGGAGAGGCCCCTCCGAAATAATCCTTGTGATTACATATACCCCTTGTCCTTTTCTCTTGTTCCGACTGTGCGGCCAAGGTCCGGAAGAGAGACCTACTTGCATGTAAGCAGGTCTCAAACCATTCAGATGTTAAGATTTATCTTTTTATCTAAACTCTGAGATACACTAAATTAAGAGTATAAGATTGGGGGGGTGTCCTCTCAAAAATGTTTACCTTCACAAAAAAAAACCCACAAAATGGTGGTTTGTATTCTGTAATACATTTCTCCGTATGGCAGGTGAACTTCATAGCACTCAGTTTCTCAAGCAGCAAAATTAATGAACTTGGCTGATGAAATAATGACTTGTTTTCTCATGGGTCAATCAAATGTATGTTTCCACACCATCTCTAAGAAGGTATAAGGTTTTATTTGAATCTTTTCCCGTAATAAAGGCATTAAAAGAGCTGAACTCACACTACAGGTTTTGACTTCGAGGGTACACTAAAGCAGGATGTATATCCAAGCCTTTCTTTTCATGCAGCTTATAGCAATTGAGTATTTCTGAGGCCTCTTATCAAATACGGTTGGAATTAGCCTGTGGATTCTAAAGTTATTGGGTCAAAAAGAGGACAAATAGATGAATACAGACATGCATAGGTACTGTGACACAGATTTTTTTTCTTTAGGAAACTATACTAGCAATGTGATGTGTGAGCTTGTTAGTATTTTATACCATGGGCTTGATTTTACACTGGACAGGGGTTGTGAGTTAACCCTGGTGGCAATTTATTTTGGAACTCCACAACGTTCTGTACTTATATGTAAACCATATACAGATGCCTTTTTAAAAAATGCTGTTTTATGAGAAAGACCTGACTACGCCCCTATATTTTAAGCTCGGAATTTAGGGCAGAGCACAGCCCAAGTATCTCTTGAACCTGGTCTGAAGAAGTTTTTTCCGGTCTGCGTTTTTTTGATACAGACTTAAAGAACTAGAAGAAAAGTCAGGAAAGTGGGAGTCCAGATCAGAAGATACACTCCTTATCAGCAGTCTGCAAGACCAATTAAGTGAGAGAGAAGAGATTATCAAACAGCTGGTGGTAAGATTTCCTTTTATATGGACATACATATTTTGGAATCTCTTGGAAGGGTCTATTCAGTGTTTTACACATTGCTTCAGACTGCTACATTTTTCTGTTGTGGAATACTTTGACAAATGTATGTTTCCATACCAACTTCCAACAAATAGATGCCTCCATACACATAACTTTTCTTTCCTCTCAGGAAGGAAGAAAATTTCAGCATTCACTTTTAGCCAACACTGAATCTTACAGGAATCGATCATTTTCTTTCAACCCTAATACAGGATGTTTGACTTCTGTGAAGGTAAGATGAGCAATGCAATTAAAATGGTAAATCATGATGTTTTACTTGTATTTGAATCATACAGATGATCAGGACAGTAAAGGTCTTACTAATTTTTTATGGTAATGTTATTCAGTAGTATTCTTTCCAGTAAGCCAACCTACAGTGAGGTGCTGAATATAACACAAATTCAGTAGAGGTATATATGCACATAGATACAGGTGTTTAAGCAAATATAAAACGCTAGAACTCCAAAGATGTCCTTCTGCCATTGGGATAAGCACAGCCATTGCTTGCAGATTTGGGAGCTGCTATTTGGGATATTGCATGCATCAAGGAAAATTATGAATTGTTTGTGCTGCTTAGGATTTGCCCTCTGTCATTCCAGCCCCTCTGTATGATACTGTCTATAAATATTCATGGCAGGAAGGGAGGTCAAGTTGGTGGAAAGCACCTAACTGAGCTCTGCAAAACTATCAGCTTTGATATATCTAAAACCTCAAGATCAGACACACAAGTTGTTTTAATTGGACTACCTAATCCATGGATCCTCACAGCATACCCTGAGAATTTATGCCTATAGAAAAAGATGAGAATCTTCATTTTTGGGTGCTCCTCACAAGATATCTGTGAATGAGGTATTGTTGAGGTTTTACAGTATAAAGTGTAAAAAAATGCATATGTAATGAAGTTTTCTGTTACAATAAAAAGCAGCAGAAGAAAACGGTTGAGGTGCCCAGTCGTGTTGTCAGTGTTCCGAATTTAGCTTCCTACGCAAAGAGCTTTTTGAGCTGTGACTTGAGATCAAAAAGAAGTGCTCCTCAAATAACAAAATCTACGAGCTTAGACCGGAGTCCTGGCTGCCTCAGGGTGGGCTCTCCATCAGCACAGTCCTCAGACAGCAGTGCTGCCACAAGGTATTTGTCCATTTTGCAGTGACTTGTAACATGATAAATGAATTGGTATTCAGAATCTTATAGGCAATTCAAACGTAGTAGACATTTGGAAATAAACAATGACGTAAGGTTCCTCTTGTGCACTGAACTACATGTGTTCAATTCTCTGCAGATAGACCCAGAACTTTACTGTAGAAGTAGGCTATAATCACTGCCCAGCAGAGCTTATGATTTAACTAAGAATGTAGTTAATAGCAAACATGACTGTTTAAAACTTTGGGCATGTATCAGTGGTTCTGTTAAAGATGTGTTTTCCTTCTTGCATTTTTTTCCTCACTTTGCATTTTGTAGATGTAGATGGCATATTTTTATTTTAGGAGATATTTGAAGCAGATACTTAACTAAAAACTTCTTAGTTTGATGTTTTTTTCTCTGAAAAGCTTGAATTCTTCAAATTTATGAGTTATTACTTAAACAATGTTTAGTGGTTTAGAAATACGATTGAACTATCTCTTCAAGAAATAGTTAAAAATTTATCTAGTTAACATTATAGTTGTAATGACATATAATTAAAAATAAACAACCCTACCACCATACTTCAGGACAAAATTAGTTGGAGATTAGTTGTCCTGTAACTTGTATGCTAGAGGGTTCTTTCCTTGGAGGCAGATGATGCTGACTGCTGCCAAAGATGATAGCCAGAGACGTGGGCTTGGATCCAGTTTGGCAATTCCTACATCTTAAAGATAAAAGCATTCTGTGTCATGCCAGATGACTGCCAAGGCAAATCAGATTTGTATTTTAAAGGGAACATACAGGGAGACTGAGTAGCTTGGCTGCTACTTACTTACTTTTTTAAATCAATCATTAGTGAAGTCATATTTGCTACTATAAGCTAACCAAAATTAATATAAATGTTAAAAGAGCATCCTGAATGCTGAAAAATCAGGGACTATGTAATAGGATTGATTATAAAAGCCAGTTAATGTTCAGATAAATCTTTCAGTTCCAAATAAAACTTTTACCCAACATTTTTAATGCATAAATTGTATTTCATGTTTTTAAGAGTGAATTGCAGCTGCCACTTTCTGATTTTCAAGACTTCATATTCTGGAAGCATCCTTTTTTTTATTTTTTGATGATTTTTTTTATTTTTTTTTGAGATGTCAAGTCAACAATTATGTTGAAACATTCCTCCATAGCTGTTTAGGAATCCTTCATGCTTTCCTTTGTGTTACTACCAGTGCTGTTAACCCAGTTACCTGGCTAGCACAGATCTCACGAGACATTGTAGCTGCCACCTTTTGGCCTCACCCAGTTCATGTGAGCATAGATCCATTCATGGGGTCATGAGGTTTTCCAGGAAAAAAAGTATTAAATATTGGTAAGACTGTAAGTAAGTGATGCTAATGCTTATTTGTTTGCACAGGACACATGGCAATGAACCACCACAAACCAAAGATGACCAAAACCAAGACCCTCAGCATCAAGAATGGTTTACTAAGTATTTTTCATTTTAAAGCAAATAGTTTTCATACTACTCAGAATTATTAGAAAAGCTGTTCCAGTTTTCTTTCAGGGAACAATAATCCAATATATGATTTGGGGAAAAAAAAAAAAAAAGTCATTTCCAAGTAAATAATTAGGAACAACCGTACTCTCATACATCTAATTACTATGGCTTTATAGGCATGGATTTCAGAAAAATGCATTTTTTTAACAACCTCTGTAAAAAATTAAGAAAAAGCAAAATTCTGGCTACTGTTATGTGAAGGGACTTTTTAATCAAGAGACTGTATCACTCCACAATTACATTAAATACGTAATTTGGTCTCTGATACATCCTGTCAATCAGGCTGCAGCTGAAAAAAGATCTTACTTCTGTAGGTGACTTCTGTAGGTTTACATATTTGCTTCATCAGCTGTTTAAAATAATTCCTGCATATAGTAATGTAATTTTTAAAGTTTTTAATAGGTTTTTGTTAAACTTATTTTAAGCTGTACAGCATGTGGTATACCGCCAAGAATAGCATGTTTATAGCAGGCTGGTTTAGAAACTTTCTGGTTTGCTTAATAAACTGTTTTGTATAGTCAGGATTGCAATATATTCCTGTTGCACTTCAATACATGTACCAATCAGCCTGATAAATTAGGATAATATGTAAGTATGAACATTAAAACTTGCTTGTAAATCATCCATTTCCATGTTTTGCAACATAGTGCTATGTTATGCTGAAGTGTGAGTCAGATACACCGAGTTCCAGATTTATGAGAACTACATACTTGTACATTTTATCTCAATATTGTTCTTACGCCCACCAAAACACAATGTGGGCAAATGACTACCTTTATCAGGTCATGCTAGCTAACTCATGACTGGGAGGAAAGACACCCATGAAGAAATTAACCCTCAGGTGATTCATCAATAAATATGAAAGGCAAGGAATCGTGCAACCAACCGCCTGGTGTTTAAGACAGGATATAGCTCAACTGCTGTACGATTTGAATCCCCATTTAATTTCAACCAGCAGGGCTCAGCTGTGTAACAAATTTGACATATGCGAAGAAGCATACCTCCCGCCTAACCTCTTCTTGTATCGAACAGCCAGTGAGAACTGTACCAGCAGCTGCAAGCACTTAGTACAAAACAGCCACTGCACCTCACCAGGGATGAAAAGGTGGCAGAAGGGGCAGAATGCTTCTACCGGCCAATACTTTCATCCTAGCTGTTTAGTATTTTTTCCAAGATGAGCTGCTTGGTTTGGAAGGAGACTTTGGCATCAGATTTGGCAAAAAGACACTTTTTATACATGCAGTCAAGGAGGGGATAAAATGGTGTACAGCAAGTAACACCAAGGAGTTCCTTAGTATCTCTGAGATCAGAAATGTATAGGGCTGAGTTTTTCATTAGTTTTCATTCCCTCTGCCCCCAAAACTTTTAAAGCACACTAGGAAGTTCAATACACAATTACTAATTCTCATTTCGAGGGTTACAATACTCTAATTAATTCTGTCCCCAGAATGGTGTCCCTAGAAAGTGGCTTTCCCAGCTACATGGAAGAATTAAGCTTGTAGCCTAGTAATACAGAGATGGAATTCCTTTGCTATTTCTACCACCTCCAAAATCTTTTTTTGCCTATATTTAGGTTACTAAATAGTGTACCGCAGTACGAGCTAATTCTGTAGGCTGGACAGTGCTGATGACCCAACATCCACAATGAGCGGTCTTTATTTTGAGGGTAGGTATTTTGGACCATCTCTACACTAGCCTGACAGACAGAATGCATTACAACCCCCCCCCCCCCCCCGGGGGTAAGCATTTTGCAGTTTCATTTCAGCCTATAAAAATCAAATTCGTATATCCCAAGACCCCTTCATGAGGTGAGCAAAAGTCCAGTGCAGAAGGACACTTCACTTCAAAAAAAGTACACTCTTGAACTGACCTGGATAGAGAAAATTCTAAGGGTGCTCCTACAGCGATACTTAAGGATAATTACTGCATCACAAAACATTTAAATCTTCCAGTAAAACCAAACAGTAATCTTTGCAAGTATTTTCATCATACCAGCAAAGATATAATTAGGGGAAAGCTAGGGCTACCTTTTCTAGAAGAAACAGGATGCATTCTGGAAAATACACTTCTACCAGAAAGCACCCCAAACAGGAACTCTGCGTATTTTCCACTGAAATATAAAACCAATCCGTATTTTTGCAACAAGAACAAAAAAAAAAAAGAAAGTACTTGTCTCAACTATTTATATTTGTGGTACAAATTACATTATATAAAAAGCATACAAAGTAAAAAGAACACCACTGCTTTGCATTGTTGAAAATAGTCAGGTATGTAAAATCAGAGATCATGTTTGCTTCATTGGAGCAGGAATATTAGCAGATGCTTGTTCTAGGTAAGCTAATGGACCTTGAGGCATTTCTGCAGGCTTTTTGTGCTGTACACTGATATCTTCCAGGACCTGTTGCCAGTGTCGCAGTTTACCCAAATGCTTCTGAATTAGCGCTTCTTTTCTCTGCAATTCATTTCTTAATTCTGAAACATCCTATGGATGAAAAAATGTATATTAGTAAATACTATTCACAAGAATAACCACCTCACATAAAAAGCATGTAATTTTTTTTAGCGTGAGTTCTGCAAGCTGATCTTTATATGGATTCTAATAGTGGAAAAGTGTCCAATGAAATAGAGGGAAAGCACTGTGAATGCACTAGTTCCATTCCCCTCGGTCACCTAGTTCAGAGATCATTACTTCCAGCAAAATTTGACTGACAAGTTTGTTTCTTCCAATGAAACTATCAATCAATGGTGTTCCAATACTCCACAGAGCAGCAGGCATCCAGCTTCTACAAGTTCATGGAGCGCTGTGTTAACTGCCAAGTTCTGCCAACTTAAGATAAGCACCGTGTTCAGAAACCCCAAATTAATGTGAATGAGGCGATTTAACCTTCCTGGTGCACAGCTTATCTGATACGGCACAACACAGGTCTCCTGGTTACCACGACAACAGGTAAATTAATTTGAACGTACCTCTTTAATTACTTGCTCTGGTTTCTGGACTGACAGCTGCAGTCGTTTTTGTAGAAAAAAGCATTCAGTTTGTCTTGCAACATCCAGAAACTTCTGGATGCACTGATCAACACCTAAACATAACAACATAGAAAGAACAGATTCAAAAAAAGAAATTACCAGGCTGATACTGATAGTTATCTGCACGCTATTAAAAACACTTTCCCCAGTACCTTCTAGAAAGAAAATCTTCAGATTTACTAAAACGACATATTTATAAAACCAGGATTTGCATCAAGTCTCTATAAAATGTTGCTTTGCAAACTTTCAAAACTTCCTTTAAAGGTGCAAGACAACAACTCTTTTTCCCAAGTTTTATTACATTTTTGACAATGACAAAGAGTGATAAAATAATTTGTGGAACTTCGCTGTTCACTGCCCGCCCAAGCAACAAGCTCAATGGAAGATTCTAAAATACAGGGATATTTAGGAGAGTATCCTGCCTTCGTGTATTATGCACTACTGTTTTGGTAACAAAAGCTGTCCCATTCCAGCATATGAATACGGCCTGATATCCAGGAAGAAGTTTTCAAAAGCATTTATGCTGCTTTTGAAACAACACGTGAGTCAGGCTTCGGAAAATTTTGGGGACAACCAGACTTCTTAACAGTTGTCAAGGGCCATTTTTTACCTTTACCTTTATACCGGTTCGGTTATTAATTACGCCTCCTACAGAGGTGCCTGTCACACAACTCTTGAGTCATTGCTACTAAGCAATCCAGGCTTCCCTTTCCCACCTTTTATTACTGCTCCGTATGGCGTCGTAATGCATCTCCTTAGCGTCCTCGTTTGTGAGCCGCGTTTGCCTGCACGTTAATGCAGTGCCACACAACCCCAGGCGCCCGCTGCCACTCGGGCCCTTCACGAGACCCTGATCGTTCCCGGGTGGGTTTCTTTCCGTGTCCAGCCTCCCACTGCTGTGAACAGCGTTCCATCTGGGAAGGGCCAGGCAACCCCGAGTCACACCAGAGTCACCCTTCACAGACTCGGAAATAGTTTTCAAACCTCATTCGGCCCCGAACGACGACGAGGGACACACGGCCCCGCCGAAGCCCAAACGCGCCGCCAAAACTTCATGAGAAGTTTCAGGGGACGTTGGTCACAGATTGGCAACCCCAGCCGTCCCCTCAGCACCTCAGCCCTGCACAAGGCCCTGGCGCACCCAAGGCCTGCGTGAGGCCGGGCCGAGCCGAGCCGCAGCA
>VZSZ01007892.1:54699-72075 GCA_013398815.1 Ibidorhyncha struthersii | reverse complement strand
TGGCTTCTATTGACAAAAAAATATCTCTGCTGCCTTCATTTGTGTCTGACAATTAGAAGTACCACATGTGCAGTGTACATCTAAGGCTATACTTTTTCTAGAAGCATACAAGAGGAAATTGAATGGGACAAAGCCTGAAAAATTGAATGTACTAACATAGCGTATCTAGAATCTGGAAAAAGTTTGGTTGTTATCTAGTCTGAAAGTCTGTATATTTCCTCTTAATTCATTCATAAAATATTTTCCTGAGTTAATGCATCTAGACATAAGTTATTGCTATATACTGCTTGGAAATATGACAGATCATTAAAACATAATGAAGATCTGAAGAAGTTCTACCAACTTACAAGTTTGTAGAAGAGCTTAATTCAGCTTTCATTTGCTCTTCCCCCAACCAAAATTGAAATGTAATGATGTAGAAACCCTTAGGATCCTTGTTTTATCATGGCATGCTTTGCTGCTTCCCTTATACATTGAACTATTTAAAAGTAATTTACATGGCTCTAGCAGGTTATCTGCCAATATGCAAATGAGACAGATGATTTAATATTTGCATGACATCTATCTTCAGCTAGTAATTTTACATCAGGTAATTTGTATCCCTTGCTCTTAACCTTACTGGCAAGAAAACAAATTGTATGATGAAGGAAAAATGCCAAGCTGACACCCACTGTTTTCAGCCAGAGCAGTACACGGTGCAAAGCAGGTTTAGCAATCTGTACGCACTGCATTTTCTGGGGCAGAGGGAAGGTATTGAAAATAAATATAAAAGTAAATCCTAGCTAATACGTGTATTCAGAAAACATCACTGTACATAGTGCTTCTAGTGGGGGAAGTCAGCAGTGTAAGTGTTTAGAATTCAGCACACGTTCTCCGAAGGCAAGTGAGAATAACGTACACATAGTAAATGAGTGCAATGAACTGAGTACTGTAAATGTGGTTTGGTTGACTATAACTTTTGAGGAGTGTCTAGAAACAAAAAGTCTAATGTTTTATATTCTGCATAACTGAACAGCCAGTGAAGATGGCTTCTTTTACTGCACTTTATTTCTTTATGTGCAGCAGCCTGTATTTTGGCATAATGATCGATGCAATAGGAATGGAAAGAATGGGATGCTTTGCCACTCGTGTTGGGATGTATGTACAGCTGAGTCATACCCAGAAGATGTAACATCAGTTTCAGGGACAAAGCAAGAAAATTGCACCAGTGTTTCTCCATGTAAAAACAATTCTATTGTAAGTAACATACAGTAAAATATAAAGTATCATAACATTTTTTCATGGGAAGAAAAGTGGGAGGAGGGAAAAGTGAACAGGGCCAACAGTATTTATTTTGGTTTGTGCATGTTTGTGTATACATAAATAGAGACACATACATATACATATGTTTATACTGATATACATAGACTGAAATCCTTCCATGAATTGTTAATTAAATAGCAATATCTAACAGAATGGCACTTACCGGCTTTATTAACCTGGTACTTGTTATTGGTCATAGCTTGTATATAGCTGTACACAATGTTGAAGGGAGAAAATATTTATTATTTTCTTTTTTTTTACTTTGGAGGGCTAATTATGTCAATCATTGATGAAGTTTAGGGTACAGAAGATTTAATTGCATCTAGCTCCCCAGTATCTGTTCCATTTATGTAGCATAGATACTGGATTTAAAGCAAATGTATATTAGTATTTGCTATGGTAGAACTTGCTATAAGTTTGATAAACAAGACAAAAAATACCCCCAAAATGAAGGATGGCTATTACAGTTAGCTTTGAAACTGTCAGGGCTTATTTTCATTATGAAGTATGCATAGGGGTATGCATTTGTTTGAACCCACAGTAAAGGTGTAGAGGAACACTCACTGTGTGTGTGCAGGTTGGATAAAACTATGATGTGAAGATGGAGCTGCACAGCTGTATAGCTACGGCCACAGCCTAACTGGTCTCAATGATTGAAAAAGGTGAAAGAATATGTAACTTTTACACATCCCTTAGGGCAAATTGGTATCGGAGTACATTCTCAGATCAAGTGTTAAGGTATTTGTAGTTGGCACTATCTGCAACTGTCAGGAAAAAAAAAAAAAAAACTGCCTTTTTTTTCTAAACCATCTTTTTAAAGTAGCATATGCTGCGGTTCATCTGATTTCTGTAAGTATGAAGTAATGAAAGTAACTTGATTGTCTGTGCCAAATGTTTTTAAAATAAAGCTAGTCATAAGCATAAGGTCATGCTGTGAAGAGTCTTCTGCTTTGGTATAAGGAAGAAAATCACAATAAAGGAAGTTCAGAATAAGAAAAGGAAAGAGACAGAAATATTACTTAATATAAGCCAACTATGTGGAATATGACAACCAGAACCAGGCACTATGGCAAGAAAACTGTTTTATTTCTGCTTACTGTCCTGGTAAGAGGAGGCATAGAAGGACACATAGTGACAGTGGAAAGAAGATAAACAGAAATAATAAACACTAGCCAGGCAGTCTTTTTCTCGTATATGGCCTTTCTTACAATTTCTAATGAGTGCAATAAAACTCCAAAACATTACTGTATATGAATGTCTGTTGAAATGTTTGGCTGGCAGTTTAGCACCAAGTTTTTTCTGAGATCAACATAACCATAAAACACTTTCAAAAATCAATTAGAGGAAATCACTTTTATTTTCAGGGCAGAAGGTATCTATTTGCACTGGAGTTGATGATATCAGTTCACACCACTGTGTCTGCTTGAAGATATATATATAAGGATTCGTATCCCATGAATGTGTCTGTGACTCAGCACATTAAAAGTGTAAATGTGATAACTAAGTCATAACAACCCCCCAAAAGCTATTTAAAATAAACTTAAATTTACCTTATCTCTCATATTCCAAGTGAAATAAGTCGAAGTTGTGCAAAGCTCCTGAGTAAAGTTTCTGCAGCTGATTATGGCAGTGAACCCATGAAAATAGTGGAGTCAACAGCAACAAGTTAGGCACATAAATAGTCGCCCAATTTAGTTTACTTTTACCAATATTGCGATGCTAGAAATAGGAATTCTATACTATGGATGCTGCATACAAAAGTATGGCCCTAAATGAGCTGCATACAGTCTTCATTTTCTTTTTAAAGTCCTTTTCCCATTCAGGAAATCCTGACTTAATTGCCCACTGAGTAGCATCACCTAAATACCTATTAAAAAAACTCAAACATAAACAACCAACAAAAACACCCACAGCAAAAACAAGTGGATGTGTTGGAATTAAACAGGTGTAGCTCAGAGGGCTTAGCTATATTTCTTATTGCACTATGTGCCCTTTATGTTCTTCATTTTACCATCATGAAATTTAGCATTTGGTAGCAGAAAACAAATACGGTGGGTTTAACTATAGCTTTATTAGCTATAGATTTTTACAGATTGAAAAAAAATCATCTTTATAGTATGGTCTTGTAGAGAGTGTCTTGGAAAGTTTCTATTGATTCATTTGAAAAAAGAAAATTTGAAAAAGAAACCATAAAAATATTTAAGGAAAAAGTTTAAAAAGCAGTATTTGATCTAAGCTTAAGAAATGTTCAGCATTTCTACAGAAGAAACAGCAGATTTGATATGACTGATGCCATGTTAATAAATGTTGATTACAGAACATCAGTGTCATAACTACAGCATTCCACAAGTTAAGCAATTGCAAAACAATTTGTTCTAAACACCTTGACCAGATCTTGTTTTAAGAAACACTTCCTGTACATATTCTATCTCCTCCCAGCTTTGTAAGGAAAATATGAAAGTTTAATGTGGTGGGTTTGGCCTCAGACATCAACAAAGAACCAGGCGGCTGCTCCCTCAACCCCCGCAACAGTGAGGAGAATCGGAAGAAAAAGGCAAACCCCGTGGGCTGAGGTAAAGGCAGTTTAACAGAACAGCGAAGGAGAGAGAAAAGCAACAACAATAACACCTACAGAGGAATGTACAAACACAATTACAGTGCCACCCCTCACCCACCGGGCCCGGACTGCCCCAGCCCGCCCCAGCCCGCTCTCGAGCAACGACCTCCTGCCCCCTCCCCCGGCCAGCGCCCCCTATAGCCCGGGCATGGCTCAGATGGGATGGAATACCTGTGTCCCCTGCTGCGTCCCTGGGGAAACTAATCCCATCTCTGCCGGAACCAGGACACTGAAATACATAAATCTTCCTTCAAAGTGACCTACTAGACTTTCTTGCTTTCTTGGTTTGTGGTATTTGAAAATGGCCAGAAAAAGCTTCTGGTACTTTATGACCAGCTTTCATGAAATACTGCTTTCTAGATGAGAAATTAACGTGCTTCTCATTTGTCACTGGTATACTAGAAAAATTATATAAAAAATGCTTTACTCTTTTTACATCCTTAGTTATGCACTCAGTAAACTGCTGGGCCCCAGAGGAATACTGAATATTATCTTCCCAGGGTGCTTAAAATCAAGGGATACACAATTTAGATTAATTTTTTTTTCATAATGATTTTTCCTATTTCATTATTCCTCACTTATTCCCTTGCTTCAAGGTCCTTCTGGTGAATACAACTTGAGGTGCTCTAAAGCATTTCTATGGTGCTCCAGTCTTGCCTGTTCTTGTTCTGGGGAACTGAAGTTCAGTATGAAACATGCCTGCTTGGATGTGGTCAGCTGCATAAATAAAAGTTAGTTTGCTGTCTTCTCAACTCTACAGGATATCTCATGATTTTAGGAAAATATTAACTTTATGACAGATGTATACTTAAGATTTAAATTCTTCCTGTTCTGCAGGAATTATGGCAGAAAGAAAAGAAACAAAGAACTGTGACATTTGCCTCTGCTCAGGACATAAGACAGTAAATCCATGTTTATCTTTGCTTGCTCTGAGGACTACCTCTGAAAATGTATTTCTCTTTCTTGCATCAGGGACATTAATGCACTCAGGAAATACTTTTTGACTTCAGAAACCATAAAAATGAAAAGACTAAGGATGTTTTTTAAAAAAAACCCTTCAGTGTAATTCAGACAAACCATATTTAAGAAAAATCACATTACTCTGATTTACACCAGCTGAATAAGCTGTTTAATTCTTGATTAAAATCTTCTTGATTTTATTTTAGATTTGTAATGCCAAATAAAGAAATAAATAACTTATTACATGAACATGTATAAACACAAACCAATTAATTGCTACTGGATTCCCACCAACAAACTGCTGTCTATGCTGAGGGAGCAAAAATACCCAGACCAATCAACCACATTCCCAAATCTGATTTTCTGCATTATCATTTCTGCTTACTGTATGTAAGTTATAGTTGTACCTTCATTTTCTTCCTTATCCGTCAAGTTTCTTTCAGTTTGTCCTTCCTAGTAGAAATATTTGTTGACTTTCCACCTCCTATACGCCATCCTGTTCTGAGCTTTTCTTTGATGTAGAGAAGCCTTTGGGACTTTGCTAATTGCAATACACCTTTCTCGCATTAACTGTAGGTTTTCTCTTTAACGCAGAAACAATAGATATATTGAAGATATACTATGGAATTAATGCTGCCAAAATCTTAATTAAACTAGGCATGTTTTAGCTGTAAATACTACACCTTACTCCAGACTAAAACTTATTTCAGAATGGAATTAAAGTGCAATACAAATTTAGCAGTGTCAGGCTGCTTTATCTTTTTAGATGTTGCAAACAGGGTACAGTAGGAAAATAATGTTTTATAATAAACAGTAAACCCACAAAAAGTAAAGTTCATCTTTTCCCCAATAGGCCACATTCAAGTAATCTTGTATTAGTTCTCACTGGAGCTTTTAGTTTTGAAATGTATTGAAAATCCCTTAAAAACTGCAAGACTGAGAATCTCTCACTTTCATACAATCCATCCTGCTTGTCTTAAAAGATTACTGTATTGGAAAATATGATGGGTGTTTATCACCCATGCCTAGATCTTCTGGTAGAAGATTTAACTAGATAAAAAAACATAATCCAATAATCCAATTTTGATTAGAAAGGTGGTTTTGTTTTTGTTGCTTGGCTGGTTGGCTAGTTTTTCCAGAACTTGAACAGAGTACTAATGAACGTCTCGAAAACAAATCAAATCACTTAGATGATAACTTACACTTAATTTCATTTTATTGCTTTTAGCTAGATTCACAAACAGGACTGTTAAAGTCATGTTTTAAAGCAGAGGTAATTTCGTTTTACATTTTGTATAGGTCTAAGTGCATTTCTATATAACTGAATAAAATAATTTTTCTTTATACCAGGTTTTTAAGAAAAATATAAAAAACTAAAGCTTCTCTAAATATGTTTTGGGCTCCTCTTTGAGCAGAAAATATTTGTACATGTTAAAATCTTGAAACCTTTCTCTTTGCTTCTCCTTATCTGATGGAAATTACGTAGTCTTCCCATGTGAATATTCGCTTGTTCCCATGTGAATACTCTCAGGGAAACTCCTGGTCTTATGAAACACATCAGGATCAATCTGTGATTAAGTTCCCATGTGTTCTATTTCCATGATTTATTAAAGATTCTAGAGTTTGAATTAAAAGAATCAGAGGTTGAAACTTGCATTTTCAACCTTTAAGGCATAGCCATCCTGTCAAGATCAGTGAGGCTTCTGACCAAGGTTTCTCACAGAAAGTAGCTTAAGACATCTTAATGATGCTAGAAATTCAGACTGATTGCTTCCTATGCCTAACAGATATTCTACATTTATCATCATGGCAGAAAGTTGTGCATTAGTAGGTGGGAAGCAAAAGACTAAAAAGGCAGAAGGTCTGAACTGTATGATGGAGGATGAACATTTTCATCTATAATCAGAAATGCAATTTTGCTTTCATTTGATAGGCCATTTTGAAATGGTAAAAAATGGTGAAAAATAATGATTCGAAGAAAGACTTTAGAATAAAAAACTCTTAAAGGAGAATAAATAAGTGTATTACTTACATGTATCCTTTCATATATTTCTTTAACACTCACATTTTTGAGGAAAAGCTGTTAATAGGCAAGTTCCTCTTTTACTACAACCTATGAAGTAATTAGTGTGCATGTTCATACCACATCAGGCAGTCAGCTGCTAAAATCTGCAGAACTGTTTTCATAGAGAGTAATGAAAACTTGCAATGCAACCTTGTCTCATCATGAGAAGTTTCTCTCATGTTACAATGTGACTGCAGTACAAAGGGTACTGACTGATGCTGTCAAAGGAAAGCCAAGAAAGGAATTCTTTACATCAGAGTTTGAACCATGTGTTCTAGTGGAAAGCACCATGCACCATATCCTGATGGGAAATGTAGGTCCTTAAAAGTTCCAAGTAACCTCAAGAAAGCATGTAATCCTCTCCTACATTCAAAATAATTAAGAAGGACAGTGCCAAAAGGGATTTTGTGATAGGCTGTTGCCACACAAATCTTCAGAGAATAACAATTTCAATGAACAGTTTTTCTCCCATGTGAAGATATAATTCTGATGGATTTTTCTTTGGAGATGATAAACATGCAAAGGTGGTTTTGTAAGACAAAGATATATATATTCATGAATAAAAAGGTTGAAAAGGCTGCAATTAGGCATGGACTTTCACACCTTTCTTATTATCCGAAGCATAATTTGGGAACACTGTAAATGGACTGTCTCTTCTATGTGGTGAACATCCAGTGTAACAAATTGTAGCCTAAAACAGGTCTATCTGCTCCTGTATAACAAAGCCATAACTTCAGTGCGTATACAGTAGTAGGAGAAAAATAGTCTGACAGTAGTAAAGACAATAGTAAAGACAACACCTGTGGATCCTGTCTCAAGGTGTTACCACATCTTGATTCAGTGATGCATGACCATTTCTAAAGTTATGATTCTAATTTTGTGTTTCTGGGTTTATAGACTATACTTTAAAAATTCTGCACCCTAAATAGAAGTTTTAACTAAAATAAATAAATTTACTCCCATGTTGTACATTCTGCAGAAAGGAGGGTGATAGTCCGAAGTAAGCATGTGTATCCTGAAGGTGTAAGTAGGCAGAGTCCACAGGGATATGAATATGAAGCAAAAAAAACACCAACTAAATGTTTCAGAAGCGTAGTACCTGAAGTAGATACCTAACTACCAGGGGTGTTTGGATACTTCATGATCTTCTGAGTCTTGTCTTTAAAAAGTGGTGGCGGAATGTTTGACGCAGCTTAGGAAGACTTCTCACATTCTGTGATGTAGAAGGGCTAAGAAAGAGAGAGAACCTGAGACCAGTCAAGTTGTGTGTGTGTGGATTTGGTTGGCTTTCCTTTCTCACAAACAAAAATTTACATGGGAGACTGAGCACGTGATATAACCACAAATTGATTAAATAAGCTATAAAAGAATAATTTAAACTCTGTAATATTGAATTAGACTCTTATAAATAATAACTAGAATTAAGGAAATTATAACATTCTCTAGACAAACTAGAGGTAATATCAAAGAATTTTTTATTGTATAAACAGTTCTCCTTTAATGATATTTTTCTGCTTGCAAACGTCTCTAGAAGGAACAAAGATCATGGCTGACAGGGTTTCTGTGCAACCATGACCTTTAATACAACAGTCCCTCGATTCTGGATATAGTTTTATTAATATTAAGGTGTTTTTATGAAGAGAAGTGACTGTGGTGGTGTGATCTTCCCCCACACTCTGCTCCCCCCTATAAGGCTTCTTGGTACTTAGCGTGATGTCTTCCCCGCCTGGGCCACATAACAATACAATGGATCAGAACATAAAACAATGGTCTAACATGAAAGAAAAAAAAGGTGGAGAGCAACAGACCAAGAACACAACAGTGTGCCTGGTCACAGTGGCTCCTACCATTTGAAGGTAATAACTATAATTAATCACTCCTGAAAACATATGGCCACAAAGAGGAGGGTACCAAGACCACAAGTCCTAGCAAGTCCTGGGCTTGTGTAACCGATGGAAAGGACTGGAACATTCCATTGGCTGAGCTGGGCTGGAGTGGAAAAGTACCTGATGAAAGTTAATTGTCTCAGATCCCGTAAGTGGTGATCCCAGTAAAGGCCCTTTGAACTCTACTGGATCACAGCGGGCCGTGGCCAGTATGTCCCCTGAGCTGGGACGCCACTCAGGCAACCACCTCAAAGACTAGAAGGCCAGAGCGAGACAACCCCTCTTGAACCTCAGTTATTGCCCCTTGAAGAATGCTGATGTATTGTATTTACTCGAGAAAAGGGAAATTTTAACGATAAGCTAGCCTCTCTTTCATCCACCTCTCCACATATATGTTTATGATTAGCTTTATGGATGTGGAAGTTCTTCCATTTGTTTGTGCACGTATAGGAGTTAGAAGGGGTACCCACTGGCTTATTAGTGTCGTGTGATATTAAGAGATCTGTGATCTCAACGGTTATAGACTCTGTGTGTGTGTGTATGCACGCGCACACATGTGCTTATATGCTTTGCTTATATGTATATGTATTAATTTGAGATCTGTGCTTTTGCTCATATGTATATGTATTGATTTGGCATACTTCATAGTAAGTTAGTGTGAATCTTGCCATCTTTGAATCTGGAATTGAGTCATTGTTTAGTTATTTTCTTGAATCACTTTGTAATCCTTGAAATCAGTTATTAAGTGCTGCTAAAATTCAACCTTTTGATCTATCTCAAATTATTAATAAATTCTGATTCGCTGCTAAATCATAACTGTGTCAAATGCTTCTATCCGTGACAGTGGGGTGCATTTATTGAGCTAGCCTGGCACAACGTCAAAATGATACTGCTTTCAGTGTTAGAACTAGTTCATGTCCTTCTGCATGTAGCTCTGCACTGTGTAATGCACATATGCACAAATGTGGTGTGTGTGATATTCAGTGTGTTTAGATAATGAGTCTTATTTGAGGTTAAAAATGTATGAATACATATAATCAACTAATATTTCACACTGCATAGTCATTTTTAATGAATAATGCTTTACTATCCAAAGAAGTACCAACACTAGCTTTAATTCAAAGATAAAATGAAAGACAGCCTTTTGGTCATTTTCTGGTTCTGTAAGAAATATTTAACCGACATTAAGGAATATATTTGTGCGTGTACATAGAGCTTTGTATGTATCTATACATAGATACATAAATGCATCCATATCTTAGAAATTCAAAGTTACGAATCCACTTCAACATGAAAAAGAGGAAAACTATGTATTTCACAGCATGAAACATTAAGATCTACAAAATTACTTTAGGTTTAACCCATGGAACAGACAGCTTTTTATCCTTCCTTCTTTGTTCCGTTTTTACCAAGTTTAGAATCTATTTTATTTTTAGATTAAACAGTTTTCTGAGAGCTTTGGTTTATGGCCAAAGAACATTTTAAACTTTGAAACCCAGAGCATTGGTACAATAGCTACATGACCAGAACCTCCCATTTTCCTTTCATCCTTTTTTTTTTTTTTTTANNNNTTTTTTTTTTTTTGTATAAGATATTCATTTTTTAAAAATAACTTCTTGTTATCATAGATTTATAAATGAGGTGTTAAGACATGACATTGGAATTACTATTTCGATATCAGTTTTTTTTACATATGTCTTTAAGATTCTAACTCAATGTTTTATTCTTTTGTTATCTCTTTAATGTAATTACTTTCTCCCCATTAAAAAATGTTGTAAGTGTGTTGGATAAATAGTGTCAGTCTGCTTCTTTAGTCTTATTCAGACAAGTAATAATTTCATCTGTGAAAAATCTCTTGGAATGGATTAAGGCATTACTTAAGACTATTATAGTTATATCAATCATTATTTTTAGAATAATTCTAAATTCTAATGAGCAGATACTCATTTAAGCTTTAGTTTTGTAAACAGAATACCTTATTAACTAAAACGCACTTTGCAAAAGTCAAACACACTTAGTATTGAAACTGTTGCCATCCCATGATTTAAAAGACACACTAGGAGTTTAGAGAGAGAGAATAAGGTTCTTAACAAACATGAGCAGTCATCCAGCTCTCAGTCAAAATCAATATTATTGTCATAGCACCCTTCCCTTTATGTGGTAATAAAATATGCTTTTTAAATGAAGAAAAGGTAAACCACTAGGATTTAAGTATGTACAGACAGAAATTTTTTTAGACTAAGGATTTTCAATCAGTTTTAAATGAAATTTCATTTCTTCTTGGTGAGTAGAAAACTATGGTTGCTATGGCCTTGTTTTTCCTGCACAATTACTGTTTGCTTTTCTGTAGTCATGAGCAAATCATAACAATGATTCAAATGTAAAAACTGCAGATATTTGTGATATACAATATATGACTTTCTTCTATGGATTTTCTTCCTCATCCCTTAATTCAGGCCATCGGCATACCTGTTTCCAGAGGACAACATTTGTGCCCAGTGTTCTTGCATTTGTAAACTTCATACTATGCTGTGCACTTCACACACATTAACAATTAATCAGCCCAAATATTGTTTTACTGTAATTATTGTAATACAGTACTTGAAAAACAATTTCTGTCAATAATAACCCAAATTTTTCTGTCAGAGTTGGTTTAGAATATACATTGACACTATTTTTCAGTATCCCATCTTTACTTGCATGGTGGATTGACAGCTGCTACACAATAAAATAACTTTTATCTGGAGCTAAATTACAACTTCTACCAAGACTCCCGGGTTCAGATTTGCTCTCCCAAACTGTTTAAATTTTGTTTTTTTCTTTATCTTTTTTTTCTTTTCTCTCTTCCCCTCCTCACCCCACCTGCAGGAGGCTATTTTGTAGATGACCACTTATTTTGGGGAAAAAATTTCTTTGATTCCTAGAAACAATACCTAGGAACATGAGTTCTGAGTCAGCACAGTTACATAGCACCTGCCTAGTCCCCTTCCAACCCCACAATAGTCCCAGAAGGTATTCAGGTTTCTATATAAATAAATTAATATAGTCAGAACAATTCTAACCTCAAGTTATAACCTAGGATTAACCTACAGATTTACAAATTTCATACATTTATATATATATAATTTTATAAGGGCTGTGAGTGGATGGTACTTTATGGAATAGGAATTCTTAGCAGAAAAAAACTCTTAATGGAATTATTCAACTTGACCCTCACAAATTTTAAACTCTGTATGTAAGTATGCTCCCTTAGGGGATAAATTACCTGTTTGTGTTCCCCAGAGTACCCATTGCAGATAACCCAGTTTACTTGTTTTGTGACAGAGTAAGTAGGTGAATGTGTGTAATACAATTATTTAGTGTCACCCTAAATCAGAAGATAATGATTTCACAGCAGGTCAATTACAGGAAGAGAATCAAATACTAGTCATTATTACATCAGCTGACTTGCTGGTTCTGAGAAATGATATAAAGCCTGTGTTATGGACATGACTTTGAAGTACTGACAATTCTTTCATAAACTCAAAACCCATTAAAAATGTTTATTTTTAAAAAAACGTAATGTTACATAATTATCTTATGTGGATATTGCATAAGCAAGGAGTCTAACTGACTTAAATGGGTGTTTGTTTAAATGTTGCACGCATGGAGATGACAGTTTTAATTACTAACCAGTAAAAACTTTGTTTTAAGAAAATCAACAGAAATATCGGACATTAAATTGTAAAAACATGTTCCTGGGCCATTGAGGTTAATTTCATATTTTGTAGGCAAAAGATTCCTATAATCTGATTCATAAATTTACCATTTGGAGTCCATTGATTTACTTGCCTGTATGACCTGAAGGGGAACTAGTTTCGCTTACCTTTTCCAGCTTGTTCAGATAAATTTCTTGAGCCACTGTCATTATTTAGGTTAAACGCTTTTTCCCCTCCCTTGTACTTTCTCTGTCTGTACCACCACTGTGTTTAGAGACACCGGTAATATTCCTCCTGAGTGTGTTCAGCTAGGTAAAACAGGCAGTGCTCCTGTAATCTCGTCTGGTAACGCAGGCAGCCCATTTTATAAAATTCAAGATGCTAAGGGCTAAGTAAGTCATCTCATTGTGGAGGCAAGAGGCAAAGATCACTGGGTTTGCCATTCATTTAATGGAATTAGGCAGCTCTGGGGCAAAACAGACTCTGCTATGTCTGAAGTTTTGGGAAGAGTTAGACTAACGTGACTCTTGAGGTCCCTGCCTTCAAACAGAGTGGAATAAGGAGGCCAAAGTCTTCATTATATAGTACAATAACAAACTATTCTAGAGGGATCAGGTAATGTTTCATTTCTAAATGACAGTGAGGAAGGGTGTGGAGTATATTTTGCCCAGTCTCTCAAATCTTTCTGCCCTTCATCTGCAGCTGTTGCTAATCAGTCTTCTCCCTGCAAGGTGAACCTTTGGTAACATTGTGGACATAGCATTTTGGAGCAGTCCCACTGAAACTGCCCAGAATGGACTCATCCAGCTGAATGTGTTCATTATTTCAATCCTGCATTTGTAGATTATAAATTTGTGGGGATTTTTGTTTGGTTAGTTGTGTTTTTTTAATGAAAAATAAATCCACTTGTTAAAATTTAAACTCAGTGTGAAAGTATTAGCTTTGTTAACTGTCTCCCAAATGTGATCCACACAAGTCTGGTGTGGTTCAAACCAAGGTACATAGTCTGGCATTGGTTAATGGATTTAGACAGGTTTCATAGTGCATTGAGGTGAGGGTAAATATAGGTTTGATGACTCACAGTTCTGTGGTCTGGAAAGTTTTACATTCTCAGATTAATACTGCTATGAAAGTTGAAACTATGGCTGAAGAGAGAGAGTATGAGCATGGTCACACATGTTCAATGAAGTTATGGTTTATGTGATTATTAAGAACTTAAGGAAATGTGGAACATGATGTGCTTTAGAGCAAAGCTTGAGTGTGGCAGGAATCCATGGTTATGTTTTCTAGAGGAGCACATGAATGGAGATGATAGGTTTTGTAGGCCAGTAATGTGTGAGGAATGCATCATCCCAGTGAGTCCCGGCATACTGCAATCTGAACCCTTGCTGTGAAAGTGCTGGATTACCGTGATTGCTCAACCTCTCTCCTTGTTCAGGGAGCCATCAGCAAATTTTCTGTTTGTGATGCAGTACTTAACCTTACTGTCCCCCGCCTCACTTCTCAACTACGCTGACATGTTTTTCATGCGTCATCTGGACCATAGCGTAGGTCTGGCAGAAAGATATGTTTTAGCTCTTGCACTTAGAATCTTAAACAAGTTGGCTCAGTCTGCCTTCGACACTCTTAGTAGTTGAATATTATGTCAGTTCTTTAGGAGCATCTGTATGAAACTTTTAGGGACGTAACAGCACGTAGGTTGCAGAAAGATTTTAAAACAGTAAAGGGAGAAAAGGATGTTGAAAGAAAAGAGACAGGTAATACATAGTGTCATACTGTATGTGTATACACGTACAGTTTCTTTGTTTTCTCTTTTAATAGTATCATCTTCAATTTCTTAGAAACATTTTTTCCTAAAATTCTTGGCTGGTGTTTCTGCTATAGATAAAATCTTCAGTCTTTGATCTTTCCATTTTTCCTTTCTTCCTCTGAGCATTTTGGCTAACCTGCACGGATTTTGATCTGTCTTCCTATGATACTCTTTTCAGCATTTCTTTCATCATTATCCTTTAGATGGTATTTCATAGTCTCTTAAGAAATATACATTGGATTTTACTTTCTGTGCTTTCTGATTCATAGGATTTCTAAAATTATAGTAATGCTTTGCATGTTAGTTCTAAGGTTGTCTTTTTTAAATTCACTTTTCTAATCCAGCATCATGGGTTTTTGCATGGCAATTGAGCTGCCTATAAATGTCAGTCTCGTTTTTACACATACTCTTTGAAAACAGAGTTAAGCAAGTTTAAATAACTTTGCAGTATCTTTTTGAGTGCCTTCACCATTTTCTATAAAGATGTATAAAAAAGTTTCTTGGCCTGGAGCTCTTAATGGCAATTACAAAATTTGTAACATAATTACGGAGCATTCTAGAATCAAATATCATAACTAGAGAATGCAATATTGCCAAGATAAAGTTCTGGCTTTTACTTTATCTCTCTTTCCATCTCAACATATTCTAAACTTAGATGTGTATGAAAGCAATGCTAACGTATGTCTCTAGGAATGGATACTGTAAATACACTATGGTTTTCATGTCTTATAAAGGGGTTAATAATGCAACATGAATCATCAAGTTCCAAACAGGATGTCATAAAGGGCAGAAACATATGTATTCTAAAACCTTGGGTACCCTATGCAAGCACATATATATGCAAAATATATATGGTATACATTTTAAATATATGTTTGTGCATGCATGTGATTTATGGGAATGAGCATATGTTGGGTTTTCAGGAAAAAAAATGTTGTGGATTTTTTGAAGAGGATTTTAACCATAGTTTTAGAGAAAACATACCATTGATCAAGGGTAGAAAAGTAGTCTTTATAATCCATATTTTATATATATCTCAGAAGACACAGTAAATATTGAAGAAACAATAACCATTTAGCAAAGGAAATACTGTGTAAACACTAACACCAATGCTAAATATAAATCAGTTCTGTTAGAAAGGGTATAACCAACCAAAACTACAAGGAAGAGTAAAAAGGGCCTGTACAAGACAACTTCTGAGATATATAAATGACAAATCATTTAGTGTGAATGTTTTAGCCATAATACTTTTGAATTTAAAAAGCATGAGAAAATACATCAAAATGGAAAGCCATTATAGAAATACATTATAAAAGTTATAATACACACTGTAACAATTAAGCATTTTATTTGGGGCTCCAAGAACTGACATTTAGGTTACAATATTTTTCCTGATAACTGTAATTCAGGAAAAACTGTGCAAATGAAATGTGAATGTAGTACATTATACATTTTTTGCACTGTTTGACTGTAGACTTCTTTGGTTGCATTTGAGAAAAATGAAAATAAAATTCAGCTAAATTGTATTTTTAATTCATGACTTCCCAATGGCACGATCAGAGAAACTCTGCAGTATCCCTGTAGATGTTGAGTTCCCATGATGAAATAAGCATCTCAAAAAATTATTTCTGCAAGTACATTAATTCTCCTGATTTACTTATGCTAGCAAAAGCTGGGATAATATATGTTCATCCTGATCCATGGAGTCTTTACCTTAATGTTTTTTACTAGATTCATCCATGTCCTATAAGCATTATTTGCAAGTATACCATCATTGTAGGGTGCCTGCCCTCTTTCACCCTCAAAGACCCACACAGGGAATAGCTTTTTCTCAAGTTAGTTATGTACTGCAACACAAGCATAATTAAATGCAAAAATGGAACATGGTATAGAACATGAACACTAGTTTTTATCCATTTGATCTATAAATTAGAGTACTGCTAGTTACTGGAGCTGGATGTGGTATGATCCAGCTGAATGAACTAGCTTCAGATCTGTAAGATGGAAGCTCATTAACACCTCAGTCAATTAAAGTAACATCTTCACAACATGAATAACTAAAATAACACTAAAAATAATACTATGACTTGTTTGCTTTATTTATTTATTTATTTTTAACTAAAGTCTGCACTGTTCAGATATACTGGCTCTTTCAGTGTATCCCCAGGTGCTTTATAAATCACTGATTTGCAGCCCATTGACAAGCCTATTATTTCCATTTTTTCTTTAATTTGGTCTTAAAACATTTTTAATATCTCTGTTTACTTTGTCTGTTTTGTAGATACTCAGTCTCAGAGTGGTCTGGACCAACTCACACACATTACTGTTAGTTAAGATGACCTTCTTGGTTGTCTTGCTTGGCTTTGTGCATTTTTCACTCCTGAATTTTACTCCCTGTTCCCCAGGACCACTCTCCCAGATTTTATTCTCATTCAGGATACTGCAATTTGCATGGCTTCTTTAAGATTAGTATCGTTCTCCATTTGCTTCATGCTGTTTATAAAGGAAAAACTCTACAGGGCTTTATTTCCCCCCCCAGTGCGTGCACAGAACACCCATTATTGTTAATGGAAGTTTCATGTGCCCATTAAATTGTAGAATTGGTTCAAAAAGAAGGGAACTCAAATTGGTCTATCTTTTGGCAACATGGAAGAATTTAGTTCATTATCTCTAAACTAAACCTAATCAGTACCGTCATGTCTGTAGGCTAACTTTAAATATCTCCACTGATAGTAATTCTGCTGCCTGTGTTGGCAGTTTTCTTCAGTGTTTGTGGGGAAAAGGAGGAACAGTAATAAGGCGTTCAAAATAAGAATTCCATCTACTTTGGAAGGTTCACAGATTCACAGAATCACAAAATGGTCAGAATTGGAAGGGACCTCAGGAGATCACTTAGTCCAACCCCCCCTGCCAGAGCAGGGTCACCTACAACAGGTTGCACAGAATGGTGTCCAGGCAGGTTTTAAATGTCTCCAGAGTGGGAGACTCCACAGCCCCTCTGGGCAGCCTGTTCCAGTGCTCCACCACCCTCAAAGTAA
>VZSZ01007892.1:5043-45683 GCA_013398815.1 Ibidorhyncha struthersii | reverse complement strand
CCATTATTATCCATTTTGCCTGATAAAATTCTGTTTATAGTATTACAGTTAAAAGATATGATTTTTTTATGAGGCTGAAATTTATGATCATGATAATAGTTTTGTAAAATAGGCTTTTTAGGATAGCAATTACTTTCTATTTAGTAGATGTAAAAAAAAAAAAAAACCAATAAAATTTGTATTTTGTAAACTTTTTCCTTCAGTAGTTTAGTTAGAAAATGTGTTTTTGATATGTCTTTCATGATTTAAAATAACCTGACTGTGAATATCTAAGCTGTGCATGCTTACAGGAGGGAGGGAAAAGCTCAGAAGAAAAGTAATAGAAGTCTTTCAGATTCATGTAACACATAGGAGGTTATAACTAACTTTTTTTTTCTTAAGACAAACTTCTCAAATGCACTCTTCTTCCAGTGTCAGCATTAGAAATATGATGGTGGCTAAGAAAATCTAAAGGTACTTAATACAGAAAATTTTAGACATTGGTGGCCAGCCCAGCCTAAATTACAACAATACTACTGTGATACCTGCCTTTTGCCTTGCTATCTGCCTATGCAGCAACTCTGTCCCCTCCAGCGGGTAGAGCATGCCCAGCTGGGGAGGGAGAGTGGCTTTGGTGCAGAGTGTGGAGCAGGTTGTGGGAGAGCCGGAAGATGGAAATGAGTGGGGTGCAAAGACTGTTTTCAGTACCTGCTTTAACCCCAACACCCTCCTCCAAGTGCATGTAGTCTCAGCGGCAAGCCCTGGTTCCCGCTGGTGCAGAAGGAGGGTCTCAGCAGAGACGGGGCTGGACCAGGAACAAAAGATGATTACTACATCCTACAAGGTCACTGGCCCTGTTAGCATTCTGTTAGAAGTGAAAAATATTTTTTTTTAAGTATTAATATTGTAAAAAGTACATCTAATTCTGTTTTTAAGCAGATGTTTTGAGTCCTTTGATATTTTAAAGAAAACATAAATCCACTCATTTGAGGGTGTTTTAAGAAATAACATTGTTTCTTTACTGCTCAGTTTTTGCTGATATTAGCCTGTCAGAGCTCAGCGTTTTCAGGTATGTATGTGATGTGCGGGCATCTGACGAGACTCGGGAGAACGCTGGTAGAACTGGCCAAGAGAAGTGGTCAGACAATAGATGCTAATGAAAGTTAAACAAAACCAAGGTATCTTCAAGGGTCTGGTAATGACTAATTTTTGAACTTGAGACCAGCACTTTTGAAAATGTATCCCCTCTGATAGCAATAGCAAAAGGAATTACTATATTAGGGTATTAAGTGTAATATTCCCCCCTGTCTTTTCAGAAAATAATAATTTCTGTTTATTCAGAGAAGAATGTTCAAAATCCTGCATTAGAGTGAGCTACACTGTTACCATTAACTTTGTTAAGACTTAGGCCTGACAGGTTTCTTGTCTTTGCAATCATTGTCAAGTCTTTTGAACATTACAAAACTCCTAAATACAATCCTAAACACAAAGCACATTTACTTGGGATGTTTTACTTACTGCGATCTGTTTGTCAGTCCTTATCATCTTCAGAACATTTTGCCAGTGCAGAGCTAATATCAGCAAGGGAAGGAAAGACCTTTAAATTAAGTCACTTTAACTTTGTGTGCAAATGAACACCTTCTTTTCATTTTCAAATGGTGATTCACATTCTATATCCTCTCCAGAAGTCTAAGCCCAGTTCACTGAGGTTATCCTAAGCTTTAGGCAACGTCCTAGTTCCTTCAGCCTTGTTGATAACACGTCTGCTGTATTTTATGACACCAGGTCTCTCTTTCTTTTTTTTTTTTAAGCTTCTCATGTGGATGGTGATACAACAGGAAACAAGTAACTCTGTGAAATTCTTAAAGAGTCATTCACTGAATTTATAGATGGATATAGGAATTGACTTGTAAATAAGTGGTGGCAGGGTAAAATTATGACTATGAACTTGTTTTGTTTCTTAGTGTTAATTACCAGAATGGCCAAAATGATAGTTATATCCACAAAAAAAGCAGCTGGGAATATATCCTAACCTTTTTTTCCTGTAATGTAAGAATAGCGTCTCCACCTTTTAGCTCAGCATGTCCATTAAATTCCTGAATACTTGTGATCACTGCAGGAAGGAAATACAGCTATAGAAATGCAAGAAGTGGTCCAATACAAGCAGTATCTGCAAATATAAATCCAGTGTTTAGCTTTCTTGATCATAGTGAGGTGATAATTTTTATTTATTTATTTATCCTTCCATCTCAGAAGCGCATTTTACATATTAACTTCACATTGTGTGTAAAACATTTATTATTATATTGCTGCTGTAACTGGTTGCACTGTTTTCTAAAGCCTTATCATGTTATATTCAGGAATGGCCCCAGACCATTTGTCAAAAATGGCACAAGCCTTCCCACCAGTTGTTAGTTGTCAAAAGCTTGCTAGCCAGTTATGCCATTTCGTGAGAGTGGACTTGAGCACTGTTGAGAAAAAACAAACAGATAAACAAGCAAACAGGTTTTCTAGTTCAATATTTGTAATGTGCAGGTGTTTTCTAACTCTGTATATTGGTCATATGTATTTCAATGTCAATGAGGACTTAAGGCACTGTACTTGCAATTCAAGAAATTTGGATTCAGAAGATGAAGCTTTCTTAAATGTGCCAATAGATTTGTACCCGCTGTACATCTTACACATTTTATGTACATCTTTCAAATTCTGAGGATTCCCCTATCTAGTTAACTTTGCACATATATTCAAAAACACTCTAGAGAGAGCGTGAAACTGCCCAAGGAAGGTCAGTTCTAGACTGATTAGAAGTACTAATCTCTGGTAAGTGTAGGAGACAGCTCCTGCAACCTTAATCATATTAAAAGCATGTATCAACCCAAAGGGGAACACTTGCTATTTTGGGGATTTTGTAGAGATAATGTGAGTTCTGCTGGCTTTACAGTTAATAGCGAGTACATAGTCTCACAGTCACTCTATATTCAGCTTCTGATATTTCCAATGTCTAAATCAGTTATTACCAAAGTCTATATTCACAAGCATAATGCCATTTCCTAAAGTTATTACTGCAATCTACAATGTTTAATCAGCCTCTGTTGGACTGTGAGACTCAGCTTCAAGAGTTTATCCATCAGTTCCACCTTGTCCTATCTGGAAATCTGTGTCAGGCACACTTTTATCTTTGCCTCACTCTACTCTTTCACCTCTCTGCAGTAATTTTGTCTCCTAGATGTTAGGTCATCTCCTAATGTTTCAGTAGCATGAATATGTGATATAGTACAAGACAAGCAGCTATACAATATTGTGTTCTGTACATGTAATTAACTGACTGTATCTCTTCTGGTTTCCACTTTCCAAAGAAAGAGCCCATAAAGAAACAATATGACAGACCTTGAGGTGGAAAGTCTTCTGGGGGACAGGCTTCCTCCATTCTCCTGCATATGTGAAAAAAAGGTTGATTGGGGCCATGTTGTCTGATTTATTGTGCTTATTTTGACTGCTGTGGAAAGATAGCTTGAACCTAACTTGTCACGCTGTTATGGGAACTGACAGGATTGCTGCTTACCTGTCAGGAGAAGCAAGAGCTTCTCCTTGGCTCATGTAATTGAAACAAGCCTGCTATATTCCAAATAATGCTGCCTTTTTCTTTTTTTTTTTTTTCTTATTTTCCATTCCTAGAAATTCCAAATATATTTAAATGCTTAGGTGTTCAAAGTACAAGTATGTATTATAGGATGTACAGAACCTATATATAGGGCTTATACCTATTTATATGTAGGTTATGTATGTCTATCTGTACATCTACATGTATAAAGGGTGTATATATATACACGTATATATGTAGGGTGTATACATATACAGTATACCTTATATTGCTTGATAATCTGGACACCTAAGCATTTCAATATATATATATAGCAAGTCTGTGTGTATGTATGTATATATATATATGTAGGATATAATATCTAAGTCAACATTTTCAAAACTACTTAAGCTGCAAAATCTGAGTCCAAATTTGAGTTTCTGTAGTCTTTGTAATAATTCTGATTTGATTTTGGAGAGACTTTTGAATTGAAACTTTCAAATGGCTCAAAAAAAAGGGAGGGTGCTATTGAAATATTTGTATGAGGTTGAGAAAATAAGAAAGAAAATTTGGACTGAATCACACATCTAATCTACTTGAAAGGAAGAACGTAACCCACTGTAAAACTCTGTGCATCTGCATAAATAGAAATCAATTGGATTGGTTTTTGAGGAACTTGCTGTATCGCTGTAATTTTAAAACTCAGTTAAGCACAGTGTTTAGTGATAAAGTCATTAACTGACCAATAGTTTCACCTAAACTATAAAATTTACAAATTTGCACAGTAAAAAATAACATTTAAAAATGTAATGTATTTGGTATTACGAATCCATAGTATGCAAATTTGTATTTTGAACCACTGTACCAAAGAATCTTATCTCTCACCAATGTATGAAAAGTTCACCTGGATGACTTCTGTGAGTGCTACTGGAACCCACTTTCATAATAACTACCGTAACAGCCCTAAGATTTGGCACAATAACTATGAAACAGACAATGTACATGGTGTATTGGGTTTCAGTGGCAATGTTATTGTGGTGGTAGTGGTGGTGGGGTGCTGCAAGGTTGGCCTCCATGAGAAGACACCAGCGTCTGTTCCATGCCAGGCACAGCCGGCTCCAACAGACCCACTGAAGGGCACAGCTGAGCCCATCAGCCAGGCTGGTGGAGCTTGTGTGATAACATATTCAAGAAATGGCAAAAAATGCTGCATGGCAGCTGTGTGAGAGAAGAGTGAGAAAAATGTGAGAAAAACAGCCCAGCAGACACCAAGGCCAGTGAAGAAGGAGGAAGAGGAGGTGTTCCAGGCACCGAAACAGAGATTCCCCTGCACCCTGTGGTGAAGACCATCATGGAGGAGGTTGTTCCCCTGAAACCCATGGAGGGCCACAGTAGAGCAGATACCTACCCTGCCACCAGTAGAGGACCCCATGCTGCAGCAGGTGGACATGGCTTGAAGGAAGCTGCAGCCCACGGAAAGCTCACACAGGAGCAGGCTCCTGGAAGGACCTGTGGCACCGTTGAAAGGACCCCACGCAGGTGCAGCTTTTCTGCCTCTACAGAGGCTTTCTACAATTTCTGTTGTAATTGAGGTGAAGGGACAAGGGATAGTGTGTTTGTGTAAATTGTAGCAGGGTTTCTGGCAGGAACTGTGGCCAGGGTGGGACCCATGCTGAGCAGGCTGTTCCTGAAGGACTATACCCCTCAGGAAGGATACCATGCTGGAGCAGGGGAAAAGTGTGAGGAGGAAGGAGCAGCAGAGAGGAGCTGTTACGGACTGAGCCCAATCCCCATTCCTCATCCACCTGCGTTGCTCAGAGGAGGTAGAAGGGATGGGAACAAAAGAGCAAAGTTGAGCCTGGGTGTTTTAGTTTTTGTCTTGGTTTCTCATGGTCCTACTCTATTTTTAATTGGCAATAAATTAATTTCCCCAAGTTGAGTCTGTTTTGCCTGTGAGTGATTTCCCTGTCTTTTCCTCAACCCATAAGTTTTTCTGTCTTATTTTCTGCCCATGTCCCGTTGAGGAGGTGGAGTGAGGAAGCATTTTGGTAGGCTCCTGGGAGCCAGTCAAGGTCAATGCACTACATGTGGCATGGTGTCGTCTTGTTACTCCAAACTTAGAAAGTTGACTTATTTTCCCTGAGAGCATTATTTTAAGAACCACTGGAGGCTGAAAGAGAGGGGGAATTTCCCGAGAATCTGCAGGTAGATGAAGGATATCTTTGGAATTGATTTCAAATGTGATATCCCAGAATCATGATGGTGTACTGGTTTAGCTACACAATCAGAGTAGACAACACGGAACCACACTTATGTCAGTCTTTCCATGTAGTCCGAGACTACTGTATCTGAAGTACAGGAGAGCATGTGGGTGGTGAACAGAAAGAGAGCAGTAAGTGGAGTTCTGCTGTCAGCCAACTTGACACCTCATACCTGGTGTAAAGTAAAGGCTACCCTTCCTCTCCTGCTCATCAGTAACTGTTACTTAGCGCATGAGATTATTTATCTCTAAGACTCCTCCTTTAGAATCACTCAGGAACATGAACTAGGGGAAACTAGTTGGAAAGATGGTAGCATTATTGGAAAAAGCAACTTTGCTACAAAACAGATTTTTATACAAATGCTCCAGCTTTGAATCTGAAGTCTAGAATATTCACCTGCAACTGGGTCTGCAGAGTTGTGTTAATCTTGTGGTGTTAATAAAATGCTCCCTAAGTGTATTTCTGAGAGATGGAATTTTCTTTCAAATGCAAGAGCTGCAGAGGAGCTCTGGGAATCCACCTCATGTTGAAGAAGAAAACATAATCATGCCTCCTATCTTTTGTGTGTTTCTTCCACAAAGAAAGAAAAGTTTTAATTAACTTTATCCTTCTCCAGGTATAATGGTAAATGTAGGCCATTCTCTCCTTTTCAAAATGTGCCTGTATGATACTTCAATTTAGGAGTGGGCTGTAGATCCTGAACGAGAAGAGGTTTTTTTAATGTTGAGGGGTGGATGTGATTTCAGATACACCTTCCTTTAGACATTTTGTTTTTTAATTATCTTTCAAAGGAGCTTGCATCTTCTTAAGCAGAGTACAGGAATTGAAGTGCTCAGCTGTCTTTTGAAGATTCAGATTTTCTAGTTTTCCCATTTGATTTGTCAGTAATCCTCTCTCCTCATTTTAAGACTTTACATATCCAGATGTAAAGTAACTGATGTCCTCTGTAGTTGAAGCGTCTAGGATTCAGTATAAGAAGGGCTTTCTACCATTCCTTCCCACCTTTTATCCGTTGGCCTCACACTGTATACTGCCTTATAAATGCTATTATTTTCTCTTACACATTTTAGGAACAACTTGCATAATTTTTGTAGCATTCATTTTCTCTTTTATCCAGCAGCATTATTTCTGTTATCATTACCACTGAAATTTCCTGAACTATTTTACCTAGACTGCGTTTTCAGAAAGGCTCATGCTGTTAAATGGTACTGCATGGAGGCCCACTTTACTCTAGTTCTGCTCTTAGAGGCTGTGTGGTTGCCTGATTAAGCTGTCTCCTTCCAGAATTGCTCTAGTCAGACCTCGTTGTTTTATGTTCTCTGTGTAATTTTATCACCTGTACCTGATTTAGTTTTGTTGTTCTGATTGAATGTTTCTTTCTCCTTGTGAATTCAAACTTTATTCAGCTGAGATATGTTTCCAGGCTTTCTCAATGAATTTAGAAGTTACCTGAGATACCAGCCAAAGCTGAATTGATACAGAGGTGATTTCTAGGCTGAATAGTAGTTTATCTCCCCCTTGTCAAGTGTTATCATTAAAAAAAAAAATTCTAATGATGAAAGAAGTTTATTCCCATAATTTGTATTCTCTGTAATATAATTTGTAAGAATTTTATAAGTGAAAGAAATAAGATAACATTTTACTGTGTACAGATATTGCCAGAGTTGAATACTACTGTCCTATTGTCTGCATGATATCTACCAAAACAGTATCAGTCTTGATTGCAGATATGTTGGCTAGTACTACATGCTAATCATTTTGAGTGTCTTTGTAACAATCTTGATCTCCTTTACCCAGATTTTCCTACCTTAATTTTTTTTTTTTAATCTCAGACTGTACCCCCATTAATAAGAAAATAATTGTCCCTTTAAAATGAATGGAGCTACTTAATAAATTTTGGCACCTGCTGAAGTACTTCACTGGAATTATGTGAAAAGTACATTGCTGTATATGTTTATTGCTTTGTTTATTGTTTTGTTATGTTTTGGGGCACTGACTGTTGTTTTCTTTTCTTCTTTGATTTCTTTACAATCAGAAACTCTGAATAAGTCAATGCTTAAAATGATATTCTCTGTTTTTCACAAAGATGAATGCACAAATTCTTAGAGGGAATAAATCTCAAAATGTTAAATCAACCCCCCTTCCATCCTCATTGTATTCTCTTACCTGATCAGTAATCTCAGGGCAAACAAAATCAATTTAGATAAGTATTAATAGTTATATATCACCTGCATAGCTAATAAGTTCACCATATTTTGATTGCTATGTAAAATTTAAAGTAAGATCTATTCTGATTTGCAATGCATGCTCTAATATGCTAAAGTAGAGCATATTACAGGGAAATTAAAGATGTGATCACACAGGAAAGAAGTTCGTGAAGCAAGTGAGGTAAATGACAGTGTCAGTGTTATAAATTAGCCTAAACATTGTGGGGTTGCCAGGGGTATAAAATCTAATGTTTTTTGAGAGATATGGTTTTGTTCTTTTTACTTCCATAGAATGTATAATTAAGACTGATTAAATTAATACGGGGAAAAGAAGGTGTTCTGAGCAACAGAGACATTTTCTTCAGAGAAATTTGAAATAATATACATTTTTTATTTTATTTTGTATTATTAAGGATTAAATACAGAGATACAGTTTTTCATTTTTCTGTATGCCGTATTTAATATGGGAAGCAATTCTTTGCTACGTTAACAGATCCCACTTTCATCTACCTGCAACTGAAGTTAGGGAGTGTCTTTTGGGACAAATGAAAATAGGAGAATAAAATCCAGATGTTTCCAGTGCTTTTACAGTGGATAAGGAGCAAAAGATATAATTTAGATGGTATGTAAAATGTTTCAAAAATTGAATGATGATGCTTGTTGAACAATCCCAGATTTTGAAAGGAAATTTTGAATCTTTTCATTTTGGCTGTCCTGCTTGAGATACCAAAATTGAACTTTTAAAATATATTTGAAATATATTCTCCAAAATTCAAAGTGCTAAATCATAATAATATCTTAAAGTGAGGTGACCATGTCCAATGTGAATGTTGAAAATCTGATGTTGACACAACAATATCAAGTAATGAGGTAAAAAAGAACATACATTACTACATATTCCGCTTCCAAAAGGCTCTTTTTCAGTCAGGTCTTGCTTCTTTTTCAAAGTGTAATTTTCTTTGGGGGCCCTTTGCAGCAGCCTCTTCGCAGCAGCCTCTTCCTGAAACTTGCTTTATCATACATTACCTACGGGTTTGCTAAAACAAAGAAGAAATGCCTTAATCAGGAAAAGATTTTGTATTTGTTTTCTGTGTGTTTCTTTAGTATTAAACGTTTAATCTTTTTAAAATGTTCTTTTTTTCTTTGTGATTCAGAGTGTGTCTATGGAGTCACTGCATAAGAAGAGAAAGGAAATGTTGGTTAGGTTTTACAGAACCAGGTGGTGAACTTAAGTGACTCAATTCCCTAGTAACTGTAGCCTTGGAAAACCAGGGGTAGTATTTTTCACAAGATCCACCTGCTATGAAACATTGTTCTCATCCAGGATGTCTGACAATGTGAATGAAAAATAATAATAATAAAAGAAGTTAATTGATAAATTAACTTCATTTTATTTTGATTATTCTTTTGTATTAGTCTGATTTCAGGTGTAACCACTGAAGGAGAAGTCCTATTACAGGGTTTTCCTAGATAGACTTCTACAGAGATCTATTTCCTTCAGTAAGGATCCATTTTGAATGAAATAATTCACTGATGTTTATCTAGAAAGAGGTTTCAGCCCAAGAGTACCTATTAATTTCTTGAAATTCCTTAATTGGAGCACATTACTTTCAGAGGTACTTTCTAATAAAATTTGTGATATTTTAAAACATATCCATATGAAATTCCTTGCAGTTGCAGTGCTTCAAAAAGATAATCAATCTTTATATGATGTCATTAAGCTACAGTTTCTCTGTAGGCTGTAATATGAGTTGCAAAAATTGTCTATTTTAAAGCCATTAAAATGAAAAGATCTTGCCTGAAGCTAAAAATCTGTGTGTTCTTTAAAAATATCTAGTTTTTATTTTATGTATGAGTAGCTGATTTCTAAAAATTAATGCATCAGCCAATTGACACTTGCTAAGATGTGTCATAAATCTGAAGATATTGAGATGGAAGGTATTCTTGAATAATTATTAGATTTTGTCAGATATTTGCTGATTAGGTAGTCTAACAGATTATTCAAATATTGATAAATATGTTTTATCAACTCCAGCAATGTTATGTTTGGGGCCAAATTCTTCTCTTGGGGAATTTTACATAATTTAAGAATAGTTCTGTTAATATTGGTACAGTTTGGATCTTGCTCATGAGGTACTACAAATGTAATAATTTGATAATTTAATTTCTCTCAGAGATATATAACAATGCTTCCTTCTGTTGTTGACATGGAAGAAATCACCAAGGAAACTGGGCAGTATATTTCCTGCTGCACAGCAGAACACTCCTAACTCTACTGTATTCAATTTATATGGCTTTCTAAGTATTATAATGATTAATGGGCTAATAGGGTAAGCCCAATATTTCATTACCACACCAGAGTTAAATCACATGCAAAGCTTAAGTGAACTGAGTTATATGACAAAAGAGAATGATGTACATGCCTTTTTACTATTATTTTATTACAAGTGATATCTTGATCTTCCTTCTTCCCCCCCCCGCCCTGTAGAAGAAGTGAAGTTAAATAAATCTAACCAACCCCTTTGTAGCCCAGTAGATGAAGCATTCGATTTTATGTTTCTAGGACTCAAGTCTTCTCTGGAGGTGATTTCTTTTTTTTTTTGTTTTCATGCAGCCATCAGGAAAGGTGTTGTGATACTAGCTCAAGTAGCTAGATTCAAAATACACTATAATTGTCCTTGCTTATGATGAGAAAGCACTTTGGGAAGCAGGGGGGAAGGAGCTGCCTGTTGTGTTGCTGCTGAGCCTCCCTCCCTCTGTCTGATAACATTGATCACAATGACAAAGACTGTTTTCCTCTCTCACCCTGCCAGTTAATGAAAACTTTCCTTGCTTTCAGCATCTGTCCTCGCGGGAGGTAGAATGGATTAGGGGAAGTCTCTACATTCAGGGCAATTTTTAATACCAAACTAAAGATGCAGAGCTTTGAGCTAGAAGCAAACACATAGCAAGGGAGAAGGCTCCCAAGGAAAATTTTAAACAGGAACAAGGAAGGTATGGAAATGAAATATAATGAGGGATGAACACCCTGTAGCTCCTGTGACCTATACGATTCACAGACACTGTAAATACCACTGGTGTGATGGGGCCATGGGGTGTCTGTGGGTCACCAGGGAGCCTCACGGGCCACAGCGGTTCCTCTGAGGGGCATAAGTAGTGCAGAGAGAAGTACTGCTCTTATGCAGAGATAGTTATTTCATATCTGTGGAAATTGTGATGTATACATGGTTTGAAAGTCACAGAAATATGAGATTTTGGTATTTGCCTTGTAAGATCAGAAAGGCTTGTCATTCCTGAGTTAGGTATTTTTTTATTTGAAGGCAGAGTCAACAGGCCACACTTTTCTTGCCTCAGGTTATATATTTCCCTTGCTTTGTGGTCATGTTATAATTTGTGTTTACTTTCATGCATCGTTTTTCATGTTTTTATTAATTTTACCATTTCCATGGGGGAAGGAACGGCTTTATCATACACATAGCAGCTTTTTGACTCAAAGCAACCTACAAATAAATTCAGGTGATTAAAAAGAATGATTTCAGGAGACTAGTTAAATATCTTCTGACACCTGCATGATAAGTAATCAAAGAGGAAGGTCAAGACTTCAGAATAACAAGGGAGAAAGGCTGAATCCGAACTATTATTTTGTTAGTTAAAAACTCTCCAATCATGATTGTCAGTAGATGCCTCAAGAACACTCGCATGGGTATCTCAGGTCAGCTGGCTCTGGGGTCGCTGCAGCCATTCAGTGCTTATTCCTCTGACATGTCTCAGACGGGGAGGCAGATTTGGTGTTGGGTCTTTCCAGATGGAACACCGATGCTCTCTTTCTTCTCTGTTCCTTTTTGATTGTGGCAGCTAATTTCTGTTTTCTTTGATTACACTTCAAACTAAAGAATCTCTTAATGTTGCAGTTTAGATTCAGTGTTGCTCTTTGGAAAAGAACTCAACAATCTTTAGGCTTTAAACTGTGATGGAAAACACCATTACTGAATGGTTTAAAATCAATAGGGTTTACTGCAGAGATTTACCCTGTGTATTACAAACAACAGGTTATGTGAGAAGTCTTTTCAAGACAGATTGTGATGTTAACCTTCTCAATAAGTTAATGGCCGGACAACATATATCACCAAGGAAAATCTAATAAATTGCTCATCCCATTTTAATTTGGGTAACCACATAAGCATTCCTAAAGCTTCGGAAAATTGCAATAGGTTGGTTTTCTTGGGTTTGTTTGTTTGTTTGTTTGTTTGTTTTTTAACTGTCAAAGTATTTTTAATAAGCTAGAACTGGAAAGAGAAATTTCTTTTTCATATCACCAATGCATATCAAAAAGTAGTTCATATGTGTTTCTTTTAGACCTGCTACACTTTTGCCCTCCCACCAGTGAATGGGGATTTTCATAAAATAGCATAATAATTTTTTTTTTTTTTTGATGACACCAGTGGAATAATGTTTTAAAGAATTGTTCTTCAGTGTTGATCAACAACACACTGATCAGTGGATGAAAGTCCAGAGGACCTGAGCAATTCTTAGAGATCTAAATCTAGAAAACAGAAGGAAAGAGTGAATTAATGGAAGATTTTTAGTTTGCAACAGAAGCAACTGAAGAGAGCCCTGATAACAGTCTTAAAAAATATAAAAGCCTGCTTCAAGGAGAGAGGAAATAATCAGTTCTCTATGTCCAGTGTAGATAAGACAGGAAGTAATTGGCTTAAATTTCAGCAACGAATATTTAGGAAAAATGTACTAATAGAAAGGACTGCTAAGCATTGCAATAGTTTGCCTGTATGTGTTATTGAATCTCCACTGCTGAAGGCTTTTCAGACCAGGATAGGCTGTCATGAACGAAACTGTTATTTTGCCATCCTTGTTCTGTGGCAAGACCAGTGGCTAGATGACCTTTCAAGCTCAATTTCTGACCTTTAACTTTAAAGTTACAACTGACAGAAGCTTGTGACTTTGACCTGAAAGCTACAAAGTGTTAGCAGAGAAAATCCTTATCATAATTAGAGTTTTCCTTGATCCAGTCTAAATCTGAATCTTGAAGTGGAAGAAGGATTAAAGAAACAGAGTAAGAATAAGAACCAAGTGACTGGACAGTATATCAGGTTAAGAGGCTTTGTGGGTGAGATGAATGAGTTACAGGGAAGGACAAAATGGGCAGGCATATAACCAAGTCAGGAAGGAAAAAATCACATGCTTTTGCGGAAAAGAAATTACCTTTTTTTTTGTGAAAGTAGTGGATGGCTCTGAGGGGAGTGTAATGTTACATTCACTTTGTGACTTTCAGTTTGGAATAACATAAACAGTATTTATGCAAATTTTCTGAAAGCTGGTTGCTGCTAAAGAGTTCACTTTAATCTCCTCCCCCCGTCCCCCTCCCCCTTTCCTAACATTTCTGAAATGGTTATATTTCAAGAAAACAGAAGGAGAGAGAGAGTGAGACAGAATGCCTTCCTACAAGGCATTTTCAGCAACAATTTTGGGCAGGAAGGGATTTGATCAAAAACAAATACAATTCTTCATTTTTAATTCATAGCTTTACTGCATATCAGGATCACACTCTCCATCCACTAATTGCAAACCAGCCTTGCAGTGCTGTAACTGTTAATGCCACAGCAGCTCTAGCTTGCTCCACTTCTCCCAGGCTGTGATGCTAACTCTCCAGCGCTGCAAGCATTAACCAGTTTGTGCCAACACCCTGTGTAATCACCATTAAGCCACCGCTGAGGGCTAGAATTGCAGTAGACTGAAGCAGCGTGTGGCCTGCCACTGTAATACTAACAGCGAGATTTACTATCAGGGCTCTGCAGTGTGACCATAGTTAGTTTCAATTTTATAATAAAACCTTTCTGTTTTCTATTCTTCTGGTATCAAGCATCATATGCTTATATTTTGAAGCTAGGTTGTTTCTGCTCATTTTGTTCCTCAGCTGCATAAGGTAGGGGGTTAAGGAGTGAAATGAAAGGAACAGGCAAAATCTCAACACTGTTCTGTGGAAATATAATTACACTCAACAAGATTCAAACATACACTGAATTCTTCAAATGCCCTTGGTGTCCTGGCAAGGTATATGGAGGTGGAGGTGGAAGAGGGGGATGGAAATTATTAACATTGTGAGGTATAACCACTTAAATTTTTTTGCCTTCAGCCCTGCTCTATTTTATACGCAAAATGTTTTGTTTTGTACAGTCACTAATTACTGCTAACTGCAAAGGGACTGAGAGAATAATGTTGCTGAGCCTACAAAGATGAAGGGGAAAGGAAAAGCAAGAATTTATTTCGGATGAGTTATGGTGAACCACCTGGAGATTTAGTGTTGGTCTTTGAGTTTCAAGGGATAAGCTTTCAGAAAAAGAGGAAGAACAAGTGTTGTTCGAGATAGAAATTTGCCTATGTTAAACTGCCATCTTGTTTTGGTTTTTAATACTGAAAACATAAGGTGAAATAAAATAGAATTCAAAACTACCCCTTAATCTTTTTGAATGGCCTACATGCTGCTGTGTTGCTTCAAGAATAGAACATATTTTTTTGTTACAGTTTAACCTCAGATACAACTGCTGTTACTTAATGTACTCTATACTGTATTTCTAAACTGGTAATTGAAAATCATAAAAGGAAGCAACAGGAAATGAAGGCCATGAAACTCTTATTTCCAAGCACACAGAGAATATAAAGAATTGAGAATTATGTATTTAAATTTATGACCACATTACAAGTTTAAAACATAAATTGAAAATAAGAAATTTTATTGTTATTTTCCAATTTCCCCCCCAAAAAACCCCAAGAAAATAATTTTTATCACTGCTGCTTTATAAGTCAATAGCACAAGCAAAACTGTAATAATTCTGCTAGTAAGCAAGGAAGATGACTGCATCACTCTCTGATGGAAAAATAACCCTTGCAATTAATGTAAGGTTATGTTGAAAATATGTTTCTACAAACTCTTTAAAACCAACCAATTAATCAGAAAATGCTGCATCATCAGAACTAGTTATTTTCATTTTTTAATAAATATCCATTATTTTTGTTTCACTGAATGGAGTATAATCTGCCTCCAGCCAGCTTCAGTGTCAGGCTCGCAAGCAGTAACTCTGCTCCAGGGCTCAGCAGTTCCTCCTTGGTCATTCTGCTTCTATGTGGTGCTGAGGTCCAGGTACATTCCTTCCTCCCTGTCATGTCTGTTGTACCCCCCACCCCCGAACTACTGCTGAGGGTTTTTATAGACAACTTTCAGCACAGGCTACCAATCCATCAATCCACACAGTGGGGTACCTTTCCAGTAGTTTCAGGTACTACTTTCCCGTCAGGTGGTGACCCATGCCCTGTGCTAAGGATCATCACACTCAGTTTCCATTTGCATTGCCTTGAGTGCTGCAGCTCCGTATACACAGCCCCTGTCTGCATTGTACTCAGCTCTTAGCCAAGGTAAGGTTCCGATAATCCTGTATCATAAGACGAAATATCAAACGATAGATACTTACCCCCTCCAATGTTGTCGAAAAATCATGTTCTGTTCTCAATTGGAGATAAGCAGAAAACATTTATCTTGTCCTGCGTAATACTAGAACATTTTAAACTTTTCTCATTCAAGATTTGCACAGGTGAAGGATTTTAAAAATACTGATGGGCATATTTGAGCAGAAGATTTCGGAAGAAAGAAGGCTAAATTCAGAGCAGGTGCGTAACCTTTTGTTTGAGGTGCTAGTCCATGGCTATTTAGTGGCATGTAGTATTTTGGAGGTGTTGCTCTCTGTGGTAATAATTGATTAGCTAATTGATCAGGGAGATCAATGGTACATGTCCTTCCTGTGTTTACAAAGCTGGAAGAGAACAGAAAAATAAGGACTTGGCTCATTGAAGCTGTTTAACCATCAGGTACTTGAAGCTGCTGGCATAGGACACACATCCTTCCCTGTCTTGCTTATGTACTGACAAAAGCATTTCAGTTTCAAGAGAGCTGAAGCTATGGGCCACCTGTCAAGGCAAGGGTTTATTTAACAGAACTTGACTGTGATCTAACTGTGAACTAATACGGTAAGTACTGAAAGAGTTCCCTATTGATAAGTGTTTGTTTTTGGTAAAATGATCTTTCTGCATTTGGATTATTGGGTTTTTAGAAGGTGCCTTTCACACAAGCTCTTGCTGCAGTTCAAGACAATCAGAAGACTGTAGCTTTTGATTCTTTATTTATTACCACTATTGCTTAGCTGATATTTTCTATTGAGCTTGTTTTGCCATCTAATTGCTGATCTTGTTTACTGATTCTGCCTAATATGTGATGAAGCATAAACTGTTCCAAGGTCAGTACTAAGCTCAAACAAGACAAAAAAAAAAAAGAAAATTGAAATATTTATGTCTCATAGTAGTAAGAACTTGCATATTTCCCAGTTTTACATCCATGTATCTTTTCTTCAAGCTTTTCAATGTTAGATTTTGGCACTTGCGCTGCAAACAGTTATGCCAGAGTAGCAAGTGTTTGGTCTGCAGGAGAGTTGCTTGACAATTGAGATTTTTTTTTCCAGTGTCAGTGTGGTGAAAAATTCTACTTTCTTGCAAAAGATTTTGGTCTCAATTAATCAGCATTTTCTGATAAAAAGCTGTTTAATTGGGAGATCCCCAGCAAATCTAATTATTTTTTATTAATTAGTAGCCAAAAAGAGATCAGATCAGAGATGGATTTAGAATTGTGATAGAAATGATTATCATGTTCCACATATTGCGGTGCTCTACGTGTCAATATATGTATTCAAATATCTCTAAATAATGTTTTAAATAGTATCTGATACTGAGTTTACAGTATGCTTAACTCAGTAGGAAATTGTTCCTGAGCTTGCAATGAACTGTGGAGAAAGAGATAGACCTTATTTTGAAGAAGTAATTTAAAATTTACATCATCTTACATAGTTGCTAGAAAAAATATGCCACGTATATCAAGATATGTTAAAAAGCATGAAGTAAGAAAAAATTGTGGCTTATTTTTCAATGACGGTTTTATGATGTTACAGAACAAGGAACGCATAAGAATACAGAACAAAATAAAAGTCACAGAATGGTATAATTGTCTGCAAAATTTAAAAGGAAGAATAGTTACTTTATATTATTCATTAACAAAATAAGTTTAAATTTTAAGCTTCTTGCTATTTTTCAGTGACTGATCCCAAACTTATGTAGACACATTTATAATTTAGAAACATTTTTTTAGATAAAATTGTTCAAGAACTCTTTGCTTTGACAATATATTTTTATTTGTTTTCATGTGTTGAATCACGTGTTGGTGTTTCTTGAAATGACATATAAAGAGTAGTGCAGTAAACTTACATAAGCTTAGACTTCAGTTGAGTTAAAAGCAAAATGTTTTCAGCTGGTAGTGCTGTTTTAGTGCTATAGTACTTTACTGAGAATACGCATAAGCTCAGCTGTGTCTGTTTATACAGTTATGACAACAATTGTGTTTAACTTTTGCTTCATGCTGGTGGTTATTGTATGAATTAGAATGTTTTACATTGTCATAAAATTTTCTGTGAAAAATCAACAGTTTTTAATAATATTTTAACAGTCTTATGAACCTCTTAGTAGTAATGGGATTGAACTCCCAACAAAATGTTCTAAATTTTTTTTAGTATAAACTTGATTTCACTTCTCAAATACTTCTCAGGAATTATTTTATCTTCTGCCATTTAAACTGATTATTTCCTTCAGACAGTTCAAAATATAAATGCTGAAAGAAAAGCCATTAACTAAAAGGGTAATGGCTTTATGTGCCATAGGTACTACTGTAGTTGTACCTATACATCTAAATAGGTTGTAAGATACCATAGAATTATTTTTCCTGAAGAATCGCTGTCAAAACTAATGACAATAAATTTACTGTAAGCCTGTATTTCTTATTTAATACAGGTTTCCAGCTATGTCTGTTACGAAAGTACAGAGCATAACCTGTATTAATTTGTGAAACCTCAGTTCCTAGTCATTGTAAGTACTATATAGTACCATTTTATACTAAAAGAATGAAGTAATTATAAGGGTCTACCAGATAGTTCTGCTAGTCCAGCAGAGAAGATAACAAACCAACCCTGCTTTTTACATTTTCTACTCACACTTAATAAGTATTTAATGAGGGAAATGGGTGCAGATTCCAGTTCTTAAGTTCAATACAAATCTCCATCTCTAGCTCTTGCATTTATTATTGTCTTTGACTTACGTCTCAGGGCTATCTGAACAATTTGGAAGTGCTGTGTCCTGGAACAGCTTTTCTTGTATATAAAGTTTAAACCACATAATAATTATCTTTATAATTTGCAAATAGTTTTTGGAACAGAAATTTCAAAAAATCTTTCACATAAATAGGCATGTGCTTGCTTTTTTACATGTCATTCTTGTAAATGATTGCAAAGCCATGCGAGTCTGGATTTGCACTTGCTCTGTAATGCAGAAGAGATAGCTGTTTGCTTGCTTTCGGGGCTGGCAAGCTGTGGGTGGCTCGTGCAGGGCGGCACTGCAAAACAGAAGGAACAGGTTCTTCTGCAAAGGGGTGAATCTTCCATTTGCTCAGAAGAGTAGAGCTTGATCACAAACTTTATACCTGCTCCGGGGAGGATGAACTGTAAAAGTCATAAGCTGCATGTTTCCCACATATTTTTTTAAATTCCATGGACTCTTCTATAAAATGTTTGGATTCATAGTAACAAATCCAAATTCCAAAATGACTTAGTAGCGAAAAGTATAAAATACTAAATTTCTTTAGCTGAAACAGGCGGTTAAATTTATTGTGAGAACTAAGTTAATAGCCAAACTCCTGCAAAACTGAAGAAAAACTGGACTATATAGTTTTTATCTTTTATATTGTTTCAATAGTTTCTATCGTTAAGTATGGCAGTGTTTAAAACTTCTGCAAACTCTCACCTTCATGTACTACATACTTAATTGATCTATTTTCATTTATAAATGTAGGCATACAAAGAAAATTGTGTGAGATTGAAGCCTAGGCTATTAATACCTGATTCAAAGGAAATGGTCTGGATAGTTTACTCTGTGATTTGTGGGGTAGAACTCGGAAGTTACTGAAGGTGGATTTCATATAATATCAAGGGAGAAAAAGCATAAAACAAATCATTCTTACAAATAATGATTGTGGCTCTTTAAATTGAAGAACTGAAAGACAAAATATCTAAATATCTCTTTTGCTGAGGTGGAATTATATCATTATGGATTGTGTTGGCCTTTTTGTCTCAATGGGTGATAGCAATATATTTCTTTATAATGTGTGAGAAAACTTACTGCAAAAGTTTTTTACTCCTCAGCTGTACACATACTGCAGATGTTTTATATTAGTATATAGCAGTAAGACACCATTTAGCACAATCATGGCTTGTATTATCACTTTTTTATGCTTTTGACAAACATTTTACCCTGTATTGAAGATAAGAAGCACTTCCAACAGCAATGACTTCTGTCTCTGTTTCACTCTTTTCTGGAAATAAGGTTTCCCAGGCAAAGCTCAAACAGTAGCTGCAGCTGAACACAACGTCTATCAGCCCTGAGGGTTTCCTGTCCTTGTGGATAATGCAGGGCAGAATATGTCACAAATTTAATTCAAGTATGGCCAAGCGCTTGGAATCATATGCCTGTCTTGTTTTTTTTCCTCTTTATAAACAATAAAATGTTTGTAATTTCCCCTTCTTATTAGTTTTCCTGATAATTTAGTATATTAATTAATTTTTATGAAACTTATGTCATCGGTATAAATCTCTAAGCAAAAATGTGGGTTTTTTCTTTAATTTTAATCTCTTTTGAGTTCTTTCACTACCCTCGTCTTATTTCAGAGAGGAAACACGTGCTGGAATAATTACACTCTACCTTGGGATTACAGAATTCTGCAAAACTAATTTTTCTGTCTTCTCTCTTTAATGCTTCAGGAAGTTCATAAGGAAAACGGTGGTGGAATTTATTCAAATAATTCCCATATAGGTTTCAGTGAAATCCTCTCTTTCCTATTTTAGGTCACACAATCTGATATAAATATTGTAGTACTTTACATCATCCAAAAATACTACTGTTTGATGAAGCTTCCGTATGAAAGGTAGGATTTTAAAAATATGGCTTGTCTCTGAAAATCACAGCCAATAATAAGTATCATATAATAACCAAAATCAGAATAGTTTCCAAAGAGTCAGTATCTCTGTCTGCCATATAGCTGTAATTATACAATATAACCCTGTAACTGAGAACAGAATTTGACTGAGCAGTCATTAATAATTTTATTTCTGTTTTTTTTTATTTATTTTATTTATTTAAGACCCATCAGGGAGGGAGGCATGAGTCTATGAATTATACAGTTAAGATTACTACAAAAGCTACTGTATTTTGCAATAGATGACAAAGATGTACACACTAAGTGACCTACTATGGGAAAACTCCCTTGGATGCATCAGCAGTTGGTGAAATGAGATATGGGAAAACTCATAGGAACTAGATACACCTCCCCAGACCACAAATTAAGCAATACTGTGGCAGGTGTGATAGGAATGTGGCACGGTCTCTCTGAAGCATTAACAAAATGACTATGACTTCAAGTAAGTATTGCAGTTTTGTGGTGGCAGCAGTAAAAGTTTTACCTAAAGTTTAGATAAACTGTTAACATTTGGTGAAGAGAACATAGTATCACAGCATTGCCAACATGCCACAGCATTGCCACAACATGCCCAAAAGATTAGTCTCCAGTAGTGAAATGAATTTTGAAATGAATTTTTAAAGGAGCTTATTACACTAACCTTTCATTTCTGGAGACGTGGAAAGAATGAACTCCAACCTGCGAGAAGCTCAATGATACCTTTATTAAATTCATGAAGGCAAGATTTAACTCTATATTAGGAAATTCTTAACCAGTTCCAAATCCCTAGCATTTGTTCTTCCACATGAGAAGTTAGCTCTATCCAAAGGAGACATTCCCACAGCATTAATTTCTCTATAGCCATTATTCATACTCTCCCATGCTGAATTTAAGCAATGTGTGGTTGACTCTTGAAGACACCTGCATGGTTCTGAGTCTGCTCTGGTGATGGTCATGCTGATTTTACCCAGCCACTTATTTTTCTGGGTTGTGTAAAATCCCTCTTCCCGCTCATGTATTTCCTCTATATGTGCACATTCCCCATTTTTCACAATTATCTGTATATTTTATTTCTCAGACTTTGGTTCCTGATTTGGTAATTTTCTCTGTCCTTTTGGAACCAGCTGCTCTTTTGTTCTTGTCTCCCATTCTCTTTGTTTTCCAGTGCAACAAACTTGTACCTTCCTTCATTCAACTGCATCTAAGTTCTTTTGTAACTGGAAATATATGATTAACTTGCTTCCTAAACAAAATAGGGACTGAATAGGGGCTGATTGCTGGGTTGGGGTTTTCCAAGACTCGTTGGTCTCAGAATCTTTAAGTTTTAATCCATTTCTTGATCTATATTTCATATGTTTAAAGAGCTTTTTTTTCTTTAAAAGTAACAATATCAAATAATTCAAAAAGATGGTAATGCCTATTTTCTAAACATTTTGGTTATTATTATTAATATAAACAGGCTGTCTCTTTCCTTCTAACATAACACATATTAAGCTGAAAGCCATTTTTCCAGAAATTGAGACTTTTCTTAATTTTCATGTAATCTGTGGTTTAACCGCAAGTTGTAGGAAACAGAGGTTAGTTTTGTGCAAGTGTTTGTTTACATGACCATGCTGTAATTCTACTGTGACATTAAGAGAAACTCTCTATATATGTATTTACTTAGAGTACATTCTGAACACCCGTTACAACAACACTGTCATTATTATTATGTTATTTCATTGATCTTTTTAATGTTAAATAGTTTAATGTGTTTTATTTTGAGGAAATCACTTGCAGCAAGTAGCATTTCAAAGCATTTTGAACATTTGAAGTTAAAGCACTCACCTATATTGTTCAGTGTTTGAATATTCAGAACTGACTGACAATGTCAAGCAAATGTAGCTAGAGACATCATCAGCCTTTGTATCTATTTGTAAGGAACAAATCTATTGCCCAGTAACTCGCTCTTCCTCAAGAATGAATTAACTCAAGTCATTCACACATAAGAGGAAAGGTGCTTTACCAAGTAGAATAATATTTCTGTAGATATCCATGTATGGGGCTTCTCAGTGAGACACATATGTAAGAAAGAAGGAATCCATAACTTCAAAATGAAATATAGAGGGGATAATCAGCATAAATAAGACAAATTTTATGGACCTCAGTTTGAATTAGTGATTTTAAGAGTGAGAAAAAGAATAGAGCTGGAAAATACATTAAATTTTAAAGTGCAAGAATAGATAGGGCATTCATTTCCAGAAGGTATCCTGACCTCATCAATTTTCCCTCATCAATTTTAAAGCCTATGCAACTAATATTAATCACTTTTTAAAGGGAACAATCTTTTCTAAAGTTATTTTTTGCCATCTTGTTGCTTTTAGAAAAATGATGAACCAAAAAATTCTTAGTGAAATCAATAAGAACACCTGGGTGATCAGCAATTTTTAAAACTAGGCTTTTCATACACTTATATGCTAAGTTTTAATTGAAGGATTCACAAGGGAATATATATATATTGACAAGGAAGTGCATATTCAACACAGTATTCATCAGTAAGGCTGGTAATTTATTCCCAGGAAGTTGTAAGTATGTATAAAAGTGGATTTGGCCAAGAAGCATTCTTCATGGATATGGAATTGTATACTTCAGGAAGACTTCTGTAAAAAAGCAGAATAAGGGTATTCATTGCAATCAGAAAATACTGAAATTTTGTAAAGTATTTAAAGAAAAAAATGTGTGAAGTAACAGGGAAGTGTAATACATTAATATCTATAAATTATTATTTGGATTTATAGATAAATTACTGTCTACTTTGAATGATATACATGTACTTTCTTTTCTAGTTCACAAATCTCACTGATAACATTTCTCAAAAATCAAAAGTACCATTGATACAGAACTAGTATTTTCACTTACGTGCAATGAAACACCAGGCTACAGAAATTTAGAGAGACTGCAGTTTTTAGTATAAAGTAAATTAAAATGACTTACTGAATCCAGAATAATATCTGTAGGTTTTTATTGTGTTTTCAGTTGTAAAAACATACTTTAAAATGATGAAGTGAATGTTCTAGTCTAAAACTGAATGTGAAATCTAAAAGCTCACTGAAAATATGTTACTAAAAGTTATATCTCAAGTTATTAACCATCATTTTGGCCTTGTGATTTTAGTTTTGTTTTCTAATATTTATTGAATTATTTTTTAAAATAGTAGTAACTAGAGGACTGATGTGATATTTCAATCAGAAATGCTATAATCAGTTCAAACCTTAAACTAAATGTTTAACTTGAGAAGTATTTTTGGTGTTAATTAGGTCTACTGATTTTAATCTTATCAGCTTTCCAATATCTTCTTTTAAGAATTTCATGAAGTAAAGATATGAAGTTTGAACTATATAAAGTTGTTCTCTGCTCTCCTAATTATGCTGTGATTCTTTTTATAAAAGAAGTAGGTTTTTCAGATTCATAAATTTATGCTATCATTTCACCAGAATTCTTTTTTGGTGATCATCTTTATTTATTTATAGTATTAATTTTAATTATAAATTTTTAGCTTTTCTACGAACACTTTCTTTTTTTTCGATCATCCAAAGCCTTGGTTTAAAAACAGACAAAAAGCCCAGGCAAACAAGAAAGAAAGAATTAGTGATGTCATAAGTGCCACAGAGTTTAATCATAGTTAGGAAGTTGGAAAAGGTTGGGCATTAGTTCTCCAAAGATTTGTTTGAGAGTTCCCTGAAGACATGCTGGAAAAGGTTAATCTGATCAAGTTTTCAAAAGATGAAGCAGAGTAGACTAGTGCTTGCCTTACAAAAGTTGCAGTCATTTTACCACAACAGGGAAGCATATTGAGAAGACCAAAAATAATTCTAACAAAGCAAAGGAAAGAGAAAGTGATGTGGGTAATTTGTGTAAATCCTATTCTGTTGCAGTTTTGCAGCCAAATGCCAACTTTTGACAAGCTTTAAATTCACTTTCTGCTTCAGATTGTTTTACTTTGAGGAATGTGTTTGAAAATAATATAGTAAGTTTCACCTAAGACATGCCAGTTGCCAGAGTTTAGTTTTCTTGAAAAGAATTCTTAGTGGAAAGTAATAAAAGACCTAGGTAAGGTCATAGGCTCTGTCTGGTGGGCATAAGTATCTATGAGGGATTTGCTGCTGCCATGTGTTCAAAATAGAAAAACAAACGAGCAAGGGAATTAAAAAAGAAAGAAGTGAGAATCTTTTGAGGGGGTTTGCTGTCAGAGAAAGGTCAACAAATACTGAATTCCTATACATAAGTAGAGGCAAATATTGACTAGTTGAAAATAATTTCCTAAAAGTATTATTTAAAGGGGGGGGAAAAAAAGCTTTCAGTCATAAGCCCAATAAATGTATAAATTGATATCTTTAAAGAAATAGGCTTAGAATAAACACTAGATATAGAAACAGTTGTTTGAAGTGAAAATAGCTACAGTAACTAACACATTTCTCTACAGTTCTTCTACAGTTCTCTAACACATTCAAAATCCACCAGCTAGGAGACCAAATATGGAAAACCTGAGGAATAATATGTGCTTCCAAATAGTGAACTCTGTCCTTGGAAAGGTCAGTGGCAATGCTACAGGGATAGAATAGTGATGGCTGAGGAAAATGCCCATAAATTTATTCTAGTCACTTTTCTTTTTTTTTTTTTTTTGGTAAACAAATGTCTTTTCCATGTAAGCAATATACTTTCTCATTGTTCTCCAAAATTTAGCTCTGCCTCTTCAGTGATGTGATTGCATTCTCTTTGAAGATATGCATGGACTTTCAGGCAATAGAAGCCTATTTCAAATAGTGTTGCTTTCACTGCTTTGTTTTGCCTCATTTTGTTATTTTGACATCTCATTCAATTCTTCTATTTGTTGTTCGTTTATTTTCTTGCCATTTTATTTTATTTGTATAATTTTTGTTTTCTCCATTTATTTTCTTCTCATATCTCTTCAAATTTATTTTTTCTTTTAATTAATTCTGTACTAATTTATCCTTATTTTGAGACCGAAAAAGGAGAGAAGGAATGCAGAGATTAAAAAGACCTACTCTTTTCTCACCCTTATTCTTTTCTTTGTTGTCTTTCTCATTGCTTTTAAGAAATCATAGTCTCTTTTTTTTTTTCCCCTTCCCCTTTTCCTCAACATAGAATCAGTGCATATACCAGGATTACTTCTGCATCATCATTAAAATGAGCAGCCTGGGAATAAGAGCTCAGCTCTTGCCCTGTGAATTAGGGGCTGCATAACTGAATTCATTTGGCTGTTAGACAGGATAGAACCCAGGACATGGGGCAAGTAGGGGAGGATGTTGGACCTGAATAACCTCTGGACAAATTGCACCATTTCAGTAGACTCCAGAAGACTTTTCTGACTCCAGTTAGATACTTTTTTTTTTTTTTTTTTGANTTTTTTTTTTTTTGACCACCAGAAGTATAAGCAATATGATTCATTCTATAAGAAGCTTATAGTGAAAGAACAGGATGAAAAACAAGCAATTCATGAACGTACTGCCTAAGAAATGATCCTCCTTGGTCTTTAACATGTCATAGCCCTGTCATATTCCTGTCTACCATTAGGAGTTGTCTGTTAGCCTTTGCCACTAAACTCCTTTTTACTTTTTTTTCCTTTCCTGCCCCTTTGTCTTTGCCCCCTTTTCCTTTTCTTTTGTTGTTTTCTGTATATTTCTCCTTTTATGTACCACCTTCTGCTTACCAGTTCCCTGCAATTTCTACTGGTACTTTCATAACTTGTTTCCTTTCACATCTCTTGCTTTTTTTTTTGTTGAGAAGATACTTTGGGTTGCTTAAAAAACCCACAAAAAACAAACAAACAAACAAAAAAACCCCAAACCAAAACAAGAAGTCCCCCCTGAGATACATTTAACACTATCATACAGAGGAACAGGATAACACCCCTTCAAAGAGGTAACATTCCTATCCAATACCTTGTACCATATATTATGTAGATGTGTTTATAGTTTAAGGTACTAATTGAATTTTTGTTTATTTACAATGTCTGATGAAATTTCTCTTATTTTTGTTAAAGTCTCTGCTGATCAGAATTGGATTCAAAACATAACTGTCTAAGGTTAGGTAAGTATGGACAATTTCTGCTGTTTAGATGTATGCTCTGTTTAAAATAAGTTTTTAAGGTGATATGTTTTGTCTAAGTCTTAATTCATTTACCTTCATACCATCAAACTCCTAGTTTTTAATCTTTTTTTTTTTTCCTAAACTACTTCATTTGATTTTTATTGAAGGCTGCCAGGCATATTATTCATCTCTTATAAGTGAAAAGTAATGCACATGCAAAGGAAAAGGTTGAATTAAACGGTATAGTTTGGAGAGTATGAAATAAACTTATCATGGAAAAAGACCTGTTTGTCACTGCAAAGAGCTTGCTAAAGACCTTGTTAAATATGTAACTTTACATAATGTCACAGTCATACAGGAACAACTGTTGCACTTAAGCCAGTTTAGAGAGTACTTGTCCCCACACTTTTATTGTGCTGCCAGAATTATTTATTCATTTGCACAGAGAACAGCATCGGTGTAAGGTCCAGCTGAGAAACTGTATGGCACAAAATTTATTGTTTGCCTGGATTTTAATTTTTTATGTCATAGAGCAAGATGCATAATTGTAAAGCCACTACGCAGGGAGCAATAGAGAGACAGAAATGAAGCCTGGAGCTAGGAGAAAATATTTGTAAACACTTACACCAGTGTATTCTTATCCTGTATTTAATGTTTGTTCTAGTTATGTGAGGTATGGCTAGTACCTGCTTCACTGTGAAGCATATGACAGCTTGGACTGTTCTAGTGTTCCTCAGAGCAGCTAATTATTTCTAAGGACATCTACTGCTTTTCTGATAAAATTCATCCTTGTATCCGTTAGCTTTGAATGAAGTGGCTAGTGAAGCATCACAATACCTGCAGCTCAGCCTTGTATAATTAGGAATCACTGTGGCTTAGTTGAACCTTTGCAAAAGGATTGCTTTTAAATAAGAAGTTACAAAACCATGTATAAGCTGTTCATAACCTGCCTTCATTCACAGGCCTATGCATCATATCAATGAAATTGCTGAAATAGTAGTAAAATATTTTTAGTGCCCACTTCTAAAGATTTTATGTACTGTTTAAAGCTTTGAGATGTACTGCTGGGGATCTGTGGCATAATTTGAATAACTGTGGGTGGTAAAGTCTTATTTTAATAGTAAGCATCACCGTTATTGAGTGAGCTGCACAATGCACTCCTGATCCCATCTAATACATGTCATAATTACCCTGATAATGAATTTTTATTCTATGAAAATCCCAGAACCTGAGATTTCTCCTTGTTTTTCTTGAAAATTTACTATATAATGGAAAGGAAAGGAAGGAGCTGTATAGTGGTTTACGCACCTTTGATCCTAAACAGCATTAAAGTAAAGAAGAAAAATTGGATTATCAAATGCAAAAATGAACAGAGGAATTTTTTGCATTCTGTGTTTTCTCAGTATTTCAGTGGTTGGATAAGCAGAAGGAATTAAATTAAGGTTATTTTCAGATGTCCTTATCTGGCAGGGTGTCATGGATGGAAATAGTTACACAGTTATGATTTAGTAGCAATTTAAAATTTATTAATGATTTGAGGTAGATCAAGAGTTAAGTTTAGCAGCACTTAATCATTAACCAGTTTAAGGATTTACAAGGTAATTTAATAAAATAATTGAGCAGTGACTTAATTACAGATTCGAAGATGGCAAGATTCACACTAACTTACTATCCTAAATCAATAGATATACATATAAGCACAAACATACACACACTCCTACACCTGAGATTTTAACTATTAGGACTAAAGGCCTCTTTACAATGGACGACTCCAATAAGTCAACTGGTCCCCCTTTTACATGTGCATGGACAAATATTTGGATCCAGTAAAATATAAAAAACATAAACACTTGTAAAAACTAACATGTTTATAGAGAGGTGGATGAAAGAGAGGCTAACCTAGAGTTAGTTTATAGTTATTTAACCTATAATTAAAATTTCCCTCATCAAGTTTAGTGCAAATACTCACAATGCATTGGAATTCCTCAGTGGGCGATAACTGGGACTTCACAGGGAGTTAACTTGCCCTGGCCTTTCAGTCCTCGAGGTGTTTTCCTAAGTGGCGTCCTGACTCAGGGGAGATGCTGGCCACAGCCCATTGTGATCCAGGGGAGTTCAAAGGGTCTCTCTGGAATCACTATTTATAGCGTACCAAGATAATTGGCTGTCATCAGGTACTTTTCCACTCTGGCCCAACTCGGACAACAGAATAATCTAGTACTTTCCACCAGTTGTGCAAGTTCAGAACTTGCTAGCTCTGCAAGTTCTGGTATCATCTCCCTTTGGGCCATGATCCAGGTACTGAAGTACTAGGTTGTCAGGGAATGATAGTCCCAAGTGAAAGGGACAGCAGGAGCTGGGCGCTTTAAGGTCCTTTATCTTTCACAGTTCATGCCAGACATCTAGGTTGGTATGTGGCCCAGGGTTGAGGAATCATACCAAGCACTGGCTGGCCAAAGTTGATGGGGAGGGCGTTGCTTCACCACAGAGGGGAAATCATGAGTTTCTAAGAAAGTTGATTATGTTGTAAGTATCAGGATGAAATATACAAAAGAGTTGCTTTATGTACAATTTTAAGACACATCTAATTTGAATACTTTTGTTCATATGTGATAAAAAAAAAGCAACAGTCAAACCCACTTTTCTTAAGGAAAGTTTTGAAGTAACTCTAAAATATTCTTTCTCTCTTTTTTTTTGTGCAGATTACTAGATTTAAAGCAAATATTCTGAATTTAGAGCTACTCATACAAATTTTGAAGTAGAAGACAAAACCACTTGTTTTTGCAGAAAATTGTGATGTTGTTTCTATTCCATGAACAATGTCATTGGTGTACGTACTGTGATCTGTGGATCTGACAAAACACTTTATCTTCTTTTATAGGCAAACCTCATTGCTTTGCAATGCAAACAGAACACACATTAAGTGCTCAATGTTGTCTTTTTAAAATGCTACAGTAAGAAATGGAATTGCATAAAATAAAATCATTGGATTTTGTTAAAACATTGAAAAAATTTACAAACATGAATTCCTCTAAATCAATTAGCTCTGAATTTCTGGTGAACTACATTTCATAAAAGAAACAGTCATATGTATGGAAATGGCCTACTTAATTCCTTTGTTGTTTGTATGATTAGGAATAAGTTAGTAGGGGGCACTATTTATTTTAAATGAGAAACAACATTTCCTTGGCCCCCCACAGGATAGTATAATTTACAGAAATTATTCACAGGATTTTATTGGTCCCAGCTGTGAACCAAAACACGAGTTATATGTTTTCAATATTATTTCAGCAATTCAGCACATAAGGAGATTTCTAACTTCAACATCTCTTTACACTCCAATTGTCTCACCTAACATTCACTCTGTGTCTCATGGTAAACACAAAACAGAAAATGATGTTTTAATTAAATAAATTAAATATTGCACTGAAACCAAAACTGCAAAATTATATGGCTGCTGATCCTAATAAGTCAGTGTCAGCCAAAGGCTACTACTGTGCAATCCTGCCTATGTGTGATGAGATCATGCAATATCTTCTAGCATGGCTGTAACTCCAGACTGAAATCTTGGCGAAACTAGGACCTTTCTCCATAAGCACTTCTACTGTTGATTTGCACAATATATCAGTCACAAAAATTCTTTCACCACTCTTTTCCTTTGTCACTATATAAATACCCAGACTTATCTCTTGCCAGTATAGAATCATAGAATTGGTGAATCATAGAATGGTGTGGGTTGGAAGGGACCTTAAAGATCATCTAGTTCCAATCTGGACCAGGTTACTCAAAGACGCATCCAACCTGGCCCTGAACACTTCCAGGGATGGGGCATCCACAACTTCCTTGGGCGACCTGTTCCAATGCCTCACCACCCTCAGAGTAAAGAATTTATTCCTAATATCCAATCTCAGTATACATTCTTTCAGTTTAAAACTGTTACCCCTCATCCTATCACTACACTCCCTGAAAAAGAGTCCCTCCTCATCTTTTCTGTAGGCTGTAAGTACTGAGAGGAAGGCTACAATAAAGTCTCCCATTATAACCAACTTTCTCTTCTCCAGGTTGAATAAATCCAACTTTCTCAGCCTGTCTTCATAGGAAAAGTGCTCCAGCTCTCTGACCATCTTTGTGGCCCTCTTCTGATCCTGCTCCAGCCAGTCCACATCCTTCTTATGTTGGAGGCCCCAGAGCTGGATGCAGTTCTCCGGGTGGGATCTCAAGAGAGCAGAGAAGAGGGGCACAAACACCTACCGTGACCTGCTGGCCATGCTTCTTTTGATGCAACCCAGGATACAGTTGGATCTCTGGGCTGCGAGCACACATTGCACTTATGTTGTGTTTCTTATCAACAAACACCCCCAAGTCCTCAGGGCTGCTCTCAAGCTCTTGTCTGCCCAGCCTGTATTTTTGCTTGGGATTACCATGACTGATGTGCAGGACCTTGCACTTGGCCTTGTGGAGCTCCATGAGGTTTGCATGGGCCCGCCTCTCAAGTCTGTCCAGCTCCTTCTGGATGGCATCCCTTCCCTCCAGTGTGTCAACTGCACCACACAGCTTGGTATCATCGGCAAACTTGTTGAGGGTATAATCAATCCCACTGTCCCTGTCACTGACAAAGGTGTTAAACAGCATGAGTCCCTGTACTGACCCCTGAGGAACACGACTTGTCAGTGGTCTCCACTTGGATATCAAGCCATTGACTGCAACCCTTTGAGTGTTACCATCCAGCCAATTCCTTATCTACCAACTGGTTCATCTGTCAAATACCCCAACTTACAGACAAGGATTTGCGTGGGACAGTGGCATGGAGAGAAGAGGAGGGAACAAAAAAAGTGTGAAAGAGCAGCGGGAATACCAAGGTCAGAGCAGGAGCAGGAAGAGGAGGAGGTGCTCCATGGTGGAGCAGATCTCCACACTGCAGCTCATGGAAAACCCATGCTGCTGCAGATGGATATTCCTGAACGAACTGCAGACCATGGACAGCCTATGCTGGAGGAGAGGAAAAGTGTGAGTGATGTAGTTTCAAAAACGTGGGATGATAGTGGTGTTCAGAGTGACAGAATGACCATGAGCCTGGGAAAGGAGAGAGGAAAGGTGTTTTAACATTTGCCTTTTTATTTTCTGCTACCCAGATGTATTTTAACTGACAATAAAGTATTTTTCTCCAAGTTGAATCTGTTTTGCCTCTAACAGTGATTGGCAAGTTATCTGCCCGTCTTTATATTGACACACGGATGTTCGTGCGTTTTTTCCTGTTTTGCTCCCCATCCGACTCTGTATGTGTGTGTGTTTGTGTCTGTGTAGTGACTGAGTGCCTGGGTGGGAGTTTGGCTGTTAGCTAAAGCTACCACAATAACTCTATTTTTATAGGTAAAACAAACAAACAAAACCCCTACACATACATGAATTTATACTTAAAAACAGAAAAGACATGTATTTCTTCTTGCTGGTGTCGTCTTAACTACTTTTTGCGTGCAGATTTGCTCTGTCTTGGAGAATTTAATTATTCTTCATCAAAGTAAAGATTTTCTGTTACATAAAAACTTTACTATAAAAGGACAAAGGATCATTTAGGCCATTATTGCACAGATCAGTTTGAATGACCACCAGGACTGGATAAGAACGTTTCCCATCCTTTGGTTATGGGTGGCTTACTCAGGTGTGAAAGAATGGCTGGTAAAATTGCTGTTAGTTCCTTAAGAGCTCGGCTCCCCATGGCTACAGCTCAGCTCCTGAGTTTTTTTTGCCATTGCCTGTGATTGCCTCCATCTGGAGGGTTTCTGTCTTCTTCCCACTTCATGCATTTAAATCCAGAGGTCTTCGCTTCCATTTATGGGAGTTCAGTTGTTGCCAATGCATTACATTTCCTTCTCCTTCTTACTCTCATTTTTGCTCAACATTAAAAAATAGATGTTACCCTTTGGCAGCAGGATTTTGTTAAAGACAAAGCAAAAGTATTTTCATGTGATTCATTTTGTTATAAATGATAAAAAATAAATGATAAAGATTTCTATGAAATCCTGATCTAATATAAATCTTTACAGCAAGAAGTCAGTTTGACTTAATGACATTAAGGACTTTGGCTTAGGAAACAATAATTAAACACCAGCATCATACTGTTCCACTTGCAGTATGAACTGTTTGAAAATAATCTGTATGCAGGTATATGAATGAGTATATACAAAGAAGCAAATGGGCCTTAGTATTTATGGCAATAGCTTTGTGTAAGACTGGATGAGACACTGTAATTAAATTCTCTTATAGAACCCAAAATTTTCTAGCTATGGACAATTTACAATGCTCTAGTTTATGGTTAAACTTGTTCAGGTTTGGTTTAACTAAGAATGAGAAAAAGAGTGCCATAGATGTATATAGAGGAAAAATAGGCATAAAAGTAACTGTGTTTCTTAAAAGAATCAAAATTAATACAGTCAGGTGTTCATCAGATTACTGAAATGCACATGGCTTTATTAATCTCATAGAATAATACAATATATCTGTTACAGAACTTATTTTTAATATAGCGACATATCATGCACACAATGAAATATTAATTTGCCACCACTTAATAATATTTTACTTCTTAAATCTTCTCTTCTGAGTGTCTCTAATTTTCTTACAACCGTACAGTCGTCTGGCCTTTTGTAAGGTATCTCTCTCCAGACTGCTTCGTCTACAACACGGTTGGCTCTAGATGATGCAAGGAATCTTTGCAGCCAAGATGAAGTTCTGTCAGAACTGTAAACAAGTCTGAATGTCTTTTTGTGTTTTTATTAGAACATTTTCTGTATCTTATTAGTAAGCCTTCCTTTGGAAAACAAGCAGTAACCGTTCCCTTGGACAGCTTTCTTAGGAAATATTTCTTTGCTGCAAGGACTTTGTTTATTGTGTCATGTGCATTAATTTACAATGGTTTCAAAATGAAGGTGATGTATATTTCTAACATTAACACTTGTTCCTTGAACAGTACGTGCAATCCACATATTAAAGTATTTTTTCCTGTCCTTTACATAGGTTATATCCAAGCCCTTGTATGGGTGTATTTATCATAGTCTTGTAGCAAAGTGGTTTATCAAATACTCATAATTAATTGCAATCATTAGAGTGTGAAGACAGTGCTGCTGTCTTTGGTATTCCTCTTTCAGAGAATGTTATCCTTCTTTGTGACTAAAAAGTGTAATACAGGTAGGAGTCTGAATCCCATTACAGTTTTTGTAAAGCTGCTTTACAAAATTTTCTGCCTATTCCTGGCTGGGAAGTGCCTGGAATATGTCCATATTACTCAAAAGGTTTTGGTGGTAGAGGTCTCTAGACTAGCACCTGAAGTACAACACGGCTCAGAACAGGAAATCAGTACAAGTACACAGTCAGATTTCCTACCAATAAGATGCATTAGTGGGATATAGTACCACTCTTGATACAGCTGTGTTAATTTTGATTTGGTACCATAAGTGACTATTACTAAATGACTCTGTAACATGTTCATTTCTCAGGCTAGATATAAATTGAATCTCATTGTCAAAAGGACCAGAATTCCAAAGGTTTTTGAGGTTAATAAAAGTATAAATAGCTCCAGCTAGAATTTACAGAACAATCCTGACCGGAATAAAAACCTTATTATTAGAGTGGGTCTACAAGGAGCTTTGTTTGTAAATATTTTCAGTTTTTCACTGGAAGTGATTTCTGGTTTTGTTTGTTGGTTTGTTTTTTAAAACCTATGCATTAATTTATTTATTTATTAAAAACAAACAGGGAAAAGTTCAACGCAAAAAATTTTTGATGAAAAACTTCAATACAAAAATGTTGGGTTTTTTTTTAAACTCATTGAAAAATTTTTAATATCCCTGTCCATCTTAAGGTGAAACAACATTTGCAGAATATGGATGGATATACAGTAAGACCAATTTTCTTTAACTGCAGTGTTATTACAGAATCAGAAAATCACAGAATCATGTAGGTTGGAAAGGACCTTTATATCATCAAGTCCAACCATCAACCTAACACTGCCAAAACCACCATTAAACCACGTCCCTAAGCACCATGCCTACCCATCTTTTAAATACCTCCAGGGATGGCGAGTCCACCACTTCCCTGGGCAGACTGTTCCAATGCATAACAACCCTTTTGGTGAAGAAATTTTTCCTAATATCTGATCTAAACTTGCCCTGGCCTAACTTGAGGCCTTTTCCTCTTGTCCTATTGCTTGTCATGAGTGAGAAAGGTCAACTCCCACCTCTGCACAGTCTCCTTACAGGAAGTTGTAGCAAGCAATAAGGTCTCCCTTCAGCCTCCTTTTCTCCACGCTAAACAACCCCAGTTCCCTCAGCTGTTCCTTGTAAGACTTGTGCTCTAGACTCTTCGCCAGCTTTGTTGCCCTTCTGTGGACATGCTCCAGCACCTCTGTGTCTATTTTGTAGTGAGGGGCCCAAAACTGAACGCAGTACTCAAGGCGTGGCCTTACCAGTGTTGAGTACAAGGGGACAAATCACTTCCCTAGTCCTGCTGGCCACACTATTCCTGATACAGGCCAGGATGCCATTGGCCTTCTTGGCCACCTGGGCACACTGCTGGCTCATATTCAGGTGGCTGTTGACCAAACCCCCCACATCTTTCTGCACCAGGCAGGTTTCCAGGCATTCTTCCCCAAGCCTGTAGCACTGCATGTTGTTGTTATGACCTAAGTGCAGGACCTGGCACTTGGCCTTGTTGAACTTCATGCCATTGGCCTCAGCCCATTGATCCAGCCCATCCAGATTTCTCTGTAGAGACATCCTACCCTCAAGCAGGTTGGCGCTCCCACCTAACTTGGTGTTGCCTGCAAACTTACTGAGGGTGCATTCGTCCAGGTCATTGATAAAGATATTAAAGAGAACCAGCCCTGGTACTGAGCCCTGGGGAACACCACTTGTAACTGGACGCCAACTGGATTTAACTCCATTCACCATCACTCTCTGGGTGTGGCTGTCCAGTCAGTTTTTTAGCCAGTGAAGAGTACATCCATCCAAGCCATGAGCAGCCAGTTTCTCCAGGAGAATGCTGTAGGAAACTGTGTCAAAGGCTTTACTGAAGTCCGGGTAAACAACATCCACAGCCTTTCTCTCATCCACTAAGTGGGTCACCTTGTCATGGAAGGACATCAGGTTAGTCAAGCAGGACCTGCCTTTCATGAACCCATGCTGACTGGGCCTGTTCACCTGCTTGTCCTGCATGTGCTGCATAATGACACTCAGCATGATCTGTTCCATAACCTCTCAGGCACGAAGGTCAGACTGACAGGCCTTTAGTTCCCCGTATCCTCCTTCAGGCCCTTCTGTGGATGTGCATCACATTTGCTAACCTCCAGTCAACTGGGATCTCCCCAGTTAGCCAAGACTGCTGATAAATGATGGAAAGTGGCTTGGCAAACACTTTGCCACCTCTCTCAGTACCCTTGGATGGATCCCATCCAGCCCCATAGACTTGAATATGTCTAGGTGCTGAAGCAGGTCACTCACTATTTCCCTGTGGATTATGGGGGCTTCATTCCACTCTCGGCCCGTGTCTACTTGCACTGGGGGCTGGGTACTCAAGGAACAACTGGTTTTACTGTCAAAGACTGAAGCAAAGAAGGCATTAAGTACCTCAGCCTTTTCCTCCCTTTGTCATTATGTTTCCATCCCCGTCTACTAAAGGACAGAGATTATACTTAGTCCTCCTTCTATTGTTAATATATTTATAGAAACTTGTTTTATTGTCCTTAACAGCAGTAGCTAGGTTAAGTTCTAGTTGGGTTTTGGCCCTTCTAATTTTCTCCCTACATACCCTCTCTACATCTGAGGAAATTTTGATATAAGTGAAGCACAATTTACAGAGGTTATTTAAAGAATAGTATATGTGTTTAAACACAGTATAAATGAGACTATATCATATGTATGGTGAAAAAAAATGCAAGCTGTTAAATATTTATAGTCTTTTCAATTGTGTTTTATGCAGTGTCTTACACAAAATATAATGAACGTTGTTTGCATTGAAAGGTCCCTAACATGTGCCCTCAAATACCTACAACTGAGACATTCAGTATTACACATAAGATAGCTAAGATTATATTTTATTTGTATTTTCAACTACCATATGACAAATTGTCAATTGATGTTATCATCTATAACAGGAGAAGAAATGGAGCTCTTAAACCAATCTTTCTTCATCTTTCCTTGATTGTAAATGGTGACTAGGACATGAGTAGAAAGTAAGGTTCACTGGAATAACATTATAACTATGCAGCAAGTGGCAGTGAGACATGTATATAGTCTCCATCATCTTAGAAATGCACTGTGGGGACATGCTTAATATTCGTTAGATGTTCTCTGGTTCTGCCTTGCTCAGTCTATTGTGGGATACAGTGGAAGCAAAGAAAGAATCTATTTTCACTTGCAAGTTGTAACACAATTTGTGATGCATTAAAGCAAAGATCCTTGAATCTGCTGCCCTTGATAGTGGTTCCAAAACAATACCTGCTGTGCAGCATGAAGGGGAAGCTTCACAGTGCATTTCATTGATAGTGGAGTAACAATGAACTTTGATGTCTATTGTGTATGTTATATTATTCATTCACGTGTTCTTGCTATATTGTCTTTTTCATGGATTTGAAATCATATGTATTACTGTGAGTTTAATCAGCATGACAAGCAGATCTGGCTTTTTTTCCCCCCTCCAGGATAATCCCTTCTGCTTGTATTTCCACAGCCTTTTTATCCCATCTTCAAAGGTTCGTATTCAAGCTACCATCCTTCTGGGCAACAGTGTCTGGATAGCAGTGCTTTTAATCAGTCTGTCAGAGCCACTCTGCAATCAGGCTGAGACGTACTTATTGATCAGTTGATCTTTCCTCCCTTCAGGAAGCTTGCCATTTCTTCAGTCTTTTCACTATGCGCAGTACCACGTGCATGCATAAAATAGCTTAGTGTGTGCTAAAGATGATAAGATTATTTCGTTAGTCATTCTTCCTGATGTCCCTAGCAGCGTGCAAACCCCCTGTTCTGCCCTCTGAATCTTCTAAGCAGCACAGCTATCACACACCTAAAATGTCTCTGGTCTGGCAGTTATTCTGCTTGCTGGAGTATATGCCTGCTCTTAAACTTGACCTGATATTCAACAGTTATATAAACTGATATCTGTACATTATCTCTTCACCATGTTGTTTTCATTAGTGGTTTTCTTAATGTGCATAATTTTAAGATGAATTGTAATGGTTTAATCAGATGTACATTAGTTCAATGTGGCTCATTTCATGACTGAGTGGGAAGGTTCTCCATAGTACAGAAAATAAGCATCCTCACCACAGATGGTGCCTTATTTGTTTTTTTCACTCTCAGCTCTCTTACATTTTTTATTTCTTTACCTGTCTCTGCAGTCAAATGCAGAGTTTTGACTAGAACAAAAAAGGTAACAGGCATCACTATTCTAACTTTCCTCAAATGAGAGAAGGTGGCATCTTCCAATTCCTGCAGTAATCCCAAAGGTTTCTTTGGGAGAAGGGAATGCTTTTTATTGGTATTTCTGCTTTTCTGAATGATAGGTTGTATCTATTGCTGACACCAAACTGTTCTTTTGAAAGGATGCCTTCACTTGGCTCCTTGCCAGTGTTATTTTAGCTAACAGCAGAGAAAATATCAGTATCATCTCACTTCTTTCATCCTGTCTCTCTGAGTAACTTGGTCAATGTTACAGGACTAGCATAGCTTGGAGGATTAAGACCTATCATAGTGCATATAGCCAAATTTCCTTACGTGATTTTGTCTTATTTTGTTATGCAACACACAGAGCATTGTTCCAGTCTAGTAGCCTACGGCAATAGGTTGGAAAGTGAGACTGAGAGTCATGAAATGCAGAGGACAAAATGAAAATGCGTGAAAAACTCTGATGACAAAAGTACAGGGGAGCTTATTGGTACCAACATCCAAAGTGCCTATAAAATGCAGGCAGTACTCGTACATATTTAAGGGTACACTGGTTACATACTGCTGTAAATATTGGAGATGCTTGATCCTTTTATGTGTTTTGCCAGCACAAGGTTATTTAAGAGCAACTGCAGAGATCTGTGAAGGATAAGGATTTGGAGAAGGGTGTCAAACTTTAGGTCATCATGGTGCTCAAGGTTTGTCCCATCTCTCCATTTATTTTGTTGGGATTTTAACCAAAATTTTAAAGCAGAAACACATAAGAAAAGTAGCACCTACAGGCCCATCATCAAGAATTCAAAATTCACCAGGTGATCTCATCCTTCCTAAGCCAAGGAAAATGAGTGTGGCTTAAAAGCTTGAACCTACTGTTAAAACAAACCAAAATAAAACAAAACAAAAAATCAAACCGCAATCAATCAATTGGTAAAAAAGTACCACTAACAAAGCATTTGAGTGCCTTTTATAGTCTTCTGTTTTTCTGGGGCCTAAGCGTACACTAAAGCTGCATTTTCAAACTTCCTTTCCCAAGTACTGGAACTTTGCAAATGGAATGTAAGTGTCTCTAATAATTATCTAACGAAAACAACATAATGAAAACAATAAAAACTCCGATGTTTGAAACTGTAGAGCTGGTAGCATAAAAAAAAAAACAAAACATAAAAGCTTTAACTGAAAAAAGAACTGTAGAGTAACAGACTGAAAAATAACCCTTCAAAACAATTTAATATGAAACTGGTTTCTTTAAACAACCAGCAATTGCTCGTGAGGTACAAAAGAATGCATAATTCTATATTTGCAGGAGTGTTAAAAGGTCAACAATCTTGAAATACAGACAAAGACTCAGTTTTTTTGCCAGATATATGTATATTTATTCACAAAACATAACATCACTTTAGTTATGTGATGCTGCTACGAGATTTGTTGAAATTTGTAGCTTGAACAGATAAAATTGGGCAGTGATACTCAAAGAGTATAATAACACCATGGTGTAAAAGGAGGCTTTGAAAGCGTTGTGTCTGCCTACTACTTTCTACTCTCAGACAACAAGGCTGATTAGGCAACAGTTTTGTTTAAATTTTTTTCTGCTTTTTCTCCCTGACTCCGGTCAGCACTAAGAAGCTGCTTTCCAGGGAAGAAGTGATCCTACCTCCAGTAGCATGAATCTTCTTGAAAAGATATAACCCTTCCATAGTAATGTCTGATCAAACTGTTTACAGTGTTCTGGGTTTTTAATCACCTCAGAACTCTTGAATTTTTCAGGAAAGTGAATGATGTGCTTATTGTCTTACTGCAACAGTTCAGATATTCAAGAATGAAAGGGAACAGATTCAATGCAAGAATATTTTGTTTTTAAAAGCAAAATGTCACATCAATGTACTCTTTCTCCTAATCCAATACAGAGTTGTTGACTTTTTAGAAGTGTCAAGTGTCCTCTATTCATACTAATTTCATCTAGTGTTTTCAGCATCTCAGGAAAACATGGCAATGTTAGCACTATTCTTGGTAATATCTTGGGTAGATTTTGCTGTACCTACCTATATGCATCTCTATAGCAATACAAATATCTGGTCATTTAGTTTAGGTTTAGTTTTCAGGTGCTACCTGAGCTTTCTTATGTGCAGTTTTGAATCAATAATTTAGAAAATATCAGATTTCTTCTAATAATATGTCTGTGTGATAAGAATTAGATGAAAAATTTTGCTGAAGAAGAGAGGTGGTGTCAAATGTAAGTATTCTAGTGCAGAATAATGTAGGTAACTGGACAATTTTAAATACGAATGATTTAAAAATAAAATATTTAATTTCAAATTACATTGGACTTTTTTTAACCCAAATTTTCCACTTGACTTTTACATGTTTCCCCATGCCATCTTGCAATGAAGGCACAGTGCTTCTGTTCATTCATTTTGGCTTCTTGATCTTGTCTCTAAATTTATGTCTATAGTGGGTTTTGTGTCTGTTGGCAGAGGAATCAAGATACATTTACTTACACTGAGAACTTTTTTGAAAGGTTCTTCCTTGTCCTATGTTTTACAATATATCTTTTTGTTTGAACTTTATTTTACAGAGATTCTACACAGTGAGAGGCAATAATTGATTTTTTCCTAACCTCCTTAAAAGCCTGGCTGCTATTCCTCTCATTCTTTCCTCTATTTTTTCAAGATGAAAAAAAAGACACTGAAAAATGCAAGGTTATTCTTTTTTATCTCAGAAAAGAGGGGAAAAGATACTTGTATTCTGATACCTCTGCCAGTTCTGGCAGTTTGTCCATCCATTCTTACAGCCCATCACAATATCATCATTAATGGACGTCATACAGCTGTTCTGAACCAATATTCTTTCTTGAACTATTTCAAGAAGCACATTTAAAACCTATGCCAAAGTACCAATTAATAGATTTTTTAAAAAAAGTTTAAGGTAGCCGGAAGACATTGCAAATGATAATTTTAATATATTAAAAAATTAAATTAA
>VZSZ01007891.1:6167-16830 GCA_013398815.1 Ibidorhyncha struthersii | reverse complement strand
CCTCTGAGAAGGAGTTTAGAAAGTAAGGGGGTCCAGTCTGACCCGACTCAGTGGGAGGGTCTTCCCAGACTCTTCTTCAACAGATGGCAACCCAGATGGGACACTAGGATGTGTTTCTGAATCTTCCAGACTCCAAATGTCCAAATTGCTGCCACAGATGAGTTCACCTGGGAACTTTGGAGTGTGAGGCTGCAGAGAGAAAGAGTTTAAACTCTAACACAGAGATCAGTAAGGAGGTGGGGTGTGAGTCCCTACATTCCATACTGAAATAAGAAGGGGTTTGAGTCCTCTAAGCCTGAGTGGGTTTGAGTCCCACGTCAGAATTCTGAGTGGGTTCAAGTCCCACTTCGGAAGAGTGTTCTAGCTAGTCTGATTCCGAGTGGATTTGAGTCCCATGTCGGAAGCACGATAGGTTAAGCATGCATGGCCTGATCAGCATAAGGCGCACAAATTTGGCATACAGATATGGGGAACGTACCCAGCATAGAGAAGGGGACGCCCTTGGCTGAGGTTCTAGAAAATTAGAGGAAAGTAGATGGCACTGCAGATCTATCAAAAAGAAAAACAACAAAAAAACAAACCCAAGAAAACAACAAGCAATACATTGTGTAAGAAAGGCTGGCCAGCACTTAGAGGAGCGGGGGTATGGCCCTGCAAAGGATCCTTCAAATTAAAGAAATTGGCTATGCTCCAGAAAATTTTAGAAGATGAAAAACCTCAGCAAATGGATTATTGGTATGTATAGGATAATTGGGCATATGACTACCATGAAGAGGATGGTCGAAAACAAGTACAAAAACCTCAAGGAAGAACTTGCTGCTTGCTGCAGCAATTGTGAGTAATTTAACTGAGGTGCCTGCAGAGCTGGTCTCTGTACCACCCTACACTCCTCCTTCTGTAGCGGTCCCCCCCCCCAATTCAGTGGTGTGTGTGTGTGTGTGTGTGTGAAATGTTCCTCTCCCACTTCTAGTGTTTTTAGTAGACACCAAATGAAACCTTAATGCTTTTCAAAGAGAACTCTGACTAAACCATTGTTAGTGACTATTGGAAATAAGTGTATAGGCAAGACTTGTATTAGTAGAAGACTTGCTGGTGTGTCTCTTGGGGAGAGATCTGTTGCAGGCTCTGGATGTGGAAAAAAGACTAGCACCAGAAGGGATAGATTTAATTATTATGGGGGGGATGCACATGATAAAAAAAAAAAAATAAGGGAAATATAATCAGAAATGAATTGGAGATATCCCCAGTACTGAAAGAAGTTCCAAAAACATTGTGGAGTCATACAAGCACAGATGTAGGGTTATTAAAGTCAGCACAACCTGTGCAGATAAAAACAAAGGGGGGTGTTCCCCCATCAGTAAAACGGTATCTCATCCCAAGTGAAGCACACTCTAGTATTCAGAAACAAATTTATAAGTTTTTGAGGGATGGTATTCTCTGGGAATGTGAATCCCCATATAATACCCCCATATTGCTGGTTGCCAAAAATAGAACCAATGAAGAAGGTAATCTGGAGTATAGATTTGTAAAGGATTTAAGGAAAATTAATGAACATGTGATATTACCACACCCTGTGGTACCAGATCCATCAACTATCCTATTACAAATTCCACATTGGGCTAAAGTTTTTACAGTAATGGATTTAACTGCTGCATTTTTCAGTATACCAATCGAGGAGGAAAGCCAGCTATTATTTGCTTTCACTTTGGAAGGGAAATAGATAACTTGGACAAGATTTCTACAAGGTTTTGCGGGATCACCAACCATATTTTCACAAATATTGAAAACTGATTTAGAAGATATACAACTACCCAGGCATTCCATGCTGGTACAGTATGTAGATGACTTGTTGATAGCAAGTAATTCTAGAGATAACTGTTTGGTAGACACTGTGCATCTATGTACAAAATTAGCAGAAAAAGGACACCGTGCATCTCCATCTAAGTTACAGCTGTGTCAGACAGAAGTAAAGTATTTGGGATTTATTTTAAAAGAAGGGCAGAGGTTAATAGATCCAGAGAGAATTGAAGCAATTATTAACTTACCCCAGCCAGTGACAAAAATGCAGTTAAGAGGATTCCTAGGACAGGTGGGATTTTGCAGACCAGGGATTCTGGGTCTAGGAGAGTTAATTAAGCCCTTAACTGAAGCCACCAGACAGGAAGAATTAGAACCCCTGGTGTGGGGCCCAGAAAGAAAATGACCACATGAAATAGAAATATTTAGAACAATATGCAATTCAGGCCCTATCACCACAATGAGCACACAGGTATAAACTTATTTTACTGATGGCGGATAATATTTTAAAATGCTGTAATACCTTAAACCCTGCACGCTTTTGATGTTGCCAGAGGATGGCGCCCCACATCATGATTGTGAAAAAATCGTTTTGGCTACTAGTAAGCCCCGAGAGGATTTAAGAGATAAACTCTGATCTAACTTTATATGTGGATAGATCCTCATATTACCAGGGTGGGAGACGTGTGACTGGATATGTAGTAGTGGATGACGGAGTGTGAGAATCGGGAGCTTTGCCAGCAACAATAAGTGCCCAAGGAGCAGAACTGATAGCCCTAATGCAAGCAGCAAAACAGGGTAAGAACAAGGGAGTAAATATTTATGCCGACTCATGATATGCTTTTGGAGTGTGTCATGCTATAGGAATGCTCTGGAAAGAGAGAGGATTCCTGACTACCACGGGAAAAGGAGTGGCAAATGGAAAGGAAATAAGGAAATCACTAGAGGCTATACATTTGCCAGAACAAATATCAGTGATACACTGCACAGCTCATACCTTAGAAAATAATGCAGTCACCCGAGGAGATGCCCTAGCTGATGCCGCAACGAAGGCAGCAGCTAGACAGCAGGTGCCAGTTCTCACACACATTACTCGAAATCTGGAAGGACTGAGCATACCAGGTATGATTGAACTATACAATGAGGTAAGCTTGGAAGAAAAAAGTAATTGGGAAAAATGGGAAGTCTTATAGATTACTCTTAAAAATCAGTATACATAGAGCTCATTTAGTCATGCGAGTAATCTTTATTAAGCAAATAGTTTGATAATTGCGTAAGCAGCCACGAGCAAAACAGTGCTGGGCGGCCAGGGAGTCTCTGCTCCGCTAACGGCGCGCACCTGGTTCCTGAAAGTTTCTGGTTTTATACTCTTCTTCCAGTGTAGGAGGTGTCTTAGTGGTGTACTCTGCGTCTGCGCGGTTTTGTAGTTAGGGGGTCGTTCTCTGCCTTCCTGGGCCTCCTGGTGGTCGCAGGGATGAAGGCTCCATGTCTTCTTCACAGGGATGAAGGCTCCATGTCTTCTTCACATCACGTACTCCTCGTTTTCATAAGTCCCTTCCCCCTCCTCCAAACCCTGACGACTTTGCGGTTTAGCCTCTGTTTGCTGCTATCTTGCAACCTCCTACTAAGCAGTTTGTCTTTGTAGAACCATGTAACAATGTGCATAGCCTGGGGGTTTGGTGAGCAAACAATGCTGAGCTTATCACAATTCCCCCTCCTTCTTCTGTCCCGGCAGAAAATTACGCGAACTTTGTACAAATCAAGAAGTTTGTGTGTGTGAAATCTTACCCTTCAGCAATGTTCTCTCATCTTAAAACAATGAACAAACACTCATAATCTATTACAGGAAGCAATCCAAGATAAAGACAACATATAGACAATAGGGGGAAAACTGGTTTTACCAAAAAAGTATTTATTGGTCATAGCCAGATGGTTCCATGATAAATCTCATGGTGGAGCAAGAAAGCATTGTGAACCGAGTGCAGCGACTGTGGGCAGCACCAGGAATTTATGCCACTGCAAAACGGATTGTAGGAGGGTGCAAGATCTGTCAGCAATTTGCAACTACCAAAGCACCTGACATAAAAGCATGCAACCCCTGGCATGTTTTCCTTTTCAGAAGTTACAAGTCGACTATGCAGATATGCTGCCATCATATATATGGATATAGACATTTATTGGTGATAGTAGACCAACTATCGGGGTGGGTAGAAGCTTTCCCAACCCGAAAGGCGGATTCAGGAACCATGGTAAAAGTTTTACTTAAAGAAATTATTCCTAGATATGGGGTACCAGAAGTGATAGATTCAGATAGGGGCTCACATTTTGGGGCATCTATATGCATTCAGGTGTTTAATGCATTGGGGATACTACAACAGTTATATACTCCCTACCACCCCCAATCATCAGGAAAAGTGGAAAGGATAAATAGAACAGGTAAGGAAAAATTAGCCAAAGTATGCATGCACACAGGGTTAAAATGGCCAGAGGCTTTAAATCTAGTTTTATGTGACATAAGAAATACACCCAAACATCCCATAGGATCATATCTCTGGCAGAAATATTATTTGGCAGGCATTTGGCAGTACCTGGAACTTATATTCCAGCAAGAACCAGCCTATTAAATGGAGATGAATAAGTGACATGTGCAACAAACTTTCGAAGCTTATAGACAACAAGCTTATTGGTATCAGGGAGTGCTGCTCAAAATAAAGGTACATGACATTCAGGCTGGAGATCAAGTATGGGTAAAAAATTATCAGAGGAAAAATAAATTTGAGCCAAAATGGGAAGGGTCTTATACTGTGTTATTGTGTACTTACTATGCAGTTAAAGTTGCAGGAAAAGATTCCTGGATTCATCATTCCCATGTGAAGAAAGTGGAAGAAGTACCGGAATAATTGCCTTGCAACATGAGGTTAAGAATTCTGAGACTCTGTCTATGGTGGAATCTAATCAAAGCAGGTATAAGTATATCTGTACATAATTATGGAAAATGTCCGTTGGACTTGTTGGTGAATGATTCTGATGCAAACCAAATATTATTGGTCACTTGTAACCAGAGAGGCTGTAAAAAACACCCAGTAAATCAGAGGTTCAATTGGCAAGGATTTCAGCCATGGCAGGCTCAGAATCATGCATTTATACAAGGAAAGAGGGCAAAACAAGGTATCGATTTGGTCCGATATTTGATGTGGGAGAATCATAAAGAAGGAAAACTGTTGGATCTGCACCCACTTCCCTGAATTCTCTGAAAAAGGGATAACATTGGTTGGTATACCAATTCCCGATACAGAACAATGGGGAAAATATTGGGATAGTACATCATTGAGTGACAGTACTGGGGAAAAATCAACAATGGGATATAATCACTCCAAAACAGGAAAAACGCTATACAAGGTGTGTGCCATAATCAATACCAGCTGTTGCATGCATATAGACCAGAGTGGAAGAATATCCACAGATGTAAATATGATATGGGAACAAGTAAAATTAATGCATCAGGTACAAGATGATACATCCTGGGGTTTTACAGAAACATGGTCTTGGTTGACATCCTGGATCCCAAATTTGGGGCTCTGGTTCAAAAAAGACAGTAGTTGTAATAGGATTTGTATATCTTTTTGTTGTCATAAAATGTTGTATAGGATGCTGTGGACAAATGATGAATAGGATACAAGGCTTCAAGTCTGTAAAACAAGCAGGTATGCTGAACAAAACAAAGGGGGGGACTGTTGGAAACTGAAGTTTTGCTTAGCTTAAGTAGCTAGATTGGTGAAGCCTTCCTTAGGCTGCAGGCCTCTTCTTTACAGTCAGAGGCTAAGACTGGATCCAGCCACATCTAGACTCCTCTCTGAGGAGGAGTTTAGAAAGAAAGGGGGTCCAGTCTGAACCTCATGACTTGGCGGGAGGGACTTCCTGGACTCTTCTTCAACAGATGGCTAGCTAACATCTCAAAGCTACCTTATGAGATCAAGCCACTCCAGCGTGGCCTCTCTGAAATCTGTATGATTAGCAGTGGCAGACAAAGGGGAGGGGGCACTAAAATCTAGGCCAAGTCTAGCAAAATCTGTTGTTTCATCTGCAGGGTCACAGAAATAAGGCTGTATTGATATGGCTCCTGCATATTTGAGGGTAAATAGACAAGGATAGAGAAGTGAGCCATTCTAAGATGGGTGCTCCAATAACTTACTTGCCTTTTCTCATTTAAAATAAAAAAGAGTTATTTTCCTGTTGCCAGATATCAAGATGCCACACAGAGGATGCCAAAACAGTGTTGAAGTACAATACAAATAAAAATGCTAACTGAAATACCTTAACACACTTCTGGAGTCAAACTGCTTCTTGGTTACAGCTTTTTAAAGATGAATCAAAGTCTATTATAGAGGAAGACCATCCTGGCACTGCTTCTCATATTGGTTGTTTTAAAACCTGTAACTTGCTTCATGTGATAACAGAAAGTGTTTGATAAGTGCACCAGACAATTTAAACATTATTCCTTCATATCGTATTCTGCCAAAGAAGCTTATTTGGGTCTATATTTGGCTTCTGTATGAACAGGCAGTCTTAATTTTAGAAGCTAGATGGATTAGTGTATCAGAGAATCTGACAAAAGTAGTTTGAAAGACACAATGCAAGTTGATCAATAGACAGTTTAGTTCTGTCCCTCTGAGATCAGTCCCATAACTTGGAAAGGAAAATTCCTCCCAGAAACTGGGTCAACTCATTAGCAGTTGATCATTAAACAAGAAGATCATTGATCTAAGTGGCATATTTTTCTTCCAGTTTTCAGGAGGACAACACCACTCTGGCTGGAAAATTGCTTGTGGGTCTACTCACAGGTGGGAATTGCTGCAGCTGAACTGATTATTATTTCCTGATGTTGTGACAACTATATTGTTCCAACAAAACTGTCTAAGAAAGTAACTTAAGGGAATTTTACTTCTACAGGATAGCTTTAAGTGGTTTTGATTTTTGTCACATAACTAGGCTAAAACTAATCACTCACTAGTCATTCATTATCTGAATTTCTAGTGTTTGTGGATTTTTCAGTTGTCTTTAGTCAACTGTTTTACTTGTTTAGACCACAAGAAGGAGGAGCTTCCAGTGGAGCACTGGAACAGGCTGCCCAGAGAGGTTGTGGAGTCTCCCACTTTGGAGACATTCAAAACCCGCCTGGACGCTGTCCTGTGCAACCTGCTGTAGGTGACCCTGCTCTGGCGGGGGGGTTGGACTAGATGATCTCCAGAGGTCCCTTCCAACCCTGACTATTCTGTGATTCTGTGAGCTTCCTTTGTGGGATAAGGGATAGGGAAAAGAGCCAACCCCTGGCACTACCACCACCCTCCTGAGCAGACAAGGCAATAATCAAGCCCATACCAATGAATCTGACTTTTTAAAGCCACACTTCTGTGGGTAGTATATTTTGCCAATAAGGTTCTACATAATTCCATCCAGCTTTTTCTTTTTTTCCTCCCCATCATCCAAGGTGAGTTTGTTTTAATTCTCCTGGACTAATTCTGGAAAGAGCATTATCAGTTATCTGGGATAAATCCAATTCACTTGGAAGGCTACAAAGCTCAAGCTGTCTCTCATCATCAAGTACCTTCTAGAGATAGGTCACCTCTCATGTTATCCCCTTCCATGGCTCCAGACACAGCCACAGATAGAGGATTATCATGGCTTTATCTTGTCATTAGTATCTGGTCAGTGCAACAGTGCTCCTACATAATACTAAGTAGTAACAGGCAACCAGCAGTTAACTCTTTTTGCCTCCTCTCACACCAGGACTGTGATTGTGCAGGTTTCAAACAAAGCTGCTTTTAGTCAGTATGAGTTAATGCTGTCCAACTCTTCAAAACCAGGTCAGTGCAGTGAATCGGCTTAGCGCAGGCTCAAACAAGTACCTGAACAGATATAAAGGTGAGGCACGACTTCTTCAGCTATGACAGTTGAGCTATTTTACCATTTAGCTGTAGTGTGGTACCTCATTTTCTACAGAAAATATGTTAGAAACCCATTCCCTTAAACAAAGGGCACCACCTTCACATAAGCGTGCTGCAAGAGCCCTTCCATCTGTTTAAGGTTAGAAAACCACCAGGACTCAAGCAGCTGGTAAGGAACCTCACTGCTCACAAGCATCTTCCTCTGTTATGCCAAGATGAGAGAGTATAGTGCCAAGTTCAAGATTTGGTTTTTGGGAAGGCACTGGAAGGTGAATTAGAATTTACCTATCACTGTAACAGGCAAGTGCAAGAACTTCTCTTTTTGAGATGGGTTAGCAGGAGTACAAGATACACTTTAACAGCAATACCTGACAAAGCAAGAACCCAATTGCTGACTTTGAATAGTGTTCATTAACTAGTTAAGTTCTAACCTGAAGCTTTTCTGTAGGCTTCCTAGCAGGACAGAGAGAGTCTCTGGGTAGAACATCTTTCTTTATGTGGAAGGAAAATAAAAAGCGACTGTTGCCAAGAACAGTACCAAGGGACAGCATCACAACTGGAGTATGGTCTCATATGTTTGAGAAAGCAGTGTGAGAGGGAAGACTTTCCCTGGTTTAGGTGACAACCATGTTTCCAATGAACTGAGAATCAACTTAATGACTATCATCTTGTGGTACCTGGTGGACAGTGTCACTTGAAGAGAAACTGCTCTTTCACGTGAACCTGTTACAGCTTAACAATGAATTCATGCACTCGAAAAAAGATTTATCATCCACATGATGTGGAAAATAAGGATGGTGACACATACATCAGTGAGTCACAAATAATAGGGGAGGAGGTTTTATTTGAACTAGGGCAATCAGGAAGTGCTAACCCACATAGAAGTAGGCCTTCCTTGAGTGAACAGCAATACCTTAATCATCACAAAGACTTCTGCCTTCAGTGTCAGGGAGAGTAAACATTCCCAAAAGGGAAGAATAGCACCTAAAGCAAAAACATTGTACAGGGTGTACAGAGAGGTCCAACCATCTCAGTCTCCCAGGTCACATATTGCAAAAGCAAATTCACCTGTTCCATACGCACGTATCTGCTGTTTAACATTGCCCTGCATCACAAAACATTCCTGTAGTCTTTAAATAGTAAGCTTAAAAAAAAAAAAAGCAATGTAAGCTTTTAGTATTTCTGGGTTTAGTTCACATATTCTTCTGTTTGGAAGACTAAAACTTCTCCACTTACTCAGAAATACTTTTATGACAAAAAAGATAAATTAAAGACTGCCACAGCCCTACCTTCCCCACCACCAGCTGCCTACCAATGCCCTTCTCTTTTTTCATGATTACTGCTTGCAACTCAGGGCACTTCAACACCCAAGTAGCAGATAGTTCCATTGCTAAAGAACAGCAGGTAAGTTTTCAGTTGGCTTCTTGAACCAGCACAGGGTAGGGCATGGAGAGAAGGAAGAAAAAGAAATCCCTACACATACACCAAACATAACTACATTTCAGAGCAGTTTTAAATTTAACTAACTAATCCTTTACTATTTCCAACATATTGCAGAAAAGTGGATCAGAACAGTGAAGGGCTAAATTCTTTAGAAGACTAGAAGACATAAATTTTTCTAATCAGGTTGTACATATTCTTGCATTACACCAGCAATTACGTATTGACAAGTACACTCCTTAATTACTTACAATAGCTTGTTAGTGATTGTATAGTCAGACAAGGGACTAAAGAAACACAATTCTGTTGTATTGCATCCCTGAACTTGTTATACATGAATTGCAATAAGGACAGTCCAGATTTGAGTTGTCCTTGACTCTAGCTTCACAGAGAATGTTTTCCTTACTGCTCTAGTCACCTCTGCAGAACTTACTTTAGAAAAATTCATGTTTTTCAAACAGTAATCTGACATGATCTTAATGAGAGTTTGGTCTGAAGGTAAACAGATTTAGTAGTTCTTTCACCCATTACAGGATATATTACCATGGGTTTACCAACTTTGTTCTTCAAGTGTTGTTTACTTGCCTTAATGAAGAAGGAGCCTGATTTGCAGTCAAACAATACACCTGTAAGAGTGGCACAGAGTATATGTATAGTGCCTAATGAAGACATCAGTCACAAGCTAAATTATTCTAATAAGCTGTCATTTTTGCAAGACAAATTGAAAGTGTAATAAACAATAAGAAAGAATCAAGTCTTAGTATCAGTGTAAAACTGTTTTACTATTGTCTTGAACTGTCAATCCATTTACACATCTGTGCCATGCTATATAAAATATCTCTCCATCAGAAAAATAAGGAGGGACAAGTAACAAAAAGTAAGTATGCAGGAGAAGGAAACCCTGCAGTCCAGGTCATTCATGCTTTCCAGTGAAGGAAGTTGACCACTGTCTAATGGACCACACAGAGTAAGGGAGCTGTTGCCTGCAGCACTGCAGAGCTGCATACAGACATGCGGCACGCACACACCCAGCACTGCAGATCAGCACACACTCACGGAATGCAGATACAGCCTCATTGCACTATTTAAGGACAGATACTGCAAAAAAAACCACCAGCTTTTCTTTTTTTTTTTTAAGATTACAGACTATAAAACTAGTTTGATGCTGAAACACTAGTATCAGTTTAGTAGTGTCCTGGATTGAGCAACACAGGACTAATTTCTCTTCTAATGCTTGGGAAGATGGCACTTTTAGAAGACTCTAGTGTCTGAATTTGTGAAAATATTTGCTTTATAGCCAGCTATTGTATGCGGGTTTCAAGGTCTCAGTGTTTTTGAGCTTGCCAGGTGCAGGGATGAGGAGGAGTGAGACCCGGGCACTTGACCCAAGCTGGCTAACAGGATTATTTCATACCATGAATGTCACATTCAATATAAATTAGAAAGTTTGCTGAGGAGTTCTCTCTCTTCCTTGATGGCTG
>VZSZ01007890.1:1412-37516 GCA_013398815.1 Ibidorhyncha struthersii | reverse complement strand
GACTGACCTCTTCTCCCTAGTGACAAGTGATAGGACGAGAGGAAATGGGTTCAAGTTATGCCAGGCGAGGTTTAGATTGGATATTAGGAAAATTTTTTTCACTGGAAGGGTTATACAACATTGGAATAGGCTGCCCAGGGAGGTGGTGGATTCGCCATCCCTGGATGTGTTTAAAAAAAGGGTAGGCATGGTACTTGGGGACATGCTTGAGAAGTGGGTTTTGTCAGGTTAGGTTAACGGTTGGACTTGATGATCTTAAAGGTCCATTCCAACCTCAACAATTCTATGATTCTGTGATTCTAATATAACTTTCAAAGGACTAAGTTAGGAACATCAAAGAGAATATCAGCCCTGGATGCAGGGAGAGCTTTCTAGGAATGAATTCTCTATATACTGATGCACTGCATGCTGCATAGTTTCTGCCCTAAGTGTTGGCGGCTGCCTGCTGTCAAAGGCAGACACCAGGAGAAATGGGGCTTTAGTGTGATAGGTCTAGTAAATGACACAGAAGAAAACTTCTCCTGAACTCTGACGGCTTTGATGGCTGTCAGTTTTGACCCTGTGTCACTGCAGCCAACAGCCAACTTTTCTTCTTTACTGGCATACTGAAAAGACATAAGAGGGCCCTCCTTCTGTCTGGGCCAAGAAAATCTGCAGCCAGATCTCAGCTGAAAGTCACTACTCACTTACAGTACAGTATTACTGTAATGCTCAGAAATGAAATGCAGTGGCCACGGAAAAGAGATGACTGGATCAAGCAGGTACAGCCTCCAAGGAGATGACAGTGTTTAGGTACTGTCTTGCTTCCACGGGGGTCTGCAGAGGACTCTACTCATTTCAGTAGCAACAGGATCATGAAGACAGACAATTCAGCTACCTAGCTGATAAAAACATTATATTGGCATTGCTATCCCGTTGGTTCCAACCATAACATTTCCTGGTTCTTTCAAAAGCTTTCCAAGCACCATCTGGGGCTCAGTGAGCATTACTTCACCATCAATGCCTCTCTGAAGTGCTAAGGAAACATTTACCAGTATGCAAATACTTACAATTGTGAGTTTACACAAGAAGGGGAGACGCTTCTAGACTACTGTCTGTTTTTGTTTGGCAGAAATACAGAGCTGGTCACATTTTGGAATGTATTTAAAGAACAAGAGCCTCTACAAAATAAATAAAGCCACAGAGTTTGATTCTCCACTGGACACCTCCAATTTCACACCAGTGCAATAGTATCAAACAAATGGGCAAGAATGATTCATGGTCTGGAAAACACGCTTTTCTCTGGGAGATTTAGAGAATTCAATCTTGTTAGCTTACCAAAGAGCAGGTTAAGAGGAGATTTGATCACAGTCTGTAAGTACCTACACAATATCTGGTATCTGATCCTAGGCAGTTCTTTAATCTGGCAGACAAAGGTATAACAAGATCAAAGCACTAGAACGTGAAATTAGACAAACAAACTGGAAAAAGCAGACTTTTTACTCTTTACCTAGCCCGTCAACCTGAGATGTCATAGGTTGTCCATTTCTTGCATGCTCTAAGTTTGAATTCCTTCCTAGCATAGGTATATTCTAGCACAGTCATATATTATCAGATTTAATGCTGGAATCAGCAGGTAAAATTCCATGTTCTGTAGTTTAACAGAAATTTGGGCTAGATGCTTATACGCTTTAAAATATGCTTTATTATATATGCTTTATTCTGGCTTTAAAAATAAAAATAAATATGAAATAGAGTTACACAAACAATATGAAACAGTTCTACAAACATGCAATGTAATAATGCCACTTATCAAATTATTTTTCTGACATTTAGAATACATTTTTGCAACAAAAGCTGTGTTGATTATGAAACAGCAGGTAAGACCTTTTTTCCTTTTGTCTGCAAGGAAGTTGGATCCCTCACTCCTTACACTCATGCAATTTATTCTGAGGCAAAGTGAGGAGGTTTGGGAATTGTTTCAGTGGATTTCTTATTAATTTCTCCCCTATATAATTAATATAGAGGCATCTTCTAACTCCCACAGATGGAAAAAGCACATTCATAATCATGAAGATCTTCAGTCTTTAGCCTGGAATGCAGCTGACCTTTCCTTTCTCAGCCATTACAGTTTCTTAGCTTCCACAAATGGATATTTACTCTTTTTTCTTTTTTTATTTTTGGAAATCTTCCATTCACAGTGTGCTAGGGGATTTCACTCAAAGTAACACATGCTCCACAGATTAGCAGGCTCTTAAAAATACGCTTGTCTTCTCTTTATGGGCCTGGTCTATTAAAAAGAAGTTAACAGAAAGACACCCATTAGCTTCTGTGGGTATTGGATTGGGGCCTAAATTATTGCTAGTGCTGAACATGCACTGTCAGAAAGTATTTCAGAAAATATGTGCTACATATTGCTCTCCGAGTCTAAAGCGGATTTCCCTGAGATCCTTTCCAAACTCCAGTGACTAGCTCTGAAGAAGACATCTGCTCTCCCACGGAGCATCTCTCTCTAACGATGGGCAGGCATCAGGCATACCCTGTGTACTCACTGTGGGTTTTTATATCACTTACCTCGAGCTTTATGCCTTACACACACACAGAGCTCTTCTATACACCAGGTTCTCTCCTCCCCATCCTAAACTGTCAGCTTCTGCTTTCTAGGCCATCAATGGGAATAGTAGCTGCAGCCCACAAACCCCAAATTGTTAGTGAACCACCAATTTTGATATCATTCTAAGCAGCTGCACCATACACCATATATGCAGCACATCTGTATGTATGCATCAAATGCACCTTGTGAGCTGAGGAGAAATGTCTTAATGGATCGAACAATTGTGTGTGAGGTACAAAGTACATTTTGCAGACTCCTAAACATTTCCCTGGCAAGACCATCAGTGGGCTTGCCAGCTCATTACAGAATGCTAATTACATCCCATCAAGTGACCTGAAACTGCTGAACAGCACTGAGTTATGTATGCTTTCATGGGAAACACCAGAAAGCTAAACCTCTCCACAGTTGGCTTAGAAAAGATTAGTTTACGGAGACGTCTGTTCCTTGTCAAAAAATTCCTTCGATTTCTTTCTTTCATGTTGTACACGGACAGATCATTATTGGCTTGAAATTGCAGAATCCATTTCTTCCCCTTAAGAAAATCCATGGTAAGTCTTACTGGGTTAAACTAGTAATTTTAAAAAACAAAATGAAAACAGGCAGAAACAGGTTTCAGAAGATAAACAGAGGTTTAAAAAATAGTTTTAGTTTTAAATGGAAGCAGAAGTGCAGGCATAGAGAGCTGAATTTTTCTGAATAAGTGAAACCAGAAGTTGAAATCCAGTTGTGTACAATCTAGACTGCTCAACCACTCCCGCTTATTGCAGTTACCTCCCCATTTCCCCGCTACTGTGAGGCTCACTTGTTGCCTCATCTCTTTAATTAGGCATCTATCCCGCAAGCTGTTTATAGCAGCAGTGTCCCATTCACTACAACAGGGCATGAGGTATAGCTGTACGGAGCACTTTGCCATCTGTTCAGGGCTGGGTCTGACTTACATTGCGTGTTTGAAAAGCATCCCATATGCTGAAGCCCCAGTCCTAACAGAGGCCTCTCAGTGTTATTGAAAGGCAGAACAAGAGCCTGCTTAGATATTAGTACAAAAAATTAAAAATTACAGATACCCTCCAGCACCAAGCAGGTTCTTCATTCCTACAGCTCTCCCACAACTTTCCTCAACTGGTTTTAAAGCTCTCCTGAAGGAGATAAGTGGCTGTATTTACAAACAGGGAAACTGTGAGCAGGAAAAACTGATAGCAGAGCCAGAAATAGTACCTCAGCTCCTCTGTCCCAGACCAGCACCAAATACACTACGCTACACTTGTCTTTCAGGAAGCTGCTATGGTCAACTCCCTTTAAGTGCTGCATTAGTGTTTCTGAATGTGCTGGGTTTATTTTAAATATCTCCTACTTGGGGAGAGCAAGTGAACTAGCTTTTGCGTAAAATATGCTAGTATACATTTCTGATTTGATGTCTATAATATCCTGCATGTTTCATGCTAAAGAAGAAAAAAAGCTTCAGGATACTATTTGCTTCCACCACACTGCTGAAATGGCAGAGGATAAGGACATGCATGGGGAAGCCAGGAATTGATTCACAAATATGTCCTATCTGTTCCAGTTCTGGTCGCATTAACAGCAAGGCTCCTGTGAGTTATCTCTGCCGGGTATGCTCAATGCCAGTTTAGGGAAAAGAAAATTATTTATCTCCAACTTCTAAAGAAGCTCCTACCCTACCGACATTGTTGTGACAGTGATGAAAATGCCCGGAGATGCATCAGAGCTACAGAGTTTAGAGCTAAACTCATCAATATGGAGAGAGGAGACAGACACTTCTCAAATCTGCACACTCATCAGGTCTCTTTTTCCCTGACGGTTTTGGTTCAGCCCATCTCAAAGATGCACTTTTGACCACTGCAGCATTTTAGCTCTGCTCTCCTCACAGCATGTGAGCTGTCTGACCCCAGCAGCCCAGAGCTGATAGGGTGACAAGTGACATCTCACAAAGAGTGACAAGAGAGAACATCTGCAGAGCTAAGATATGCCAAAGAGAACCCTGGAAGATGGGCCAGGCCCTTACCTGAAATAGCAACACTTAGGTCCACAGATACTAACTGTTTGAATCTGGTCATCTTCTCAGTTCTTGAGGAACGGATTGGGACTAAAGCAAAAAAAAGAACCTAGCTAAGGACTACAAAGAAAGCAGGAGCTGCCTTTAAGAAGGGATGTATTCAGTTGGTCTCCACGGTCTAGGCAAGTGTACAGTGTGCTCCAGACTTCTTTATGTGCTGGTTCAACTCAAAAAAAAGTAGTTAATTTAGTCAAATGGGGGGATCATTCATCTAGAGACAAGAATGCAGGCCATCCCTGAAGGATAAAGAACTGCTTGCAGAGCCACCACTTTCCAGGAAAGGAATTAGGGGGTCAGAACAAACAAGCAACTCAACATGCACTCCCAGTGCAATGGGACCAGCAAAGCCATGCACCAGCAACGAATGGCAAGCTGAAGCAGAAAGGTCATTTAACTTGAGTTTAAATAGCATATAACCTAGCCAGTTCATCTGCACTAAAACAGCAGGGAGCATTCGCACTACCTAATGAGCAACTGACCTAAGAGGGCAGTAACCCCAACACAGCTAGAGCCCAAAGAGAACATGGGAACACAGATTTGACAGTTACAGACTGGAGAGAACACAGTGAAAATGGTGAAGACAGCTTTGTATTTTCTGAAATGTCTCAGGAGGGTGGAAGATGGGAAGCAGCAGTACCGTGGGAACATCCTCTACATTTCTGTGCAATACAAGAGAACATGCTTCTAACTTCAGCACTTGCAGGCTCCTCATTTCCTCTGCTCCAGCAGTTAACACAGGGGATATGCCTCACACACTGGATCACACGACAGGAAAAAGCTCTGGAGCCCTCTGGAAAGTGAATACCTTTGTTGGGGTGCAGCGCTGCACTGATCCCATGCTCCAGACATGGCCCCTTGATGAGATGAAGGATCCACTGACAAGCTGCACCTTCAAAAGGGGCTCACCAAGTGGGACAGAGCTCACGGCACTCCACAGCAAGTGGATTGTGGATGGCTGTCAGAGATTAAAGGAGTTCTGTGTAGATGCCCAGACAGTATTGACAGCCCACCCTCCTCACTGGTCCAAGTATTTTCTCACACAGCACCTAAAATTCTTCCATTTCCAACTTAGCAATGGTTAAACACGTCTCAGCACCTGCTATGAAGCAGAAAGAACATCAGCCTTCCCTCGTCCACAGGGCCATCTCTATGTGGCCTGCAAAGCCCACACTGATGGTGCAAAATAAAAACCTGCCAGCACGGCTTGATGTAAGTGCGTGCAAATGCATCCAGGGTACATACCCATTCCATGCAGGGGAGGGCAGGCTAAGCTACCATTGCAGTGTGTGCATACTAAGTGGAGGCTTTGCAGTGCTATGAAGGAGAATGCACAAGGTGCCTATTTGCACAAACACAATAGTCAGATTCTATTATTCTCTGTGGATGGCCCTGGAACAAAATGCTAACACACCAAACAGTGTTCTAATGAGAGGGTCCCATCCCTGAAGACCTGGTAGTTCAATTCATATAGCAGAAGCAACAGGGACAGTCTTGTCTGTATAATTGGAAAATAAAACAGCATCCCTAAAATGTTCAGGATTGCAATATGTTTTCACTTTCCATGCGGCTTTTCATGTCTTTTTCTTTTCCTTGGCTATGGTCTGTTGTCTGACAATGCAAGAGATGAGAAAGAAATTTTTGTTGGCAGCCCCCAACACACACCATATTCTAAAAATGTGAGGGGAAAGGCATCTTTTCCAAAAAATGGCATTTTCTCCACACGTGCAACTCAGAAGACATGGGAGCCCTTTGAGGTTAGAGCAAGAAAATTTAAAATGTAGCTCAGTGACCTAAGTGACGGTATGTATGATTAAATACTGCAACATAAACAATCCAGGTTCAGTACTGGCTCTGCCACTGATACTTGCTCAGTCCCTCAGCCTCCGAGCCCCAGGTCACCATCTTGAAAATGGAGTTCAAAAATGGAGTTCATAGTAGGCCTTCAGCAACATGATTTGTACATGTGCTACAGCTAGTTCAAGAGAGCACTGATAATTTAGGGCAACTGTAACAATACCACTCTGTGGATCTTGCTCTGAATTCAACTTTTTTGCTAGACTAACAGGAATAACATGCCAGCTGTGACAGCCACTCCCCTGATAGAGTAACCCAGCTGTAAATCTAGAAACCTGTCCCAGAGTCTTGAGTTTAGGATCCAACATTTCGGCCTGGACTCATCTTCAGTTTCAATCACCAAGGAAGAAAATTCAGCATTTGATTGAAACCATTGATGTAAAGAGCTCTCCTTACTGATCGAAGAAAAGTGATTATCTGCTCTTTTTTGAGAAGGAAAATGACTGTTCCTAAAGAAGAGATCACAAATGCCAATGTGCATTTTCAATAGAATTCTGAATTATATTTCACAGCTCCAGATAAAAATTAATGACCTTTGCATTGTGGCGAATGCTCCAACTGGGATCACTTTTTCTTTTATTTCTCGTGCTTTACAGCACAGAGACAAAGTAAGATGTCTTCACAGATATAATTGTGTTATATCACGATACTAGACAGACACAGTGCTGAGACCAGACAGTAATTTACTCACTAAGGCTCTGATCCAGTTTCCATTGAAATCAATGTAAAGGTTTCCTCTGAGTTGAATGGATATTGACCGGATCAATCTTTTTGTCTTCATAGCCGGAACACAGCAATTTTCCTGTAGTGTTCTGTGACCTTGCTTTCTCATTAAACTTCACTCAAGGGATTCATAAGATACAGAATACCGCATATGGAAGATAACTCAAGAGATTTATTATACCCAGTCATGTCTAAATAGAGTAGTGACAAGCAGGCGAACATACTTCTTTTCCTACCGGGCAGTCTGCTGGCCATCATGAGAATGTCAAGTTTTACGTTACGCAAGGCAAGATCTTACACATAATATCCAGATCTCACCCCCTACAAAGGCACGGAACTATGTGCAATAGGGTAAACTAAGGACGATTTGAACTGTAACATTGCTGGGGTTTGCTGACATAGATTTGAATTGGACACTTAAATGCATATAACAAAAGTTTGGCTGTTTGTGCTCTTTTATTGAACTCTGCCGGGTCATCCAGTCGCTTGCTCTCGCACACAACCACATTATTGATCCCTTTCATAAACAACCATGATCCACATTAAACACATTCCCCTTTTCAAAAGCTGTGATAGAATCCTGCCCCTCACTTCTCTAGTGGCCGCTTTCCCATCTGAACTTCTCACAACCAATGTATACATATCTAATCATGCGCCAGCCTAGTCCTTTAGCTTAAATAGCTCTTTTCCTTCCCTGGTATTAACACCCATGATATATTTATGGACACTCATATCCCCTTTCCACCTCAGCTTTGCTGGGTTAACCAAGCTAGGCTATTTCCGTTTCCTCTCTAATGATGGCTCTTCACTCTGTTTGGAATATTTTGCACCTTGTGGTACTTTAAAGTACTTGGAAAGGTTTAGATAAATTATTATGTTTTACAGCCAGATTAGGCCATTATGACCTTCTGAATTACCCTGGGTACAGAATACCACCTGTAATTCCTGCATTTTGGCCATAATTTCAGGTTGAGCTAGGGCACGTATTTAATAGGCAGCAAAGAAACAAATCCATAATAGTCTAATGCATCAAGCCCCAATTGTGCTCAGGTACCAAAATGATCAGACAGTCAGTAAAGGACATACAGAGGGTAGAGCAGTAAAAACCAGAGGCCATGAAAAATGCTGCATTGTTTTAACAAATACATGTTCTATGACACACTGAGCATCACAAAGTGCTTTCAAAGTTAAAGTATAAACTTGTTATCCATCCAACATTTATAACACTATCAAGCTTTTCTTTACAAGGAAGACTCTTAGAAACAGTTCCACTTGATTTTATTTCTGTGCAAATACTTAAAAATCATGCCAGGAGTGCAGAGGGAAGACAATAAAGAAGAAAACACAGAGCTGGAAAGGGAAATTGATTAAAGATAAAAGCAAAACTAGTTTTGAGGTTTTGGTCCGAACCAAAAAATATACAGAAAACATAATGGTAACATTGGGGTTTACATTCTATTTTGTACACAATAACGTAACGGAACAACAGGTCTTCATGTAGCAGAGTATGTTCGTCAGCTTGGCCAGTAGATCTTCAGCTGACGCAGTTAGCAGCATGCAGAAATGTCCCATTAGGATCTGAGACACACCCAGACTGACCATTTCAAAAAGAGCTGAGGCATCCCTGGGAGGCTCATGCTCCTTTATTCTAATGACTCCCGTCATCTGGCCCTAAGGCTTAGTCCTACTGTGAAGTGCCTTCTTCGATTCATGATTGCTTTGAAGCAAGTAGAACTATTTGCAGATGAGGTACTAATTTTGTATGAGCAAACACAGCACAACCTGTGGCTTAGCTTTAAGAAGTCCTGAGCACCCACAGCTTCCATTAGCTTCCTCTGAAGCTCAGAGTCTTCAAAAGCAGAGCTGACATGCCCTCAGGGCCTGATTTTTCCCCAACCCCAGAAGCACTGAAAACTAAAGCATAAGGGTTATCAAAGGAGTGTGTGAAAATGTACTAGATTGTATAGTGTATGTACATTAAATTAATACTAAATGTGTATCTATCTAGTGCTCCCTGCAGCTGGTCTGCCAGTGAGACACCAACCAGGACAGCTCTACAATTGGGAAAGCAGATGGGCTGTGATATTTTCATTACGAAGAACCAGACAAGGACTTACTGCTCACAGGTCCATGAACATATGCTTCCTCAGGACTGTTGCTTTATAAGCTAAAAAAGGCAATGCACTGGATAAACCTGTGAAGGTGTTCTAGTCTAAAAGAGAGGATCTGTGAAAACTGGGATTTTTCCATCACTGGCCACGTAAACACTGCAATCAGGAACACGACTATTGTTAAGTCTGAATCTACAGCTTTCTTGTGATGCCTGGATTTAATTTCCAGTAAGCCTGCATTTTACAAGAACATAATTTTTTCCCCGTTTTCTTTGTCTATATTTCTCAGGCCTTTGTATTTTGATACAGAGGAGAGAAAGCAGTCCATAAAGTGTTTTAGAAACAGTATATCCTCTGGATTTAGGGTAGAAAGACATATCTTAAAGATATGAATTGAACCGTCACTTCTACCTCTGCACCTCCATAGGCTTTTGAAAATATTGCGGCCATCGTCCTATCTTCATTTCTGAAACAAGGGTGCTTTAAGATCTGGCCATCCCTTCTTGCTATCAGCTTAATTAAAAGCTTCATTAAATGAACTGTTTCACTTTGTACTGAAACAAATTAGGAATACTTACATGATCAGTCAGCTGAGCAGCAGATAATGAACAGCTGAGAGACAGTAACAACCTAAATCAGTACAGCTGTTTAAAAGGCACAGGCATGACTATCTTTCAAAATTTGCCATATCCTTGTGAAATAGATAAATATGCTAGCAGATAGGGAGGGACCCTTGTGTGGTCCGCTGTAGCTGTATGGGATCCAGGACAGACCTGAGGGCAGGAACCAGAGTCTCCCTTTAGTGCACCCACTTTTCAGCTGATCTCACCCCTGGGTGTCGGTCGTAACACCAGGCAGGTTCCCTTTTTATCTGAACTCCCTCCAGCAAGTTCCTGTTGACAAACACTGCAAATGCATTTTTGTTGACAAACAGCTGTGAGGCTGATTTTATTGTTGTTCATAAAGTAACTGCATTTGCAAAAAAAAAATTAGGCAAAGAAATATCACAGAGGAAGTCCTAGTAGTTTAATGAATGTTCATGTAAATATGCTTTGGCATGAGCGTCTGCACAATGGACTCATTCAAGCGACCCCTTGTTTACTGAACACTTCTGCCGTTCACTCGGGCTCACATATGACTGGTCTACACTACACCATCGGCCGCCAACAGACGATAGCCATGCAAAACCACAATGAATTACTTTCAAGCAACTCTAAAACTGAAATTTGTCTGCGTAAAAGCCTATGTGAACACTTACTTTAAGAAACAAACAAATTTGTCAAGACTCAAATCCTTGTGTGAAGAACAAAAACAGAGCTTTATTTGCTGAAGGTAGTTGCTGTGATTTAGATAAGGGATGCAGAACCAGAAAGAAGCTGCCACAACACAGTGGCCTAAGCAATACATAGATTTCCTAAAAGGGTCATCTTGCCCTCACTACCAAAGCAGGCAACATAAGCTGACATCACACATAAGAAGAGATCCTCTGTATGTACATACAGATGCATATGATAATCTTTAACACAAATCCACCCCAGAGACACAGGTAAATAGGAGAGACTCTGAAACAAACTCCTACTTATTTCTAATCCAGGAAATCAGACTAAAATTCCTCAGTGGGGTTTGGGTTTTCTATTTGTTTTGTTTTATTTTACAGAGGAAGAAAATCCGTGCTCCCAGGATGAGGAGCTGCTATATGCCAAATGTCAGCATGGAGCACATTTTTACAGCCAGCTTCTAAACCCCTGAATAAAGCAAAGGGCTTAGCGGAAATACTGACAGAAGTTTAGCCACAGTGGGCCAAAGTTAGCCTTGCGTAGGTGCAGGCAACTCCACTGATGTTAATGGACTGACACCAAGGCTAAAGTTGGCCCAATGCCTCTAGCTGGCACAGCTCAAATCTGCAGGCATCATATGGAAAGACTGAAGCCTGGAGGGACTGGATGCTTCCCCCTGAACCTGTTGGGATTCGTGTTCATCAGAATGGATTGCATCCGTTCCTTCATGAATGAGCACCTGCAGATTCACCCATGATCAGCTCTAAAGAAACTCGATGCCAGCTTTTCATGGGGCAGTGATTATGGATTACAGAGCTCCTAGTAAATTGTAAAGCTTGCGAGACGATAATGTGCCCCTCACTGGCAGAAACCTCCATCAGGCCTCCTTTTGCACACAGTGCTGTGCTTTGTTGTTTTTTTTTTTAAGAGAAAGACCACACAGGGATTTTGATGTCCTGTAAATTGAAAGCTGTAGCTGGTTTCTAAATGTGATGAATCCGATCCTGAGGGCCTTATCTTCACCAGGGAATGAACGATCAAGCTCAGGGAAAACACTGGTGCATTATCAAATTAATTTCACAGCACAGATCACGTGAGGCTCCCCAGAGTCTCTCCAATGCCAAAACACAATCTGATTGTGTAGATCAGTGGCACAACTGCTGTCATCAAGGGTAAATTAACTGGCCAGACTCATCCCCTGGTGTAACTTTACTTGAATCACAGAGTAGGTCAGTGGGATCCTGCAATAGACAATTTTGATGTGCAATTTGACCAGCTTCAGGTTTGCCAATAAGTAGAATTTCCAATCTATGTCTAGATTAGTAGATTCAGTAATATTGCATAAAATCCTGCTTCAGTGAGGAGCTCTACATAGGCATAAATTTTGTCCATATGGAGTCCTACTGCTTTGAAGTAAATCATGCTTGCTCCAGTTTCATTAATGGAATGACAGTGGGTCACAGCAGGCGACCTCCAAATCCTACACACAGAGGGAAGCGTAAATACCCATACACAGCCTGACATAGACTGCATCTGTATCATAATCAAATTGAAAGTGATTTAGGTTACACTCCTGCAAAGAATTCTGCACTGGCACATCTAGAAATGTATCAGTTTGAAACATTTGTTGAAAAGCCATCCTGAGCAAAGCAGCTTTATCTTAGCAAACGCTGAGTACCTTGAAGTGTGCACACACTGGAATAGTTCAGCACAGCACAAGTTCTTGTAACACTGTGAAAACCAACATGACAGGTACGTTAGGAATTTAACTGAAGACATTCCGAGTTAAATGTATGGTCTGCTACCATGAGCTGAAAGATGAAAACTTTCAGACTGCAACTTCCATAGCTTCACTACAGCCTAAGTCCCTGCAGATGAGGCAGACACTCAGCAAGAGGTACACAAGCAACTTGCACCCTGAGTCCTACATTTCACATGCTTTTAATTCAATGGCATGTTCTAATGAAAGGTAATGCTGATTTGCAGTTCAAAAAAATTGGTGATACAGAAGAGAACAGTGATATCATATATGACATAAGAGGTGTGGAGCAAGCAGTTCAATAATGCAAAGGGCACGATCACATATTTAAAAATCAGCAAGAATATCACTGGCTAGAAAGAGGATGATAAAGATCTGGGTTTATAATTGCATTCATGAGTGTCTGAGCCATTAACAGGGCATAGCTGCTAAAAAGACAAACGAGACCACTTCCTTGTATTAAAACACATTTTTGTAGCAAAGGTGGGAAAGCATTAATGGAGGTGTACAGTACAGTTCTATGCTGTATGCAAAGAAGAGGAATTCAGACTTGAGTAGGTCCACAGAAAAGCTACTCTTGCTATCAGACACTTTATGAATCTCATGAGCTTAGACTGCTTAGCCTAGTAAAATAAAAGCTGAGAGGGGAGATGATTACTGACCATAAATATATCAGGTATAAAACAGCTATTTAGGTTAAAAGAAAGTGTTCATACAGGAACATAAATGATATAAGGTATCCCTGAATACAATTAGCATACACCTTAGAAAATATTTCTGACTGTCAAAAGACTGAGTTTCTTTAAGTTTTCCAGTGAGAATAGTGGGGCAAGACACCTACCTGCTTTAAAAATGGGTCTTGCTAGATGTTTTAAGGACTGCACAACCTACCATCTTCCAAGAGCAGGGAGCAGCCAATAGTCTGGTAATGTCGTCCCAGTCCTGTATCTCTGCGGGGTACCTGAGACTTCACAGCCCTAGTGAGGAACCAGGGTCCCACTGTCCTTGGCACTATACACGGGCTTATCACAAAATGATGGACTCTTACTATACTGCAGCTTTTCTATGTCTTGTCTTACCTTCAAAAGGCATCTTACTTAAAAATTAATAAAACAATCTGGCCAAAATTTAAGACAAGACTACAAAATCTGAGGAGAGAAGGACTGGAGAGGAGTAGCAGCTGAGGAAGAAAAGACTTCAAAAACAGGAGTGTTACTAAGGGGCAAATAAAAACCTACAACAACTACAATCTAAGCAATAGGTATGGCTAGGCAATAAAAAAACAACTGTAAACCTTGTGGTAGCATGTTACGTCTTGTCAGATGAACATAAAAATTGACTCTGAGTGCTTCTAGCCCATTGCAAATTAGAAGTGAAGCACGCTAACCTAAATAAAATAACCTCCAGCAAGATTTTGGAGATGAGCAGCTGGAGCGATAATATCTTACTCCAGCTCAACTCCAACACCACATTTAATGGCAGCCTCTACTACACAGAACATCAGTCACCAAAGAGTAACTCATTACGCTATGGTCCCGTGATGTAAGCAGTGACATCAGCATACTGCAGGCAGCTGCAGTAGTAAGCCCTCCCTGACACTTATAAATTCTATATGGTATATGTATTTGGGGGTGTAATGCATAATTTGCATGACATATTTAGAAAGCTCTAATTAATTTTGTGATCGATGCTCTAAAACGACTGAGTGAAGTTAAGATTTTTTTTTTTAAATTGTTAAATTACATTTGTGAATTAACATGAGCAGGGCTGAGTAATCACCACTTCATGTTCATGTACAGTTCATTCCGTTCAATTAAGTTCTGCTGTATAATGAAGAGGAGAAAATAGCCAGACAAAATGCTATTGCAAGAATCTGGGTTTACTAGTACAGTTTACAAAAGAATAAGAAAAATGGTAGATTTTCTTTAAACCTTTTAAAGACAGTAAGTCCAAGATTTATTAAAGAGGCAAGATATGTGCTATTACTGGTAGAATTATCTCATGCTCAGAGTGATGAAGTATTTTCTGAACTATCCTTAGGAGACATTCCACCTTGTCCAGCAATACAGTCACGTCTGGAGTGGAAAACAGTACCTGTTTAACAGTATATCATTCAGATGCACAAATATTTTAGGAGAGAAGATAAGGAATACTATAACCAGTTGAAATGCTATGGAGAATTACACACAGACACAAATATAGGGCATCTTGAACAGTCCTTGTATAGGGAACATCTGGAACTCTTCCTCCTGGACAGGAGGCTAAACATTCCTTGTATCTTGTTTGGGTTTTACCTTACTACCTACCACTATGGTAGGAGAGAATCAGTGAAAAAATAACAATACCATTGGCATCAAGGATTAAAAGGGATTGATTGAATTTTCAGGGCAAAAAATATATATTATTTTATGCTGTGCCTTACTGGCTGGTTGGTGAGCTTACTTGTTACAAGTCTGAGCAGGGTAATTTAGAAGAGGTTGATAGGCCAAAAGTGAATATGGATCCATATTCTCTAAACTCATCAATCCTAATTCTTTGTATGGAGAAATTTCTCCACAGACACTCTCTCTTACTGTAAAAGCTCAGGAAAATCAATCAATACATCACTTCTGTTATTTTCCATTCACACACACCACCCAGCTGTGGCTGCCTTGGTCCCCTTGGTGACATTGCTTAGTGTCTACACACACACAAGCCCAGCACACCTTTCTCTGGAGATTTATTCTCCTCTGTAACTCGCCATGGCAGCAAGAATATAAATTGCTCCAATTTGCAATCTGTCCAAGACTCAGGGGCTCAAAAGCAAAAAGCGACGAGGTATGAAATGGATGGATACTGACCATGATAAGACAGTTCGGATATCAGAATTACTTCTTACCTTAAAGATAATGACTCCAGCAACATCCTACCCTTTGGCAGAGAACTTAGCACGAGTCATGATTATCACCCTCAATTCTGTGCCGAAGAGCTGGTCGTATCGGAGTCTTCTCAACTTGTAAGAACCCAGACAATCACGCCCCAGGTCAAGATCTGCAGAATGCTAGTCACGTCCTCCTTAAGCCATGACATAACAAGCAATGCTTTTCCACACCATCAGCAGAGGAGCTGTTACCATGAATTCCTAGCACCAGTGGTTTCTCCGTACACATGCTGACAGATGCAACTACTGTTGATCTACCAGTGAGCTCTTCACCTTCAAGAAGTCCACATGAGAAAGACAAAACCATTTACACATCCATCTTTCTCAATTTGCCAGGCACACCAAGAGGAAGAGCATGAAGCAATGCTAACTGACTGGAGAGCAGATGAACACTGTAACATTGCGTTGCACAGGCAGCACAGTCAGTTCCTGCAGCAGACACTCATTTGATCAAAAGTGGTTCTGCTAGCAATTTACTTTTCTTGATCCCACAGAAAAAGAGTTTCAGTCTCTGTTTTAAACTTGACTTCTACTTGCTGCCCTCAGGAAAATCAAGGCCAGATAAATGATTTTCAAAGACAAGACAGTTTCTTTTTTTCAGATTCAGAAAATGATTTTGTCTTGATGAATAATACAGGCTTTATTCGTTTAACTTAACTCAGAGCTACAAAGCACCTCTGCTCTCTCCAGGTAACCAAGGATACATGCATTTTTTACACACCTGTCTCAAAATGAGTTTGCAAGGCAGGCAGTCAAAAAATCCACCCTGTAACTTGGATAATGAGGTATGGAGCCATTCGAAACCACTCAACATGCAGCTCGGTGCTGCTACTTTTGCAGATTAACTTTATTAAGGAGGGGCACATCGTAAAGCATTTATTGGGGGGGGGAAGGGGGGGAGAAGTTGTGCAAAACCAGTATTTTTAGATGCATCACATGCTTCCAGAGCTCCACAGAAACCTGAGGCTTCTCCAGAAAGTATAGAGAAACATCACTGGTTACTCCACAACATCAATACACAGATAATTTAACCAGAGAAAGTTACAGTCTCCTCTGAGTTTGCTGGATCTAACACCAATATTGTCTTGACATGACCCTTTCTCATTCACTTCTAATTCCCTCCTTGCACCCACACACCAAATTTCTCCTCTCCACACTCTAACCACTTGTGCTTTTTACACAACATCCCAGCGTGTTTCTACATCACTCAACATCTCCACCATTTGGTTCCTGAGCAAGGCAAATAATCCAGCCCCACATCAAAGCAACAAGTCGAAGCAATCTGAAAACTGCACAGGTTTCAGTAATGGAAGACAGCAAGGAACAAGCAAGGTCTTATTGCCAAACAGCGAGGAAAATTAATGAGGCTTTCAAACGCCCAACTGGCAGTGTTAGTGCGTTAAAAGAATGTAAAAGAGGGGAAAGGACCATCTGCCTGCCAACTATGAGTACTCTCTGGCTGGTGCTAAAAACTCCACTGACTGCTGGGCTTGAAATTCAGGTATTAAAGTTTAAGGGATGTGTTCAAGACTTTTATGAAATGAATGTGATTTACACCAAAAGACACAGACAGTGATGCTTTTTATCCTCCCTTACTTTTACAAGTATTTTTCCTCTAAATGGATTCTCTGGATCTTCGGCCACTGGTAAAATTTCAGGCTTCCAAAAAAGGATTCTTTTTAATTTACAGTGAATCATAAAATACGTGAAACAGGTTGATTCCAGATTGTTGCTTGGTCGTTGAGCTGAAATAAAAGAAAAGGGTAGCCTAATGATGGCAAGGATAGTCTAAAAAGGATTATTTTCCTCTGAAACCCTTTTGCTCTATGTCCAGATTCAGATCTGACACATCCAAAAGGAAGAGCTCCTCTAGGATTTGGTGGTAGGTGAGCCTGTTTTAAAGATAAGGCACCATTTGACACAGTAGTGATTAGTATTTGGTTTCTGAAGGTTTTACAATAGCACCTACAAGTGTCATTATCCCAAACTCACTGCTGGGAAGCCTGAAGTATCTCAGCCACATTTGCACCATATATCCCCCCCCACCCCCCACACTCCCCATATACAGTTTGGGGAAAGCAATCTGTACCTCTTATGCACAAGCCTCCATTCAGAAGCTGTCCTGACTTATCCTGACAAGCAAAATCACTTTCCTAGGGCTATCACATGAACAGGTGTTAACGTTCACATTAAAAAAGGGGGTTAGTGGCTTCCCACTGCGTGGACTCATCTTGATCCAAGACGCTGGTGCCACATTTTCAACACAACTACAGTTTTATTCAGAGCACATAAGATGCACAAGTGGCTTTATCAAAGGACATGCTGGAGTTTGAGCTGAGCATTAATTAGTGGCACCAGAAGATGTACATCTCCAGAGTAAAACCTGAAGCAGCATAACCAGCAATTTATAAGAATGAAGCTTACACTGATCATTGATCACTGACATGACATATGGTAACAACAGGGCTATCTACAAATACTTCAGAAGTATAAAAATCTAAAAAGTTAGTTGGGAAAAGGAGAAGGAAATTAAGGAACATTTAGGCTGGCTGTTAGACAGAATTCACTACTGGTGAATGGTACGTTTTCCCAGGGGAAGCAATAGGTGCTCAGTTATTTAAAGCCAAGAGGAGAAAATGCATTGTAGGAGCAATCCCACATTACCAAGGGATGAACTGGATAGGCTGTCAATTTTCCAATTCTAATTCGCTTATGATTTACTAATAATTCTTCTTTGGGTCAAAAGACCCCCACCATTCTGCTTACTAGTCTGCATAAATATATGTCACACAACAGACAGAGAGCACAAGTTCTCTGTGTACAATACGCTGTATCTGTCACCTTGCAGTTACTGAAATATTGTGCAGCAAAGCCTTTTCACCACAGAGCTTTTACTTTCTAAATGATGGTGAGGGTCACTTTAACTAGAACTTCTCCTTGTACTTTACAAGACAACAGAGCAGTTGCACCATGTTTCTCAGAGACTGAGTGTGCCTGGAAGTTATGCCTGGATGAAGAACACAGGTTGTGATTAAGATCTACTGAGATACCTGGAGCAATTTAGGGCTCTATCTACAAATACTGTTTGCATTCCTAGCAGCACTTTCAGCTCAGGCACCAAACTTCTACATCTTGCATCAGCCATAGGCTAGGTAGACTAGGAGCCCATCGTACATCTCCTACTGCTTCTGCAAGAAGACATGAGACAAACAAAAGTCAAAGTGAGCAGTTTTAGCACAAAAGACGTGCTAAGAGTTGGAAGAAGCCGGTTACTGCACGTGGGCTACAGGAGAAGCGTTTGGAAAATGGTGTTTCCCCAACTGTGGAAAACAAAGAAACTTGTTGTCATTCTAGAATTAAAAGCCTAGGTGGGTTGCCAGAGACGAAGGAAACAAGGACAAAGCAAAGGAACAAAAGAAGTTTTGCAAGGATTCAACTATCAGCCATGAATTGCCTGTGTTCAAAGGGTGACTCTGGGATTCAGAAGAGAAGCCAAGCATGGGGAGAGAAGGAGCAGAGATTGTGTAAGGGCATTTTTTATTCTTCCTGGTTTTCTGACTCCTATTCTGCCTGAAAGGACAGAGTTAATGGGTTAGAAATCCTCTGAAAATCCTGTTTCTTTTATCTATTGCACATCCCTAGAAAGATAAATTGTTATCCAGAATGAGCTGGGATCTGGAAATACAAGGACACAGAACGGGAAAAGACCGCATGAGCAACCAAGTTTTACCCCCTGCCTATGGTGGTGGTTAAAAGCATGAAATAAAAATGCCTGCACTAACACACTCCTAGCTTAGCCAGGCCGAGGTGAGGCTGGCTAACTAGGAAAAGCTGCGGAGCACTCAGAAGCACCAGATGTTTGCCTGCTGAATGACTAATTGTGCCCTCACCCTCAGTAGAGTGTTCGAGTGGCATGAAGAGACACATTCTTGGCTTCATAAACAGCTACCGTTAGCATTCAGTTGAAAATGTCATTAAAAGTCTGTGTATTTCAGCCCAAGTTTGGAGTGGCTGAAAACTCCTCGTTCCCTTACCACCCCAAACAGCCCATCAGACAGATGCGGAGGTTTTCTAGTGAAACACAAACAGCTGTAATCACTGGATTAGGTACGGTTATGAGGATGAAAGCAAAGGACAACATCCAAGCACTGCAGCCTGCAGGGACTGGGCAGAGGGAGGGAAGGGAGCTGCCAGCATCTTGCGTGGAGCCGGGGAGAGCCCTGCCTGCTGGGAGGGCAGCAGCCCTGTCGGCAGCAGCCCGGCTGGCGGCAGGCAGGAGCTTGCCCATTTCTGACAATGCGGATGGGAATCAGGAAAGGAACAGAGGTTACAGGGCAAACAGCATGAGAAAGGTTGGAGCTCAGCCCATTTCCAGCCAAAAGAGCCACATAAATTACCAGCCCATGAGAGAAGCAATTCGACTGAAGTTTGCTCTTGCCTTTGGGGGCATTTCTGACAGAGAAACAGAAGAGACCTGCCTTCTTGCATTCAGCAGAGCAGATCCACGACCTCTAAGGACGACCTAACACAGCATCACTTCCCTGCAGCAGGAACACATGAACTCCAGGCTACAAAACACTGTCTTAACCTCCCTCGCCAAAGAGGGCAGCCAAGGCCAAAAGGCTCTTTCTGAGAAGCAGTGGTACTATGATTATCCTTTGCAGACTGGTGTCAATAAACAGCAACACCCTAGGGGCCCTTCTCCCTCCTGCAGGTACAACACCCCTAGCAGAAGAGGACAAGCATGAGGATCTGTTGTTACATGAGCCCTTCCTGATGGGAACAGGATGCCAACCAAGTGCGCTCTAGATTTTTTTACTGTAACTCCCTGTCAGACTGCCAAAGGTATTAAATAACAAATCTGCTTATTTTCAACCATGACCACAGTTAAGTTCAGCCAAGTGAAAACAGTCCACTGCAGGTGGACAGCATATAAAGCACTACACCCAGCCCCTGGAGAGGGCACCCTGCCCTTAACAACGTGTATTCCAGCTGTACTGCAACAGATGTACAGTCCCTATTCATCTTAAAAAAATACTGGCTTTGGTAGACTCACTAGTTTAAAGGTAAAATATGCTATTGGCTCTAACTTCAGTTGTACAACATTGATATATTCCACCTTCTGTTAAAATACAATCTTGGTAGCTATCCATGTCTGATGCAGTAATGAAAACCAACCTGCTTCTACAGAGCACGAGTCGTACTAAATGAGAGGAACTGTGAACTGGGCATGCCAGCGGGAATGAAATGCAAAAACTTCTGAAACAGAAAAGATATGCATAGTCCTCAATAATACCTGGTTCGGAGTAGAAGTGAGGACAAGTATCTTTAAAAGACAGCCTGATCCAAAGTTGATGGAAGGAATTTTAAGACATCCTCCCCCTTTTATTTCAGTGGTCTTTGGATGAGGTCCATTGCAGGAGGCTCATAGCCAATTCATAGGCTTTAAATTCAGGAGGAACAAATACAGAAACTTCTTGAGTAACTTTTAGAGGGGTAGAGACAATTTGCTCTCGGCATTTCAGTCCACATAAAAGCTGGTGCCAACTAATCAAGTTGACAGGAACTTCAGTGGCAGCTGGACCCTTGCAACGTGCATTCGTAGAGGAGAGAATGGAGACCATCTTCTTTTGCAGCCCATGTCAAAGTCAAGTTAGCTAGGGTATCACAGGAACACGGACCACTGACAAGAGAGCTTTGGCAACTCTTTTGTAATCTCTTAGTCCCGAAAGGAAGCTCAACAATTAAAACTAGTGTGCAAGCCTTAATGCACTGGAGAGGTCTGGCTTTCAGTTTGAACGCTGAGGTTTGGAGGATCACAGCCAACAGCAGCCACAGAGTCAGCAGCTTGTTTCCAGTTCAATACGCAAGCTGGATTTCCACTCTGGGAAAGGAAGGGGTGAAGGGAAATAATTCAAGTTATCATGCCTTTGGGGTCTATTTTTTTTAAATTTTTTTTTCTGCCCAGGCTGGCACATGTCACTAGGAACAAAGCCAACACTAGACACACAGTGTGTCAAGTGACTCACCACTGATCACTGTTTGTTACTGGGAGCACAGGTGTGGAGGAATCTAAGAACGGGAAATACAAACTTCTTGCATCAAAGGAAACAAGGGTGGCTAATGCCAGCTGTTCTGCAAGTAATTTGGGGAATGAAATGGAAGAGTTAGCAGCAGCTAACTGGTGGGAATCTAGTTTTTCTGCAAGCACTGCTCCAGCAGGGTGGGTTTCAGAGATAATGCTGTCAGTCTGAACAAGAACATCTTGTTTTTAATAGCACACATCTGTCCTTTCTGTTGTTTTGATGAAAGAAAGGGTAATTTCAAACAGAAATCACCAAATGGGAGCAGGGCTTCAGACTGATTTTTTCATATGTGTACAACTAATAAGCAGAGATGGGAAGCCATTTAAAATATATAGCACTTCTCAGGCAATCCTTTAAAACAATCTCTGATTAATTCTCACAACTTTAGAAATGCTGTCTATCTTTTTTTTTTTTTTATTCTAATGCATTATTACTTCAACAGAGAAACCTGATTCTGACTTCCCATTGTTTGCCCAAGGCAATGAGTGAGCTGCTGGTAGGGAAGAGTTTAGAAGCTAAAACTTACCAATTCCCAGGTTTGTTTTTAAGGAATCACAGCACATGTCTCTCTCTCTGTCAATTCATGTCCCTTTCTAACTGTTAATACAGATCAAAGGAGGTGACATTTATATAGGATTACTCAACTCCAAGCAATATTAATACTTGCAATTCTGTAGCTGGCCCAAGACTAAGAGTTCCCAGATCTTTACAAATCCCAGTGACCAAAGCCTCACAACATCTCTGTGAAGTACAATTTGCTTTGTAAGGGAGCTGAGTAACAAAGCATGGAGTGTTTATGAGACATGCTAATGTTCACACAGTAAGCCTGTAACAGGACTTGATGTTAGCCATCAATGCCAGGTCATTCCCAGACGTTTCAGGAATGCTGTGAGTCTTCAACTCATGTTCAGCTCAAGAGCCCATTCTGCCCTTCCTTCAATTCAGTTTTCAGCCAGAAATATTCTCCACAAGATGCACAGAAAAGATGTAAGAAAACCCTGTCCGGTGATCTTGAACAACCTCATCAAGGCTAGACATCCACACACAGAAATTTTGTAGAGTGAAGGGACCAGTCACAAGAGACTATTGTTTTGGCTCTCTAAACAAATTTTTGGGCTGTGTGCAGTGTAACGTGCATACCATTTAACCTTTTAACACTGTTTGTTGTAGGTGCCAATAAACTCAATGAAGGAACATTTGAAATCAGTCTCACCTAACTGTAAAATCGATGCTACCTGTCACAGCACAGTAAAACACCGAGGCTCCATCTGTACTGTATGGTTTCACCTCCTAACTACACAAAAATACACACGATGCTCTCTAAGACACTGCTGTCCTGCTAAAACAATTATTAAATGTCTCAAAGAGCTAAAGAGATTGTTATCTGAAAACAAAGAGGAAGCATTTAAACCACAAGGCACTTGGATTTCAGATGGATTCCCACTGCTATTTGTGTTACAGAGACAGGTAGAGGCTCCACATTAGTGGCATTGCACAAGGTGCTATCCACGGAGTAACTTCTCATCCCAAAAGAACTTTTGATCTCAATGAACAAAACAGATTACACGTACTCTCACATGCATTCACAGTGGAAAGTTGAGGCAGAGAGCGCTCATCAGACATCCTCTTGGAGTTGGTTTAAACTTCCTGTCCCTGCACCATCTGACCTCTGTGTGAGTTAGAACTTCCTGCAAAAAGGAAATTATTGCCCAATAATCCAGGATGTAAATCTAAATTGCAATAGATATTTCCTGCTAACTCCCCGAGCGGATACTGTATTACACAATCAGAACATCTTGTGGTTAAAAGGATTACATTAAACCGCATAAAGGCACTCTTTTGTTATCATTCCACCACAGGCAGGAGATGCAACCACTGCACAGGTTGGCATACCTGCGCTAGCTGACGAGACACAGGCTGTATTAGCAATACCAACACCCTAGGTACTTACTTGGGCAGTTGATGCCTTTGCTTTAAAAAAATAAAGCCCTCAAAGCCATGAAGGAACAGCCCTTGATCTTTCAAAGCTAAAGTGCGTAGCAAAATAAAACTCTAAACCTGTTAGCTGCTAAAGATGGTTTTGTTTAAGCGACATATTCATTCCCTCACAGTCCATTATCTGACCAGGCTCAGATACATCTAATAGCTCCAGTGAGGAAAAAAAGAAAACAGCAACTGTAAGAAGAGATGATTTTTGTAAGTCAGTATGTGTATGAGTGGGGATGGTTTTATGAATTTAACCCATCCAAAGACAAGCAGGCGCAAAGAGCTGTCCCCATTAACGTGGTATCACACAGCATCCCGTTGCTCCTCTCACATCTGACATTCCCAAGTCTCCTCCAAATGCCACATTTGTTGCCCGCACTCCGGAAGCAAGCCAGGAGGAAGCACAGCACTGTGGCATGTGGCATGCTCCACTCCAACAGCAGAAAGGATGTCTTGGCTGCTGACTCCACAGTAAACCCTTTCTTTTCGTTAAGGATATGTCCAAACAGTATTTCACTGGCAGACACGGTCTTCTGCTCAGATTCAAGACAACCATTTACAAGCCTTGCTCACCTACGACCTTAATTGGGGCCCTCATTTGGCTATGCCCTCTTACCTCTCTTTCCCACATAAGAAACTCCAGCTCAGGAGAGGAAGTGCTTTAAACTCTGGCTAATTAACTCAGCAGGAGAAAGTCAGAGCTCAAAATCTACCCTCCCCTATCAGAAACTCTTCACCCTGCAGTTAGGAAACATGAAGCTGCTGACAACTCTTAAACACTCCTCCCACAGGAAATGTGTTTCTCCCATAACTTCTGGGGAATTACTCCTCAACAGTCTCAACATAAAAAATCCTGGAAACAGTGACACCAACATATACACACACCTTCCCAGAGGCAAGAGCAGAAACAGTAAGGACATGCACATGGCTTTGCTATCATACTTGTTCAGATGGAGCTTCCAACCTCCTGGATGAGTTGTGTGATGAAGACAAGGATCTGCATCTGTGACTGAATTGTTCTGCTCTGGCACAGCAAGACCAAGTAGCAGGATGGCTCCACTCCTCTCTCAGCTCTGCCAACTGACTGCACGCCCCATTCCTAAGCCACTAAACACCAGCAGCCAAATCTGAAAATGAGGTGCTTTCTAGAGAGGCAAGACTCCGAGATCCCCAGTTTCTTTAACTCTCCATGACTTCCATCTGTTTTGAGCTTTCAGGACCCCAGAGACCAGAAATGCACAACCAGGCATCCAAAAATGGAGGCTGTACCTCATTAGCCAGCAGGAAAAGCCATGGCCTCTGCTGTTTTACACAAGTAGTGTATAACCATCTACATCTTAGTACAGCTATGCCTATTCATACAATATGGGGATGTTGCGTACTGGCCCTAATCTCTCTCTGTTTCACTTTATCCTCCTCTAAAATGGAAATAAATAATACCCACACAGCATGGCAAACCACTTTGTAATCCCCAAATGAAGGGTTCCGTAGGTGTGAAGTATTCATAAGATGTATTTATTTTCAAACTGCAAAAAAGCTTGCTGCTGTGTTCCCTGGCTGTATTTAGCAGACCTCTCCGCTGCACAGATCTGAAGCAGACATCAGGGAAAGGAATGCTGTGATAATCAACTCCAAATCCTGCAATCTATTTGTTCTACTAATTAAAGGAATATTTACCCAGGAAGCAGGTTTACACTAGATGAATAGTTTCTAAGAACAAATATGATTTAATTATGTGTAGATGCAGAAGCATACTACATATTAAGTAGATTAATTTATCCTCATTAAAAATACGGACAAAATTGGTGCTTAGCTATTTATTTTCTACATTGGAGAAAAAAAAAAGGGTAAGAAAGGGTTCACAGAGTTGTCTGCTTTAGAAGTTTATTTAAAAGTGATCTGCATTTTTTTCAAAAAGAATCAGAATAAGTCCTCTGCATAAGATAACTTCATTTACTTACCACATCTTATAAATAAACTGTATTCTAGACTAAAACAATAAATTTTATGGAATTAAGTCAGGGCAAGAAAGAAGTAAAGCACCTTGAGCAAGGAATAAAGCAGGCTTTTAAACAATGACATGATGTGCGAGTGAGGTTAAAGAAGTGCCACACAGCCTAGCTACACAGAGAGTCCTTCAGGGGCCAAGGCAGAAGAGGCCAGTGTTTGATGATACATGAACTTGCAGCATATTAGGCCCCTCCATTCCCACATTCTTTGTGAACACCAGACACAGTGTGGCTATAGGAAAGCAAGAGGCAACCTACAACATGAGTTGTGTGGAAAAGTCTGTCTGCCAATGGCTATTTTCTTTAACAAACAAGACAAGGTCCCAGCCTCCTAAAGGTGATAAACACTTGACCAGAAGAGTAAAGAGAAGGTCTTGGTGGGGCCTCAAACAGCAAGATGGCAACTCTGAACTGAATCCATGGATTATAGCATACAGACTGTATTACTTTAGTTATTGAAAGAGCTGAGAGAGAAAAGCAATACAATATTTTGGTATCAAACTAATTTGCCAAAATTGTTCATTTGATGACACTGTGGATTAAAAAAATTTGTATTTTTTAACAGTTGCCATAAGTATTCATAAGGTATCCATCAACAGCATTTGGCCTTGCTTTATATGAAAAAATAATTTCACAGAAAGGGCAGGGACTATTTCAAGGCCCTTCCGCTTTAACATAAAGAATTCATCATATTTCTGCTGTCAAACAAGAAAAAGCGACTGTGACTGCAGGACTTTCATTCACTGCCTCCCTCTACGATCTTAGACAAGTGACTCAACTTCTCTTTGCCTCAGCTTCTTCCCTGGTAAAAAGGAAATTTGTTCACTTAGGAATCATAAAGGACGATGCAATGTGTTTGATATATTACAGCTGGAAAACGTGCAAAATAACACAACTTTTTTGTAAATTCTTCTTCCTGTCCTCTACATGTGCTACTAAATATAGCAGAGCAAGCTAGTTCTAGTTGATTCTTGTCTTTCTTCTTGCTGCTGCCTTTCATTTTCTGCACAAGCTTCCTCCTCTTTCAATATCCTTGAAAAACAAGAAGAATTTACTGGCATCCCACCACACTTCAACGTGCTGTTACCACCTGGTTTCATACCAGCCACAAAGTTGGCCTTTCCTGTTTACTCCTGTGTTTGCAAGTATGTAGAAGACTTCAATTCTCAAAGATACAGACTTTAGCCTACAAGTAAAGTTTTTAGGAGTCTTGCTGAAATGGAATATAGCTAGTCTTGTAGGTGAAAATTCAGAGATTAATATATTTTAAGCACATCTCCAGTTCCTACCAAGGTTTAGCTACTGCTGGCTTCAGCTCTGCCTATGTTCAGCTGAATGGTGGAGGTATAGTTGATGCTGTCTGAGGTTGGGGAACGGACTAGAAGATGTGTCGAGATGTGTTCTATGAAAGTCTGGCCACTGGTATATTAAATTAGTGTCTGACTGTTTATCAGACGCAGCTCAGTATTTCATTACAATGTTTAAATCTCAGCCATTAAAAAAATACAAACCAGAAATTTAGAAGGATATGGGAGAAAGGATACACACAACCTTTGAAACCCTCTGTGAAACAGAGGGGCCAGCAAAATACGAAAAGCTTTGTGCATTTTGGAAATTAATAACAGCCCATTTTTATCAAATAAATGCTGTTGTAGCTGAAACAACACAGATTGCAGACACATTTGTAGCTTTCTGTCTTACAGAGAAGCCAAAGTTTTCGGGGAAAGATCTTCCTACATCAATCTGCTTTGAAGTGCTTCCTACAATCATGATAATCTGTTCCAGAAACTGGTCATAATAGAAAACACCATTTCAAAGCAGTCTACAAAGCACATTTCTAAAAATGCTTTCAGTTACACCTCAATTGAAAATATGCCACTGAGCCACTTACTTTTTCATCAGGGAGGGTTGGCTGTGATAAGCATGCATTTTTCCTGATCCCCTGCCTTTTAATCACATCTATCAAGTCATTGTAACTGACAGACATGTTAGCTCTGCTATTCAAAACAAATAAGAGATGCCTAAATTATACTGCTGCATTTTAAAGAGGTACTGTCAGGTTGAAAACCTGGGGCCAACGCATGCAGCCCTGACTCAGGTTTTATGCCAATATTTCAAAAGCAAATAGTCCTTGGATAAGAACTGCAAGATGTGAACTTTTGGGCGTTTTTAAATGAAAAATCCAATGTTAACTTACCTAACTGGAACACTTGCTACTGATGTCCCTTTGTGCAGGATCAGGCCCTAATCTCTTCTACAAATATCTTAGACCATTAGAACTGCAGACATCAGAGTAGTTCCAATTCTTTATACTATTAATTTAAACCTCTGATTCTACCAGGTAGAAGTCTGCCATGTAAATAATCCCACTGGCTCAGGTCCTTGTGATAAATTCACTGAAGCACTTCAGTAGTTTATTTGGTCTATTTGTGGAGAAATGTCTTACTCAACCCAAGTAAAAACTTCAACTTCAGAGTTTTTTTTTCCTTCTCAATTGAATCAGCTTGGGAAAGGAAAAAAAAAAAAAAAAGCCTCATTATTTTACTTCTGTTTCTAATCAATTACTTCTGCATCTCATGCTCAAACATTTGGGAAGCTTAAAATTCAACAGAAATAGAGATCTTGTTTTGGGGGTTGTTTTAATTAAAACTGGAAATGCTTCTCTTGGTGCTGTGCTTTGCAACAGCATAATCTTGCAGACCTAATTTTGGAGAGCGCCTCTAGACTGATACCATCCCTATGCAATCCTTTCCCATAGGTACAAACTTGTCTTTGAGGTTTTGGGCTCATACTACTAGTCCTCAGTCAAGCACAGCCACAGCTCTTCAATGGGGCTGCACTGGTGTATCAGTGAGCAGAACTGGGCTCCTGCACTTTTCATGGACGTCCACATTCTTTGAGAGCTTTGTAAAGAGATAGCAGAGTAGGCTGCCAGAAAACAAAGAGTTTTCATTAAATGATAACATCTTTCCAAACTAAAAACAGAAATTGTATTACTTATGGCAAAGTTCTAGTCCTCTCAGACCACAAGGATCACAGTTAAGGTTAGTGCAGCCCAACTGTACACTAATATAACTTTTGGAAATAGTTTAAGAGTCTTTGCCTTGAGTTAGCAATCAAGAACTCAGGCGGTAAATTCTCATCCACAGGTCATTTCACTGAAATGCGTAACACTTCATGCATTTGTACAGATGGCAAAAGTGAATTTTATTCTGCAGGCTCAGATCTTTCTTACACTTGCAAGAACGGAATGGCTTCCTTACCAGAAATTCAAGCTTAACTCTGCCTTCAGTTAGTTCAAAGTGTCTCTTTTCTCTTTGGCTACATCACAGTGCTCCTGAGTGAGAGTCTGGTTATGCCCAGGCAAAGTGCAGACAGATGTTTTGACATTACCCTGCAGAGAGCTCCTCTGATATAATGCTGCTCTGATTTACAAGCAGTGCTGCTGCTGCAGTCCCTATCCACCTCTCAGCCCTCCTCTGCCAGTAAAAACCTGCTGTTGCCTTTTACCACTACAGCTACTCCGGTTCTTCACCAGGCATGTATCACACCAGGCTCCTCATGCCAAGAGCTTCTTATACCACTATCCCTATTTGCTGCTTTCCAACCTTATAGACCTTATCTCCTGCTATCTGCTCAGTTCTGCTCTGCAATCTCTGCCGTGCCAGTTCTCCCAAACTTTTGCACCTGTCAGCGCTACTGTCTTCTTTGGCCAGTAGCACCCTTAGAAAACATTCAGAGAAAAGCCATCAGGCAATAAGGATTGAAAAAACAAAGAAGAATCCAGTATCATACTGAAATATCACAGAGAAATTAAGAGATGACTTGATTGCAGTTCACAAGTACTTCCACAGCAAGAAAATGTGATGCTCTGCTCTCCAGATGAGATCATAACAGGACCAAGAACCTAGCAACTGAGAAACTAAGAGGCAACATAATTGCGACGGCTGCTGCATTCTAAAACACTTAACCAAGAATTGCAGGATGGTCTCTGCCTTCAGAAATATTGAAATTGAAATTGGATGCTTGTTTAGAGTAGTTGACCAGCTTGAACATGAATCAGCTCAGGGAGGTTCTGTGCCTTCAGGGAAAACATAAAATGACTGAAAGTACCTTTCTGGAGTTACCATCCATCACTGTGGGAGGAGGAACTAGATGGGAAAGAACCCCAGGACTCAAAAATAAAATGTAAACTAAAGGGTGAAATGCTAAAAACCCAGTTCATATGCGTTCTCTCACAAGTCAATGTTCTTCATTTAAGTAAAGGCTAAGTGACCATAGAAAAGACTCCTTCCGTAAAGTACGTCATCTGCAAATCTGCCAATGAATTTTCAATGAAAAATTAAATTTAGGTTTGTCAGCCTTGATACACTTTGTCTTTATGAAACTAGGAATGAAATGCAACATTGGGAGTAATCTTAGCCAGTCGTCTTAACTAATTCAGCATTTTGGACACCTTAGTTTATGAACTTTACAGAGAGATTCTTGGCAAAGAAGGATGGCATTGTAACATCAGCCTTCTTAAAATTAACTCACACCAGCTATTCTCAGTAGTACCATCATTATCTGAGAAACTGTGCTCAAATGAAGAATCAATAAATAAATATGAAGAAGAAATTTAGGGAAAAAAGGAAGTGCTATTAGCATTCCAGGAGTATAATAAACTCATAATTCTCTGAGGCAAAGCAGCGAAGCCTGGATTTGCAAAGCAACCACAGACAAGGAGGTGTGCAAAGCTCATTCCAAATATAAGTTGGTTTAATATTTCAAAGACCCATTAGAGGGAACACATAGCATTAGCAATATCATGGTTTGTATTCTTGATGTACAGTGTTAGGCAAATACAGAAGGTATCTAGTAAATTACTCTCTTGAGAACAATTTCTGTTGGTTAAGGGGAGAAAATGTTAAATTTTAAAGATGTTAATCACTTGCTTTTGTTTTAATTCAATCTACATAGATGCATGTCCATGTGTGCATATTAAAATACAAAATATAGGAGTGATCCCTAGTTCATCTTCAAAATGTTGGGACCAATTGTGCACATGTGATCAGGGTACTTTTTTTCTCAAACTGTAGTCACACTAACTTGAACTGAACTGCTTAGGTGAGTAAAGGATTTGCACGACCAAGTCACCTACTGGCAATGTTTAGCAAGGAGATAAATGCATAGTCTTGTAAGGTAAAAGTCCAGGGTTCTGATGCAGGAAAGCAATGAGATGAAACATTTAATTCATAAGATTTAACTATTAGGTATGTGAATAAGTGTTTTCAGAGGTTGTAACCTTGCCTCTGCCAGTAATGCATTCTATGACCTTGAGCAAGTCACATAAGACCAGACTTTTCACAGACCTCAAAGTCTAATTCGTACTGATTTCAGTCGCTGGCAGTCCTACTTGGCGCCTATCTGCATCATTATGTTTTGTGATATCTTTAACAGACGAGCACAAAATTCTCCAGGCCATAGTCCTTTTATGCCTCAGTTTCTCTCCCTGATGATTTTCTTCTGACTGCTGAGCATGGTTGTCAAAAAGGAAATAAGGGTAAGTTGTACTATTTTATCACTTGACTATCTTCACAAAGCAGGAACTGTGGAATTCTTCATAATGTGTATTACGTGTTACTTGACATCATCCTTCATCAGTATTGGAACAGTGCATAGTTACAGTGCATAGCCCTATTGAATAAAGTATGAATCTTTATCCTACCACAAGCCACTAATGATATCCTTTCCCCTGTTGTCTTTTATTTTAAGTAGGTGGTTACTAGCTGCAATTACAACTAAAAGCTAAGCTCTCTTGGGCTGGAGGAGCACCTTGGACACAAGCAGAAACTGAGTCTCAGCTTTGTATTTTTAATGAAAATGCCCTTCATATGTGGAACGGACCCCAAAAAGGTCAGAGAGTGAAATATTAAGTGATTTATAAATGTAGACTGATTGCCCTGTCCAAACCATGTGTTTGAAAATCTCCTTCTGGCAGACAATCATCTTCAATCAGGAAGAGAGAGCAGGGAAAGGAACGTGAGGCAGGGCAGGGGGATCTGTAATCACTCTAACAAACTTTTGAGATCTAGCCAATTTTTCCTTCCCTGCATTATATATACAGGCTCCGAAAAGCATCTCTTTCTACGTTTGTGAATTTACTATATTATCCTGTCAAACTGAGTTATCCAGAGTGAACTTCCTACCCTTTCCTTTCTTGCCTTTTTAATTTATTTCTCCCTAATCTTTGATCTATTGTAAATCAGCATCAGAGGAGATAAATAAGCAACCTTTAGCTGAAAGAGCAGGCTAAACAGCTTCCACGTGGCCAGGCAACACAGCAAAGCAATTAAACCTGCCCAACAGGCCATCCGTAGTGAGCATCCTCTTCCCTTAAGAGGCTGGCCCCAAAGTGTTACCAGATGTAGTTCCTGATCCTGCCTCTGAGTTGTGCAGATGGCCCCAGCACCCACTCAAAACCTCTTTGAAGTTACTATGAATCTACACAGCCAGGTATGCTCATTAGCCCTGATTCTGTTGCAAGAATGAGGATGCGGCCAAGGTCTCATCAGAGTTTGTTTCCAGCCTCTCAAGAAGACAGGCAGGATCTTCTCTTTTCTCACATATCTAGTCATAACTGTCACAGTCATATTTTGGAAGCACCAATTTGATCTCTGAGTCAGGACATTTCCATACCTCGTAAGAAATTTTCATTCTGTTATCCTTTCAAATAAAGTTAAAGCTATTTTTTCATTTTTACTCTACATCAGTAACCTGCACAAGGTTTGCACTTGAAATGAAAAATACTACTTTTAAAATGACAAACACTGAACACAGGACATTTGTTACCACTAAAAAAAGCCCTCTCTGTCTACAGAGGAGCATAATTCATTCACTGATACAAGCACCCACACTTTCTCCAGGGAGTTTCACAAATTCACATGCACTCCCAGCACTAAATTTTGCATTTCAATCTAGGCATTAGCTATAAAAGATGTGTAAAATCTTATGTAGTCAGACAGAAGCTGTTCTGTATTGGCTACATAATAAGCATCTTAGGTGGCTCCAGGGTATAAAATTGTTCCAAAAGGGGTGTGGAAAAAATTACACTGCATAAATTGATTTCAGATCCACCTGTTCCAGGTGCCAGCAAATATATTTTGTTAAAGCCATCTGCTTGTCTTAAAAGCTAACAGTTTTTGAAGACTATGGCACAAGCAATCTGCAAAATATACAAACTTCAGAAGCCACAAACCCTTAAACTGCAAACATCTTATAGATCATCTATGTAGGACTTAGTCTGGCTGTTCTGCAGGACTGCAGACAGCATCTCCGCTTAACATCTGAGCATATCCAGCATCAGGGTATGTCCTCCATAGCACAGAGGGTTCAAGGCCACTGGAGGATCCATTTGCATCACCAGATCCTCACGTGCTATTCCTGCTTACAGAGGCTGCCTCATGGGTTTGAAGTTATGATTAAGCTTTTGAGTGCAGCGCAATATTTGGCAGAGATAAAACTAATGACTATGGTTCTTCTCTGCAGGTTGCTGCATCCCAGCTGGTCACGTGTTGCTGCACAATGGATAAAGTCAGACCTTTGAAACTGGCACTGTGCAATTTATTTGGTTTCCAGCAACAGCCTAATAGGGAGTATGTTATACATTGAGACTAGCAAGCCCATAAGCATTTAGCCTGCTCAACAAAGCAGGTGACCCACAGAGGTCAGACACTGCTACGGTTTGTGTTTATCAGGGTCTGATCATGTAGGGTGCTGTCTCCTGGAGACGCGTTAACAAGAATGAAGAACGTGTAGCACCTTGTAAGATCAAGCTCCTTCACAGCAGCTTCTGGGAAGAAAATGTCCTGTACGTTCTCCACAAATGACCCCTTACTGAAAAACAATGAAATTACACAGATGATTTATAAACTCCCAAGGTGTTCACAATTGATTTGGGGATTAAGACTAGTAATCAGCATGTTTACTTATGATCTCATTTAAATCTCATTAAAAAGTAAATACAGACACACCAGTCCTTAACCAGCACAGTGCTTTGGTATCTGCTTAATTATAAGCACATGAATAGCCTTGTCACCAATTCAGAGTCATACGCTGTAACTTGGTAACATGGTTCACATGCAAATTACCTCCCAGACTTATTACATTCCGAACCAAAACAAACCAGTTTGGTTTGTAGACACATATTTGATAACAATAACACTTCTAGAGTATCACTACTCACACACTTATCATCAGAAAATCACTTTGACTGATTTTGTGTGGACCTTAAAAATTTGTGCTTCATATGAATGCTGAAGCAAAGGCAACTTTGGGAGTCGCGGCGCTGTAGTCAAGGAGACCTTGCATACTGAAAGTCACAGTTGTGCTGTCGGAGCTCTGCTGCACTTTGCTCACATGGTCTGAGCCTGGGGTAAGGAATAACTGCTATCATGCAGTATTATTTTGGACAACAGCGAGAACAGAGGTGGAATAAATACTGAGGCTAACTGTGTTTGAAGAATAATCTCCAGCAAGCAAAGCAGTGTCCACACAAGTTGCAGGCTCAAAAACCTGTCCAAGTCTTCTATCTCATATTGAGACAGCTCCCACTGAAACTAATGAAAATTGCCACCATGGACAGAGATGGGCTGAGCCCTGGTACTGGGCACGCTGGAGGAGTCAGCAGCCTACAGTGTAAAAGGAAAAGAAACAATTGCTACAACAAAATGAGCTGACATACTCCCTTCGGTGACTTGGTTTTTTCCTCCTTAAAAAAAAAGGACAACAGAACAATAACAAAGAACTGTTGACTTGATCCTCCATCAACAACACTCATTCGGACACAGACCATTTCAAGGCACAGCAGGGACAGCACTGTAATACTCCATGGTTTGTCTCCTGGACTAAATCACAATGATTCAACATAAAATAGTGGCAGTTCACCTTCACAGTATTCAGTCTGTAAAAGGTAAATCCATCACTTCAGACTGACTTTGCAATCTCAGGATGAGTTGATACTATGTACCTGCTGCACAATGAACACCAATGAATTTCACCCCTAGAGAGCCGTTCTGAATTGCCTCCACCACAATCTGCAGATGATTTTTCACTTTTAAACCAGAAATAATCTGGTTGGGCAAATCCAGTTGCAGACTTCACACTGGACTGCACCTGAACTCTGGATCTTGGCACTGCCCTGTCAGTGGAACATCACGTTACTATGACAGAATCCTTATTCCTCACCACCTCCCCTCTCTCTTGGGGCTGGTCTGCACTTGCTGCTGCAGCTCTTGCCATGAGCAACACTTGTGAGTGCAGTGAGCAACACTTGGGAGACCTGACAAAGCTGGAATCCAGCACATGGCTTTCCAATGACAGACGCCCAGCAAAATTACCCATGGCTCTCAGTAAAAAATGAGCTAAGAAAAGCTCATCTAATGTTTCCAGGCATATAGATAAATAAAAGGTGAAAAGGCTTTTAAATGCATTCTAAAACCAGTATTTTAAAAGATGGATCAATATATTTCTCTAGGCTGGAAACAAATGAGTTCTCAAAGGAAGTTAAATTTAGAGAAGAAAATGTTTGGTTTTCTTACTACGGAAAACAGCGATGATAATTCCTTGGAGAGCATTTATATTAACAGCAGTCCAAAGCTAGGGCTTCATCATGCTCTCCCTAAAATCAGTGGAGTAAGAAAAAGTTAAGGTTATTGCGGTCAGCCTACTTAATGTGAATAAAAGTAGCTCTGCAATCATATAGCATTGTCCTTAATTTGCAAGCTTTCACTGGTCAAACCGGCATATGGAGTGATGCAACTCCGAAGTAAAACAATGACAGCTTTGATCCTGCATCTTTTAGGCAGTCAGTTAACCTCCCTGATGTCTTGACAAGGAATCACCTGAATAAGGGCTACCAGATAACACCCTAAATTCCCAGATCCCAGTAGATACACATCGATACTGAAGGCAGAAAGGCAGCCTTGCAGCGGATTGCTTTGTGGTATTGTTTGATACTGCCCCCTTTTGCCAAACAGCAAGTCAACAGCCTAGACTTCAAACAGAAACTTTTCACGTCATGTATTTGTTTTCAGGAAAACATATACATGCAGATGGTCTTATTTAACCTTAGCATGACTGCTCACATGATTATTAATCCTGACTAAAATAGAAATCCATGTTCAAGCCATGTTTAATATCACAGAGTGAGACCGCTCTCCAGGAACATTTCCTCTAACAAAGACCCATCGTGTCTCAGCCCAGGTCAAGCAGGACTTTTACAACTGACTACAAGGTAACAAGCAAAGACTATAAAGTCTGCAATATGTTCCCCCAAGTCAGCTGTCTGCCTGGAGAATAAAGGGCAATCATACTGGATGCCCAAAGTCATTTTGTTTGGGCACTTGTTTCATCTTACTGCAAAGCAACTAAAATCCCATGGCACCACTTGTATTCAGGCTACACACATTATAGCTGAACCCATTCCCATGCCATCTTTTCGAATCTGTATGAACTGATCAGGGCCACCTTGTTAAAAGTCATTCCCCACACAGACCCTCATCCCCTACATCTCTCTGTTCAAGCCTTTTGTCTTCTGGGGTTGTGCTTTTTCACTCACTGGAGTTTGCACATTTTCTCTTCCCTGGTTGCCCCAGCTCTTTGCAGGAAGGGAGGGAGGTCACAGAGGGCAGCCACTGCCAATTCCATCAGGCTAACGGGCTGGGGAGATGAACAAA